>OZ012739.1:54890058-55292558 GCA_963859935.3 Lathyrus sativus | reverse complement strand
TGTGTGTTTTATAATAAGACAAGAATAAAAAGAATTAAAAATCATATTTTTTTTAATGTTTTTTATAATAAGACAAGAATAAAAAGAATTAAATATTATATTTTTGTATTTTTAGAAGGAGAAATATAATTAAGTATTGACTAAATAGGATGTTTTTGTGTTGTTTTATAAAAAAAGAAAATATTAAAACAAATTAAAAATAAAATTAATTAATAAAAATAAAAATTTAAATTAAATATCTAATTAAATCTAAATAACTTAAATGCTTATTTAAATAAATAAAAATGATTAAAAAAATAAATAAAAAGTCGGGCAGAAAAGTGATTGAAAAAATAAAAGGAACACACCAAAATAATCAGCGCGAAATAAACATATTGGAAAAATATAGTGTTTGGTCAGATTTTGAAATAAATTTTAGATTGGTTTGTCTGTAAATCCAACAAATTTATTCTGACTGACATTTTAGACACTATGCAAGATGAAGTGCATGTTATGCTCTACAGACGATGCGAAACGAAAAAAACATAATCTTAGGGTAAAAAATTAGGGTATGACAGATACCCCTATTAAGTTTCTTCTATCCGGAGATATGGAGATTGAAATCTGCATCTCGACGTGATAGGAGAGACTTAAATACAAACATGCACAATTTTTGGCCCTAAGATGCCACAAAATGTATATGATATGACATGAAGTAATATGAATGCAAGACAAGGATCCTGTGGGAAATGATGCCACAGGAGATAACTGTATACTGGGAAAAGGGGTACAATCATCAGAGGTTTTGTCAGAATTACATTGAGCAAAACTCTGGGAAAGTACAACAACAACCATCAAAGAAATTCAGGAGAACATTGAATAAACTTTGGAAAAGTTTAGGCTCCATCAAAGATATTCAGAATAGCATTGAATAAGCTCCACTGGGGAATCAACAATCATCATCCATGAATGGAACTGGATGGAAAAGAGTCACAACATTTAGAAGATCATTGAATGAGATGAGGAGAATTCAGAGAAATACATTAAGGATTTTCGAGCAAACATCAGAGGCATTCAGAAAAGCATTGAATGAAACTCTGGAAAATATAGCAAACATCAAAGATATTCAGAAAATCATTAAATAAACTCTGGAAAACATCAGAATATTTGGAAAAATATCGAATAAACTTCGGAACACATCCAGAAAAACTTTGGATGAATAATGAAAACAAACTTGATAATATTCAACAACTGTTAACCAAAGTTAGGAATAAATTGAAGACATCTAGAAGAGCATTAGATGAAGATAAAGATTCTGAAGATACATCCGAAACATTTAGAAAAGCTTTAAATGTAAGGAAAAATATTTTGAAGACATATATGGAAGAACGTCAGATAAGCAACATCATATTTGGAAGAACATCAAATAAACAAGGTTATATCCGGAAGAACGTCAAATAGACACAAGAGGGGATTTGGAAAAACATCAGAATTAAAGACACGGCTGGAAAAACGTCAGACGATAAAAACAATAACATTATGGAAAAGCATCAGAATTGCAAAGGTATATATCTGAGAACTCACTAGGGAGTGAAACAAATTCTAGAAAGGTATCAGAATTATAATTGAAATATCTAAAAAAAACATTAGATAGGTTCTATACGAATATTAGAACAAAAGACTCAAATCTAGGAAAACATTAGATAGACAAGGGAATATCTGGAAAAACATTAGACAGGTTCTGGAAAAACATCATAACAAAGGACTCAATCTGGGAGAACATCAGATAGGTTTTGGAAAAAACATCAGAACAAAGAACTCAATTTGGGAGAACATCAGATAGGTTTTGGAAAAAACATCAGAACAAAGAACTCAATTTGGGAGAACATCAGAGAGATAAACATATTCGGTAAAACCCCTGATAGATTCTGGAAAAGCATCAGAATCAAAAGGGTATATCTGGAAAAACATCAGATAAACATGACAATATCTATTTGGTAGATGCCAAGTTGGACTCTGACTACATGGTAAGACGTGAACAACAACACGAACCCTGGTGAATGCAAATGAGGACGAAAAACTCTTGCTATGCATATTTATATGAATTTTTCCATGATATATGATCAAATGTAAATGCAGATGTCGACGACATGACCCGACTCTTTTGGGGAGAAGACAAGACTAGAAGACTGACTCCTTAACAATAAATCATTGCCACTCTGCTCGGGGACTAAAGATGTTACTGCTGGACACATCTCTGTCACACTTGTAAGCTGTATCAAGTTGATGATCCTTGTAGGAAGGATAAGGAATTGCTTGGAGATTCTTCAAGTAAATTTCCCCAGACTATGTAACTAATCATTGCTTTAGCTTGTTTGATTTTGTAAATGACTACTTTTACTATCCTCTTGGAAAGCTTGCCCCATCATGAGTCTTGAAAAATCTTCTGGATAAACCAATTTAGAGAAAGACTTGCACTAAACCACAAATCTTGAACTGATTCTTCAATAGGATTTGGAAGGGACATGCCCCTGATAGGATCACTGACAAAGTTTCTTTACTTTTTGAAAATTCCTTGAGAGGAAAGTCAGTTTGAAAACAAAAGTATTTGTACAAACATGGTAAATGCAAAGTTCATGCAACTTTTGAAATAAAAATAATTTTTTGGAATATGCAAAGTATAAGAGTTACATGTCAGAATGTGGCGGTTTAAGACACTCAAAGTGAAAGGTAAAGCACATGTGTGATGCCAAAATAAATTATCTGCAAAGATCTTTTTGGAGTCAGTCTACGCAACCTTGCTATAGTATACTTTCAAAATAATCTTGCTTCAGTTAGGTCTTTTAAGGGTTGTAACGTGGCCTGGTTCACGGTTTTAGAAACAAAGGGTAAAGGCTCAAAGTTTATTTGTACCCACCCAATCTTCGTGATGATCTTCAGTCCTACGCTCGGTTAACTCAGACTATGCGCTCAATTTCCCAGAGGTTGGACATTGCACTGATGATAGTGATGATGGTTCAAAAGTCAATGGACTTGAGATGACAGTCACTGCTTCCTTACAACATTTAATTTTTTTTTTCTTGAAGGCTTTCATGGTAAGGATTCGAAGATTTCCTCTTTTATTATCCCTAATTTTTGCCTGAACTGTTTCTTTTAAAGCTTACATTTAGACAGATGCCCCATTTTTGCCTAAGTCTCCTTCATAGGTTTTGACTTAGCTGACTTTTTCTTTTGATATTTTTTCTTCAAAGGGAAAGGGAGTGACTATCTAGCTTAATGATTACGACAAACCATCATTGGATTTTGAATTGAAAGACTTCTTTGACACTTGCTTATTGTGTGCAAAGGAAAACTTGTGAATGCAACCTTTGTATGAGAGGTGTCTTGCGTGAACGCACAACCGAGTTAACTGAGAACTACCTATACCAAAGTTAAGATTGCAGGTTTTTGTAAAGAAAGAAACTCCAACTTTTAGGCTCGAAGGGTTTAACAAGGGAATAACTTCCTTATTTCTCCAGTGTTTGGGAGTTGAATCAATACCTTACATCATTAACGAAGTTTATTTGAAAGCATACCAGCAATTATGGATACAACGTTTTCGTCATCCTCTCTCCAATCAAAAGAAAGCGGACAAGATATATATATATATATATATATATATATATATATATATATATATATATATATATATATATATATATATATATATATATATATATTATATATATATATATATATATATATATATATATATATATATATATATATATATATATATATATTAAAAAGAAAGCATAAAGATATAAATAGCAAAGACAAATGAATTGGATCAAAAAGTTGCAATGCTTATATATATATATATATATATATATATATATATATATATATATATATATATATATATATATATATATATATATATATATATATATATATATATATATATATATATATATATATATATATATATATATATATATATATATATATATATATATATATATATATATATATTAAAAAGAAAGCATAAAGATATAAATAGCAAAGACAAATGAATTGGATCAAAAAGTTGCAATGCTTATTTCATTAATCACGAAAGTAAAAACATAATTTGAAGGCAAATAACTAGTACAAAATAATCTTGAGTGTGTTCCAAAATGACAAAGAAAATATGCAAGTGAAGATTAATTTTGAATTCAGAAATAGGCAACACTTGTGAAGTGTTGCAGCAGATTTGAATTCAAAAATAGACAACACTTTGTAAAGTGTTGCAGAATGAAAGTATGCAACTTTTGAAGAATACTTTTGTAGGTGAAACAATATAACTTTTGGTAAAGGTACATAACTTTTGGCAAAATCTTGTAACTTTGGTAAAAGGAAATTGTTTCACCAAGGGTCGCAACCTTGTGAAACAACACCAATATGACCTATAAATACTTCATTCCGGATTTTTAAAAAACATAAAAAAAATCACACATCCTCTTCACTAAAACTCCAGACACTCTTCCCTACATTCGAGTTCCCATCGGTCTTGTGCAAACTGGAGTATAGGCTGAATTATTTTGGATATTCCTGCATTCTAACTCTAAGACATTTGAGAGTGCTTGAAATACTTTTAAGAAAAGTGATTTCGTTCATGATTCTAGCATCGATCCATTCAATTTATATTAATTTTCTAACTATTTTAAAAATAGTTTCAAATAATATCAATAGAGACCTCTGTTTCAAACATCAAAGGATAAACTACTATACTGTAGACACATTCTAAACACAAGAATTTACATTCTAAACACAAGAATTTACATCATAAATTCGAGTACGTTTTATTATTTTTCTAAATACTAAAGCACCCAAAAAAATTATAATATTATAGTTTTTCAGTAATAGTTACATAATACAAGTTATATATAATAAATTATATATATAATTTATGAATGATAAGGAAAGCAGTGCCACATTAAAACATTAACGCCAATTTCCAGTAATGGACATGTTATTTTTATTTTCAATATTAATTTGTTCTGTAATATTAATATATAATTTGCACTAGTGAACATGTTATTTTTATTGTGAATATTTATTTGTCCTGTAATATTAATATACATGTATGTATAATATAAATTAAGTCTAGGGTGAGGGTTCAATTAAGTTCCTCGCCAGTGAAATCCCAAACAATAACCAATAGATTAAATGAATGGTTTAGATTTAATATAATTAAACTGAGAACATGTAAAATTAATTACAGCTAATTCCTTTTACACAAATATTATAATATTCACAATTTGTTTACAACTTCATCATCTTCATTATTTTTCATAGTAATTAAAAAAAAAACCTTTGTCCCAAAAGCTACAACCTACAACACAACAGAGCTTCCCATCAGCCAGAGCGTTCTAAACAACATCCAGAGCTTCCCATTAGCCATCAGCCTATGCGACCATAGTTAGATTATGCTTTTATGTGATAATTAAATACTTGAAAGTTAGACTGTCGTGATTATGGATATCAGTTTTAGTTAGAATCACAAAGTTCTGTGAATGTGTACTATTTAAGCTTATGTTTATTAGAATCTTGTTTGAACACTACAAGAAAATGTGTATTTTCCCTAGTGATTTAGTGACGTGGGAAACATGTAGGAAAAAAAAATGTGTTGCCAAGTGATTCCCACGTCACTAACATATTAAATTAATAAATTGTGTAGTTCAAAAATCTGGAACGAAAATTTGGAAATTGAAGGGGGAGGGAAGTTTGAAATTTTTAAAAATTCAGTTGTGACATGAAAATCACATGGGAAGAAAAAGTCAGAAACTACCCACATGTATTTCACTTCGCAACACACTCACATTAATTATTTCAGACCGTTGCTTTGGCTTTTAGTGGGCAACGGTAATAATAAAATAAAGGGTGAATTTTTCTGACTTGTTTGCCACGTCGCAAATTTCCCAAGGGGAATTCACGTCGCAACTCTGAAAAGTTATTTGTCATTAATTGAAGCAACGTTCTAGAGGAGTATTACCGACCATGAATTCACGTCGCAAATACCGTCCTTGAAATCACGTCGCAAACTTCCCAAGTGGGATCCACGTCGCAAACTTCCGAAGTGGGATCCACGTCGCAACCTCCCTTATAAATACAAATCCCAGAATTTTGTCTTGGCACTTCGTATGCAAATCCCAGAAGCTTCTTCTTCCCCTTTCTTCCTTCATACTGCTTGCTTATTCCTTTTCCTTATGCTTGCTGCCTCCAAACCCAACTCCATTTTTATTTCATAAGACCAAAATTTTAAGGTGAAATATTTGTTGATTTTGTGACTCTTTTATGTTTCCTTTTATTTTATATATTTGTTATTATTAACTGTTAATTTTTTTTTTTCAGATCTAACATTGATTTTTAAGAAATCTCATTGGAAGAGTTTTAAAAGCTTGCAAAGAGGTATTTCAGCAATTAAATTTGTTTATATTTATTGTTGTTGTTGTTAATATTATTTTAGATTTTAGGTTAGAAAATTTTAGGTTAGAAAATTTTAGATTTTAGATTTTAGGTTAGAAATATTGTGATAATGTATTGTATATTGTGTTTGTTGTTGTTTTAAATTTGAGAAAGCAAAAATAAAAATAATATATTATTTGATTTTTAATTTAAAAAATAGATTATTTATTTGAAACAAATTAAAAAAACAGATTTAATTTAGTAAACATAATATATATTATGTTGTGTTATGTATATATATTTTTAAACAGATTTTTAATTAAATAATATGTTGTGTGATTTTTAGTAAATCAATTATACCTATTATAGAATAATATATATTATTAAATAGTTAATATAATTTAGTAAACATATAATATATATTATTTTAATAAAACAGTTTTTAAAAATAATAAAACAGTTTTTTAAATAATAATAAATTATTAATTTAATGAATATAATAAATTATTTTAGTAATAAAACAGTTATTATTTTAGTAAACATAATAAATTATTAATTTAATGAATATAATAAAACAGTTTTTTTAATATATAGTGAATATATATTATGAATATAAAAATAATGAATATATATTATTTTAAAATATATTATAATGAATATATATTATTAAAAAAATAATGAATATAAAAATATTGAATATATATATATTATACTTTGAAAAAAAAAGAATATATATTATACTTTAAATATGTTATTATATTAGTATAATATATTATTTTAGTGAATTTATATTATACTTTAAAAATAATGAATTTAAAACAGTTTTTTTAATAATAAAACAGTTTTTTAATATATATTATTTTAGTAAACACAATATATTATTAAATTATTAAATTATAATATATTAATAAAACAGTTTTTTAAATAATAAAACAGTTTTTTAATATATATTTATTTTAGTAAACATAATATATTATTAAATTAATGAATATAATAAAACAGTTTTTTTAAATCAATTATACATATTAATGAATATATTATACTTTAATAATAAATATATATTATATTTTAAAAATAATGAATATATATTATTTTAGTGAACATATTTTATTAGGTTGGTGTCAAAATAGAAAAAATAGATTTAAATTACATATTTTATTAAAATGATATATAATGATATATAGTACAATTGTGCAGTATGGAATATTTTCGTTACTATCGTAGTTGGATGTACGATAGAACGTTACCAGGCAGACGTGGACTTACGGCAAATTTTGAGGAAGGAGTTAAGGGGTTTATCACGTGGGCATTTGCACAAGAATGTTGTCGACGTGAAGGAGGAGTGAGATGTCCTTGTCTTAAATGTGAATGTAGATCTATAATTAGTGACCCAGAGGAAGTTGAACGTCATTTGAAGAGGAAAGGTTTCATTAAAAATTATTGGGTTTGGACATATAATGGAGAACAACTGCCGAGTAACGTACATGCAGACGCAACTAATACACACGCATCAAGCAGTCGATCACACATGGAATTTGATGAACAATTTAATCTGATCGATGAAATGGTTGGAAATGCATTTGGAGTAAATGTGACATATGATGAACCTCAGGATTTTGATGGGGAAGAGTTGCCGAATGAGGAAGCACAAAGATTTTACCAATTGTTGAAAGAAATGAATACACCGTTGTTTGAGGGGTCGGCAGATTCAAAATTATCAATGTGTGTGAGATTATTGGCTGCGAAGTCAAATTGGAATGTTCCTGATCAGTGTTTGGAATACTTTGCAAAAATGATGTTGGATGCGACTCCTACGAAAGACAACTTGCCTACAAGTTATTATGATGCAAAGAGGTTGGTGTCAAAGTTGGGTTTAGAAGTACGAAAGATTGATTGTTGCATAAATGGATGTATGTTGTTTTATGACAATGAGTTTGGTGTTAATGATGAGGCGCTGGAGGAATGTAAGTTCTGTAAGAGTCCGAGATATCAAGTTCGTAGTAAAGCGATTAACCGTAAACAAAAACGTGTAGCAGTGAAGTCCATGTTTTATTTGCCGATAATACCAAGGTTAAAAAGATTGTTTGCTTCAATGCATAGTGCAAGTCAAATGACATGGCATCATACAAACAAAACATCTTCAGGCATTATGCGACATCCATCTGACGGTGAGGCATGGAAACATTTTGATAGGGTACATTCTGATTTTGCTGCAGAACCTAGAAATGTCAGGCTCGGACTATGCTCTGATGGTTTTACTCCATACGTCCAAGCATCTGCAATTGCATATTCCTGTTGGCCAGTTATTGTAACCCCTTACAACCTTCCTCCAGAGATGTGCATGACAAAACCGTACATGTTTTTGACTTGCCTCATTCCAGGACCGTCAAGTCCTAAATCCGGAATCGATGTTTATTTGCAACCTTTAATAGATGATTTGAAGAGATTGTGGATTGGAGAATGGACCTATGATATATCTCGCAAACAAAACTTTACTTTGCGAGCTGCCTTGATGTGGACTATTAATGACTTTCCCGCTTATGGAATGTTATCTGGTTGGGGTACGCATGGCAAAATGGGATGTCCACATTGCATGGAATTTACAAAGGCTTTTACTTTGGAATTTGGAGGGAAAAGTTCGTGGTTTGACTGTCACCGCAGATTCCTACCACGAGACCATGTATTTAGAAGAAACAAGACTGATTTCACAAAAGATGTACGAGTAAAAGATTTGCCTCCTCCGCGATTGTCACCAGAGGAAATATGGAATCGAGTTTCTAAACTGCCCAAATTTACAGATTACGGTGAAGCATACAGAATTGAAGGATATGGGGTCAAACACAATTGGACAAAAAGGAGTATATTTTGGGACCTCCCATATTGGAAAGATAATTTATTGCGACATAATCTTGATGTTATGCATATTGAAAAGAATTTCTTCGATAATATATTTAACACAGTGATGGATGTTCAAGGAAAAACAAAGGATAATGAGAAGGCTAGAAGGGACATGGAAATTTTGTGTGATAGAAAAGAGTTGGAGTTGAAGCCTCGGCCTAATGGAAAATTATTAAAACCTAAGGCATGTTACAGTTTAACTTCCCAAGATGCTAAAGCGGTTTGTCGATGGTTAAATGAATTGAGAATGCCGGATGGTTATGCTTCAAATTTAGCAAGGTGTGCTGACACAAAAACTGGGAAGTTGCATGGAATGAAAAGTCATGATTGTCATGTTTTCATGGAACGATTGCTTCCAATTGCGTTCAGTTCACTACCCAACCATGTGCTATATCCGCTAACTGAAATAAGTCAATTTTTCAGAGATATTTGTGCGTCAACTTTAAGAGTCGATAGCATCATTAAGTTGGACCAAAATATTCCAGTTATTCTATGCAAGTTGGAACGCGTTTTTCCACCTGGTTTTTTTGATTCTATGGAGCATCTACCTGTGCATCTTGCATATGAAGCCTATCTTGGTGGCCCCGTTCAATACAGGTGGATGTATCCCTTTGAAAGATTCATGGGTGATTCAAAGCGATCAGTGAAAAACAAAGCTAAAGTTGAAGGATCAATATGTGCACATTATTTGCATCGGGCAGAGTACGTGAGGTACCGCCCTCGCCCATGTATGCTTCTCGCCCACAGTCTCAGGCAGATCTAATGTCCGTAGACACTTCACAGCCATTTACGACATTACTCTCCTCCTCCCAAACGGTTCCATCTGGGAATCCATCGTTTATTAGTCCGTTTGGGGGATCCTTCATGCATCCGCTTGGGGTACCATCTACGTTTACGCAGCAGTCTGGGGGATCTAGTTTTCCTGGGGGAGCTAGTTTTCTTCCTCAGCAGTATTCCTTCACGCCGCAGCCTGGGGGATTTAGTTTTCCTCAGCAGACTCACTTCGCACAGCCTGTGGCATCTGATTTTCCTCAGCAGTATTCCTTCACGCCGCAGCCTTCAGGATCTAGTTTTCCTCAGCCGACACCCTCCACGCACCAGCCAGAGGGATCTAGCTCCCGCATTCCACACCCCACACATATACCTACGCGTCAGCAGCAGGATGACCACACTGTTCAGGGGGATGACGATGTTCATGAGGAGCAGACAAATCCTGTTGCAGAGGAACATTTGGTGGTTGAAGGACGACATCTGATTAGGCCTGAGGGATCTGGGTATGTTTTTAATTTATAATATTTATTTAGCTATATATTGTCATTTTATTTTTTAAACTCGTTCAAATTATTGTCATTTTATGTTTAATACTCGTTCAAATTATTGTTGTTTAGTTTTGATCCGTGTCGTCCTGCTGCTAAAGCTGTAAACTGGGTCATTCAATTGATGTATACAAAACTCATTAAGTCTTTCGGAGAGCTCCCAGATGATGAGAAAGATATATGGTTTGATAAATTCAAGGTAAATTGAATTTTTATTATAGTTATGTTATTTTATAACGATTTTTTGTTATATATATCTAACATTTTTGTTGACGGTCATATAACTTGCAGGAAAGGTGTACTTGGCAGAAATTTGACGAGTTCAAAATTAAAAAAAATTTCAAAAGTAAGGTATCTAGCAGATTATCTGACATGCTTAGGAATGCTAGACAACGTTGGGAAAGAGATCACACTCGTCCTAACTGGATAGGCGAGGAAATATTTGGTGAACTTGTTGAGTGGTGGAAGACAGAAGATTTTCAGAGAAGATCTGAACATGCTAAAAAGATGAGGGCATCTGAAGCAGGTGGTTGTCTTAATACAGTTGGAAGTATCAGTATCGGCGAACATCGTCGACGAATGGTAATTATAACTATTTTTTAAAGTTTTTTTTTGTATTATTATATATTTAATTAAGCTTCATCATTTTAATTAGAAAAAGGACTTGGGGAGGGAGCCACGAATTAATGAGCTATTTGTGAAGACTCGAACCAAAAAATCGGGCGACTTTGTTGACGGTCGTTCCAAATCAACCTTGGTAACTTGTTTATTTTAGTTGAATTCTTTTAATTTCATAATTACTATATAATTAAATTGTTTAAATTATATTTAATTTAATTTTTTTTAATGTGTGTGTAGGAGTTGTACCAGACATTGCTTGCCCAATTTCTAACTGAAAATCCTCAATATACGCCGATTGGGGATGCACCGCTTGATCCACGTGTTGATCTTTATATTTGGAATTTAACAGTAGGCGGGAAGAGAGTTAATGGATGTTTTTTTGGTCTGGGGTCTTTGGCTGGTGATTATAGAAAAGGGGACCGAACTTTATTTCAGAGACTCGATGACGGGGAAGGAGGATCGCGTCCGGCAGAATTAACACCAGAAATGTTGGCAACAGTGAGACAGTTAGCTCTAGCTGAGGCGAGACGAGAGGCAGAGACACGTGAGGCGGCCCTAAAGGCCGAAATGGATGATATGAGAAACAGACAAAATGCTGAAATAGAGGAAATGAGGAAGCGACAATCAGACATGGAGGCACAAATGCGAAAATATTTTGCCTCGAGATCGAATTATTCTCCCAGAGATGATGACCAAAACGAAGATGAATCATTTAGTGACGAAGAATAATTTTTTTTATTATTATTTTTATTTGTGACGTGAATACTATGTCACAACTTTTATTATTATTATTTGTATTTGTGACGTGAATTTCATGTAACTAAATATTTATATATTTTAAATGTATATTATTTTAATTAAAAATTATTTTAATTTAAAATTTATATTTAAAATTTAAAATTTATTTTAATTTTATAGAAGCTTTCAGTTAATATTAATTTTTTTTTTTATAATTAATTTAAATAGTGAAGTGGATCCCATGTCACTAATTAGTGACGTGGGAATCACATGGGAAGAATATTAATTCAATATGGTTTCCCACGTGAAAACTAGGTCACAACTTTGTGAAGTGGATATCACGTGGGTAATAAAATATAATTGTGTCAGCCAGCGTGCAGAGAAAATTGGTAAAGTAATGTTCCCACATGGTTTTCACGTCACTAATTAGTGACTTGGTTTTCACGTGGGAACATTTCCTCTTTCTTTTGTGGTTTGCGACGTGGTAACCATGTGACAACTTTGTGACGTGTTTACCACGTGGGAAAAAGTTCCCACCTTTGCATTTCTGACGTGTTTTACCCACGTCGCAAATTTTTTTAGTGAAGTGGTTTTTATGTTAGTGACGTGAATATCACTTGGGAAACTGCAGGATTTCTTGTAGTGGTCTCTTTAGTGTGACTTTGTAAGTCACCCATGTATCTTTTGATACATTGAGATAGACTGATTGTATATTGTTAATTATTCACTCTAAAGCTTTTAAGCAAGCGTGTATTGTCCTTAGTTTAAAACTTTTAAGCAAAAACTAAGTATTATTCTTGGAAGAGTGTTATTCTATTTTGGGTTATTGTTGAATTGTCACTGGTTTGTGACTGTTAAGAAGTGAGAGGGGGATCTCATATCTAGAGGGTTTCTAGGTAGAATTTGCACAAGATAGTGATTAGGCGAGAAGTTGTAAACATGGGAGTTTAACTTTGAACTAATGATATCATAGTGAATTTCCTTCCTAGCTTGGATGCCCCCAGATGTATGTGATATTGCACCGAACTAGGTTAATACTTTATTGTGTTATTTATCTTTCTACAATTTATTTTCAGTTTGATTTATTTGTTCTGTCAGACAGAAGATGTTGTAACATCTATCTTGACATTATGTTCTGATGTGAGGACATTAGTATTAATATGTGTTAGAGTGTCAAAATTTCAGTTAAAATAATTACACCTACATATACATTAGAATTTTTTTTACAAGAATACTTAAAATGATCAAACATATCGTAATTTCTTTAAAAACTAACGTCAACCCTTTAAAAGGGCCCTATTTTGTTGTCTATAGGACAATGAGTATGTTTTAATCATCTCCGCAATGACTGATTGAGTTTCAAAGACAGTTCAATAGTTTATGTGATTTTAAGAATGGTTTTTCAAAGGTTGTTTGTTTGTGAAATTAAAATAACAAAAAACTAAATTGAACTTTAATTTTAACAGTTGAGAAAACCTGTTGTGGTTAGATTTTATCAACCTATCCATATGTATGGTCGTGATCAATAATATGAAATTCTAATTAGCTATTAATAATACCATTCATCTCTCTACTTGTAGCTCATGTATGAACAAACAATGTGATATAAATTGTATTACTCAATAGATGAATTCTAAACCTATTAACCAATACAATATATTTAAATTTTGATAGTTTATGCATATACTAAACCTAAATATATCTATAGTGTTTAACATCTAGTATAAGAAAATCTTGCATCTAGTAAGGACAGGTACCAAACATGGAAACATGTTTTAGGTAGTTGATCCAAAACAAGCATTAAACACAAATAATTCATAAATATTAAAGCATGGGAACTACATAAAACACCATTATCACAATCGATGAAATTATTTATGTTTACTCATTGTAGCTTTCAAGTTAATACCTAGAAAAAAAGACATTGAAAAGTATCAATGACGATTCCTCAAACAGCGCTTCTGCCCTCAATCTTCCTCTCATTTCCTCTCCTGTTATGATTTTGGTTTAAAATGAAATATTCTCAGTCTCTACCAAAAAAAGCACGAAGTTGTTTCCACTGAACTAGATGGCACCACCTTTTATAGGGTTTTGAAATGGATTTCTCGCTAAGATAGGCTTGTAGCTCATTGAGTTCACCTACTTTCTTCTTTATTAAATCGTACTGACTTATCTCCAAGGGGCCTTTCCCATTTATACCTTCCTTAGCGCACCGCCCAAACTCAATTAGCACAAAAATTCTTGCTTACCGCTGAAGTTATCGAACCAGTAAGAAACAAACCTCTATAACTTGCTTAGAGAGTTTTATTTTGTGCTTACTGAGCTTTGCTTCTTAATCTTGAAATTACTTGGCTTTTAAGTCATGTCATGTCACCTCTGCCCGCTTAGCAAACCCTTGTACTTTGCTTATCGAGCATGTCTTCTTAGAATGTGTTTTTGTTTTGCTGGTTTTTGTGTTTTCTTGGTTATTTTACTTGTACTTAGTGAATACATAGTTAAAAAGTTCGTACACTTGTTTTATATTGTTTTAATAAAAATTTGGGATTTTTAATTGACTAATTGCAAATTAAGTTAATAATTTTTTTATGTATTTTATGTATTTTTGACAATTATTAAGTCTTTTATTTGAAGGACGATAACCCCAAATAATTTTCTTTATTTCAGACTTTTAGAACCCCTTTATTGAGCTTTAGCTTCTATTTGAACTCAAAAGCTTTCCAATTGAAGGTCAGAAAAGTTAATAAGCTAAATTGGACCAGTTCAATCAAATTAATATGAGCTAGCCAAGTGTTATTGAAAGTAAATGGTATACGATCCTAGTACTAATTGGAATACTTAAGAATGATCAGAAAACAATTAGACACATCTATGGGCATGACCTGAATGGAAACCCCAAATTAAAATACGCAACAATAAAAATTTCCCTTAAGTTTATGCTTATGAACGAACATGATTAAGGTTACCTCTTGTGGATATTAACCGCTGATACAGAATTCAGAGAATGATCACGAGCGTTGAACTAACAACAACACCTATACTCATTCCACACAAATAGAGTATCTTTAATCTTAGTGCTAGATTTCATGAATGAAGACTTTGAAATATATATATATATATATATATATATATATATATATATATATATATATATATATATATATATATATATATATATATATATATATATATATATATATATATATATATATATATATATATATATATATATATATATATATATATATATATATATATATATATATATATATATATATATATATATATAATTAAGGTTATATAAACAGAAGTTTATAAAGTTCAAATACATCCGCCAAAGGTTCTATTTATAGAACTGCTTGTGTGGATTGCAAGTTGAACAAGCCAAATTAACATATTGTATCTTACGATGTACCATATTTTACTTAAGCATGTTCTACCTTATGATGTATTGTATTTAACTTAAGTTCTTCGTACCCTATGATGTTTCACATTTACCTAAGTACATTGTTCCTTAATGTGTTTAATATTGCACTTTAGAACATTTTAACTTCTGGTGTTCCATATTTTTCTAATTAACGCTAGTGCATTGCAAGATCATAAAATCGAATACGTTTGACTTATTCATTTTCTACCATCAAATTGTTCTTATGTGTGTGACTCTATAGATTCTCGTGATGTTGACAATTATGCTAACATATTTAATATAATAAATAACGAGTGGAATCTAGCAACATATCAGTGTTATCTAAGTCACAAAAATGCCATGTGATTTGATAAAACCTTTATATGATAATATTTATGTGTACAATTATCTATTTCCCCTCGTGTATATATTGAGCATAAAACATAATTTGTGTCACCCTGTCTAGATCAATATTGGCACTACCACGGAAAACACATATCACAATGGTTGAAAAAGGGATACTACCATGCTGGTTCAAACGTTGTGAGGTAAGATGTAATTGGATGTATGATTATTTCCACCACGGATATGTGACCATGATTGTATCTATGTAGCGCGCTACCTACTACAACAATTACTTTGTTATTTGATAGTAATAACTTGGTTTAATGATTCTAATTCTTCAACCGCCCCTGCCTTCACCTTTAGTTCTTTCTGCAAAATATTATTTACTTTACAAACAATATTAGATGTGGAGAGATGGGTGGTTGAAGACCTACAACCATTAAACCAAGTTCTAACTGTCAAAGAACAACACACAGTTAACGGTTTAAAGAATTATTGTCATGAATTGAACGTGTACTTGTTTTCTAATACAACTTTATCTATCATATCATAATTTTTCAATGCAGTTTGAAAAGTTATACATTCGATAAGGGATTGAAAAAACACGCAAACTACATAATATATAATAAACTCATCTTTTAAGCCAACATTAACAATTACATTATTCAACAACAAACATAAATAACAAACACGATACAACATACATACCAAGTCACATAATGCTTCAAAAACGTAACATACATGTCCCATAATGGCGTGTCCACAATGAAATAAGGATGAAGTTAAAGTTAGATCCGCAAATTTAACATCCCTACCTACAAGTTTGCAACGCTAACTTTAAATTCGTCCTCTGTATTGAAACAAGCCCCCTACCTACAAGGCAAAACAAGAAGAGATTTCAAACATCATGAAACAGGCTATTGAAATGTGTTTTGAAACAAAAAATATAGAGAAAATGAACCTGTAAATACCCATTGGATAAGATTTGTTGTTATGGTTTCATTTGAGAGTTTTCATATGAGAGAGACGAGTGATAGAGTTGTTAGGATTTCGTTTTAAGAGAGACGAGTGAAAGAGTTGTTAGAAATTTGTTTTGAGAGACACGATTGTTATGTACTGAAGTGAGAGATGATTTTGCTTATATATAAATAAGTATCATCTTTCATCATAGTTGAAAACAAAAAATGTGGTGATATACAAGGTCAATTACCTTTCTATCATGATACAAAAATTCAAGCGTCCAAAAATAAACTATTAACACTATAAACGTTGTAAAATTGTTGTTACGAAAGGTCTATTTTATGTGCCCTCAGACATTTATCTTATTATGTAGTATGAATAAATTCTACTTAGATCACTCATATCTTTTGACATAATTTATAGAATACACATCAACCAAGAAGCCTCCATTTTAGACAAACATCAAGAAACCTAAAACCCAAGAAAAGAAACAGGAATCTTACAATTGAATTACATCAGGTTGATAGAAAACCACCATTGTTTGGAATATAAGGGACGGAACTCAAGTCACATAAGGAATATATTACTCCCATAAGGAATAAAGAAAAGATACAAAGATCTCACTAACTTTAGTATATTGGTTGCCACAAAATCATTGGAACAAAAAAAACGATTTTCACCTCATTGTTCTTAATCTTACTCCATAGAACTTGATTGTTAAAAGAGCATATCAACATTAGAAATGACTCTTGCTATATACCTGAGCAGACTTATGTTGTCTATCTCACATTTCTAAACTCATTAACCTCTACACTTTTAACAAAACATTTAGTATATAAGAGTAACTTGATTGTTTAGTTACCCTAATAAGCGTAGTTGATTAATTCGTAATCTCTTTGAGCATGTTTCGTGCTCTTCTCAATTATTAGTTGCGGTATAAGAGTTGTGAATCCAAAATAGGTTTTAAAATATTTTGTTTTAATAATTGAATTGAAATGTGTTGAAATATATATATATTTTTATATATAATTGAATTGAAATATTAATAGTATCACTCAAAAGCATAAGCTGTTTCTCCTTTTATTTTTAAGCCTTTGCAAATCCACATATTTACTTTAGTCCAAAAGTCTTACAATAACACCATTAAGTCATAAAGGACGAATAATTATATATATGATAATTACCAATGTGATAGTCATAGTCTTAGCATGCACTTGACTCTTTTCCTTGCTTTGGAAGCCAAACAAAAATAAATACTTGGTGAGCAAGGATGTAATTTAAAATATAAAAATACATTAAAATATTCACCTGCTCCTTCATTTTTTTTCATTATATATATATCCGAAATTCCACAAAAACATGTTCATTCATATCAATCATCACACACAAAAATCATGAGTATACTCTCAGACATATTCTGCTGCTTCAAGTCTAAGGAAGCAGAAGACAAGAGAAACAATCATGTGGTGGTGGAAGCAGGTTCTTTGTCAAGAAAACCCAAAGGGGATATTAAGAAATCTTCAGCTCCTATTGTTGTTTCATATTTTCCTGTTAATTCTCAACCTTCTCGTTTGTAGATCCAAAACATGTGTTCTCAACTTCAGTTATGGTAGTTTGTTAATCTGTCACTTATCTCAAGTTGATTTCACAACTTAGTTTTTGTTTTGTTTTTTTAAGTTATAATGAAAGTTATAAATCCATCAAACATTTTTTTTATACGATCTTGAAATATATAATATGTCAACCTAAAAAATATATATATATATGTGTGTGTGGTTGCTATCAATTTTTATGTTAATTTATAAAAGTTATTTTATTTTACTTTTGTTTCCGTTATGATAGAATTGATTGATCTTTTAAATTAATCGATTTTAAGATTTAAGATTATTCAATGTATTATTATTTTTATATAGATATTACAAAAATATTATTTTGGAGAAGATTTGTGATCCATTTTGACTTCCCATCACCCGGTACATTAGTCAGGTTTAAAGAAATATATTTAAAATTTAGAAGTATAACTTACATGCGGACAATTTTTTAAAGGGGCTTCTGTATAGGAATAAATATAGTAATAAGTGGACGAAAAGGGCCTACACTTTAAGCTATCATTTTCTTAAAAGAAATTAAATTAAGAGATGTATAAAGGTGTTGGCTGAAAATTAGACAATTGAAAAGATCCACAGAAAAATCATCGACCTTGACAGGAGGAGGGAGAAATAAGCACCAACCGACAATGTCCTTAGGTGGAAGGAAGCATCCTGACAATATTGACAGCCAAGGCTCAACAACGACAAATCTAAAAGGAACACACTATAAGTCGACGTCACAAGGGGAACGGCATGGTCGACACCTACGTCGGTCGACCAAAAAACAAACAAAGGCATCCCACAGAGGAGTTTTGGTGCCTGGCGGGAAATAAAATTTGACAAAAGGAACGTGGGAGAAGTTACAAGAGTGGTGGTGTGACACGTGGCGGCTCCTGAAGCATCCTGACAGTTATTTTATTTTCCTATATAAAGCAAAGCCTGGTTTTGAAGAAGGGGCGTCTTTTGTCAACATTTGAAGAAAAACACTCTGAGTACCACACACTAAAGAGAAAAGAGTTCCCTTTTCATTACAAAATGTACGAATGCGTCCAGTTGTACTTTTCTTTTTTACGCTAAATTTACCAAGTCTTTATGTTATTGAAAGCAACGCTTTTTACTTTTTTCAGCATTTCTTTGTTTTATTAGTAACGTCTTTGTCTTTACTTGCCTAAGATTTCACCATACACACTCCCAAAAGCAAACAACCCTTGAGTGCGCCATAAATCCTAAGTAAACAATCCACCCAGTACCTGAGTCACGAGACTAGTTTGGCGAGTCCCGGAAGCAAACCCGCGACAGGAGATCAGAGGTTGTCCGCGCGAAAAACACGTGCGAACAAATTGGCACGCCCGATGAGACCCAAAGGTTTGGGTGTATGCAGTTACGTAGTGGAAAGATGGTAACACCGAGACAAAACGAAGAAACGTCTTCGCAGGAAAATCCAGTTTTATCACCAGGGACGGCTCTGAGCACCGGATCCACCACGATAATCACTTCGACCGTTCACAGCGGGCCATTCGTGACTCCGAGTCGACCCGAGGCAAGACCCGTGATTACAGGAGTCGAAGGGCAATACTTGCACAGTTTCACCATGCCAGCACCCCAACACTTAAGGATGCCGACAGAGTTTATGTCAACGTTGCGCTATGGTGGGGTAGGCACGGGAGATAATTCCTCGTCAGCATTCTCGCCATATCAAAACCTAGGTCCCCTGACCCAACATGGGGGAAGGCCACCATGTTTTGGTTCACTTCCCACCGCAATACTGGCTTTCACCACTAGTTCTGTCGTGGTTATGCGACAACAGATGGACAAAAGCAATCACGAGATGATACATATGTTGACCCAAAAAATGGGCACTATTTTGAGACCATTAATAAAAGATTCGACTCAGAGTTACCAACAACTGGCAACTCAGATAAAACGAATAAGAGACTTCTTAAGGGCCCCTAGGGTCGCAGCAAGACAACCCCCCCCCCCCCCCCCCAATCGTCCCGACATGCCTGTCCGATAGAATGAGCCTGTCGAAGAGAGGAACGACCTACAAGCGTCTGAGGACGAACATATTCCCAGGGTGTCCCAAAGGCCCCCCATCGTGATGGTCCGCAGGAACCAAGATCCATACCACGTAGTCAGACAAGTTAGGAACAAGAATCTTGGGGGTGAAGCCAACCTAGAGGCCATGGTCGAGCGCATTATGGTTCGAAACGGCGCAAACCCAAGTCTTCGACGGCCCGCCTACACGTCCCTCTACCGGATTTCTTATTGCAAACAGAATTACCAAGGGGTTGAAAGGTGCCAAAGTACACCAAGTTTGCAGGTGAAACGGAGGAGTCCACCTTCGAACACGTTGCTAGGTATCAGACCGAAGCTCGGGACATAGCAAATAACGAAGATTTGAAAATGAAATATTTTCCTATTTCCCTCACCAAAAACGCGTTCACGTGGTTCACCTTGTGGCCCCCACAGTCGGTTCATATGTGGACACAGTTAGAAAGATTGTTCCACGAACAACTTTACATGGGACAATCAAATATCAACTTAAAGGAATTAGCCAGCGTGAAACGAAAAGTAGCGAAGTCTGTAAACCAATATCTGAACAGGTTCAGACTACTAGAAGCGTGATGCTTTACACAAGTCTTTGAATACAAATTGGTGAAAATGGCCGCGGGAGGTCTAGACTATTCCATTAGGAAGAAACTGGATACACAATACCTCAGAGACATGGCACAACTGGCCGACCGCGTCCGACAGGTCGAACGTTTAAGGAGCGAGAAATCTCAGGCTAGTCGGTATCGTAAGAAAGAAAAGGTTGCGTTTGTAGCCACCGATGGATATTCATCTGACGACGAGGATTTCGTCGAATAAAATGCTATTAATGTGGCTAAGTTAAAACCTGGTCCCCCTTACGTGTGCAGAGTTCTAAAGTCGTCGAACGAAAAGAATTCGGTCGATACGGAAAAAACGGACAAATATGTTGCGAAAACATATTCTTTTGATGTATCCAAATGTGAAGAGATATTTGATGTATTGGTCAAAGACGGTCAAATTGTCATCCCGATCAGGACGAAAAATCCCCCTCTAGAACAAAAGAAAAAGAGAGGATTCTGTAAATTTCACAATTTTCTTGGTCATAAGACAGCTCAATGTGTTCTTTTCAGGGATTTGGTGCAGAAAGCTTTAAAGGAAGGACGGCTCCAGTTTGGGGAAAGACCAAAGATGCAAGTGGATGCGAACCCTCTGAAGACGGAGGAAGCACTATACTCTGAAGTGGCAGAGTGCATGACGATCGAGGCTATTGAGGGCCTTAAGGAACATATGACAATCCCAATCCTAGAATGCATGATGATCGAGGCTACAGAGGGTCTCGACAAAAAGACAAAAGAGGATTTTGAGGGTATCTACCCTCAAGCTGGGGAAAGCTTAGTTGAATTCCAAGAAAGATGCAAAGTCAGCGGCTATAAAGTCGCCCTTTGTCCCAGGTGTCATGCGGTGTTCGACCAGAAAGCGGTGGACAGAGTCAAGTCAGACAGACCACCCGTCTCAAGGTACGTGTTCGACAAAGATAGGACTCCTCGACAAAATCAGGGGTACCGAAAGTTATTTCAGCCGGCAAGGCCTAAGACTTTTGTGCCTCCGTCGGATATCCCGCGAGACAAGTGGATGGCCCTTGCAACCAAGAAGGGGAGTAAAAGGCCAAAGTGGAAAGTTCTGGATTTGGAAAGAGAGGCGAAGGCCTCCACAAGAGCGCTGAGTCAAAAGGGTATATGGTGTCCCCCAACTACAAAGGAAAGAACCCAATGGCGGCGTGTTTACTGTGAATTTTGGTAAACAACCGCTGGTCTATCAATTTGGGCTAAAATTGACTAACTCGCATGATCGACCATACTAAATCCTAGAACATGTGCTAAGTAAGTAAGGGATTTTAAGTTAAATTCTACTTTCGACCAGACCACCTCTTAGAAATGCGAAATCCTTTAAGGGTTAACAACAATAAATAAGAAAAAAAATCAAGTAATGCGTCGAAAGTAAAGGCAAGAATGTAAAGTGCAATGAGGTAGAAGCTTTAAAAAGTAAAGTTGAAAGTTAAAGGCTTTAAAATAACAACTATAATGTAAAGGCGAAGAGACTACCGCCAAACTCCACGTTCGACTGTAATTCCTTTGAGAAATAACTGACTTTTAAAGATAAAAATGCAAGTAAGTAAATAGCTTGTAAAATAACTCTAATCAAAACTCCACGTTCGACTAGGGGATCTTTGAAAAGTAAATGTGCAGCAGAATTGTAAAGAGCAGTTTAAATGTAAAACTGAAAGTTTAAAAATGGCAAGTAAATTGTAAATATAAATTGCATTGATAAGAAAGGATTTGTTGTTGTATCACGTACATTCTCGTTAACTCGTTTCTCTACACGCGGGTACTCTGAGTTGTATGAACTAGTACAAAATGAATGGACACATCTATTACATAAAATTAACACCTATTTATAGTGCTATAGAATAACTACTACATGGCGGTTGAGACTTTTTAACATGCTCTTTTGGCGCTTCTTTGCTAGTCCAACCGCTCACACGTTCTCTTTTGCTTGATTTGAATTTTGAATATTTGGCAGTTCCCTCCAACATGGCAAAACCGTCTTCGTGTTTTCCTTAGCATGGTCTTCGTCGAGCGTTTTCCAACACTTAGCGTTTTTGGCACCTTGGTCCATCTTTCTTCGACTTGAAGTTTTCCTTGTTTGGGTCGAACCCCCCCCCCCCCCCCCCCATACAAAATACTGGTAACTTTGACCTAAGATACATCCGGTCTCGACTAGCGTCGAAAATTAGGAGCCAACAAATTGCCCCTAAAAATTGTCCTTTCGCCAGTCTTGGATATGAAGGTCAGTTTTTCCTATTGTTTTCGACGCGTGTCACTTTGCATGGCTTTGATTGAACTCCCACTATTTGTTTAGTGGCCCAACTATTCATTTCTTTTCCTTCCACGTTTATGACATCACGCCATTATGATAAATCCTTAAACATCTTCTCAGCCGTATTTATCATTACTTTGTCTTGAAAACATACATTTGTAGTCTGGCCATAACTGCCCACACACATCCTCTTTCTTCAAACCAACACGCGTCCCACTACTTGATTATTTTTAACGGTGGATTTTGCCTCTTTGGGATTTTCAAACGTTTTATAAATACTTCCTCTCACTGTTTCGTGAAAACTTTTTACTCTCTAGAACTTTAAACGTCCTATATCTTTCTTCAGCTTTCTTCATCGCGTTCATCAGAAAAAAACCATCTCCCTTTTAAACACCAACAATGACTTCTTCCCAATCTGCTGCTCAGGAGAAGAAGACTCAGAAAAAACGCGTTACACAAACCAAACAAACCATTCCCCCTTTCATAAACCTGGCTGGCCCTCAATTGGTAGAGAACCATCAATGTGTTCCGGAACCCACCTCCTAAATCGCCAAGAGCATTTATCACTCTCAGGTATTGATTCCTCTGATTGTTTCAGGTAAACCCTATGCAATATCTGGTACTTTAGTGCAAGTTGACATTTTTGACGCACGACTGAGTGAATTTCTGCCATCTTACCGGAGAACTAAGCCATTAGGGCAAAAAAGTTTCCTTGCACCTTTTACCAATACTGTTGACACTACTCCATTGCCAACTTTCAACCTTGGCTACCTTGCTGATGGTACTCGCTTACTGAGAGCCGTTAGTGTTGCACCCCAAAATTTGACCATCCTTTTTCAGTAATTTGGCTTATGTTTCGTTTCATTTGCATCTGCATATCATTTATCGCATACTGTGCATTTTGTCAATCGGATTGGATTTATCGGGATTACAGCCCCTTTTCTCGTGTTTCAGGCAATTCAAACCAGTTCGAATAGGAAGATTTATTTCGGAATCGAGTGGAGTTTGTTCTCATTCTGGTGGTCCAGTCCGTGCTGGTATTTTCGGTGACATTTCGGTGCTCGCCCGTTTTTCCTTGGCATTTTGCATTTTTTATGGCTATTTTTGTTTTATATTTTATTATTTAGAAAGCAGTTTTAAATAGATTTTTAATGTTTTTTTTAAATAGTTTAGAAATAGTTTTTTTTTTTATAAAATAGAGTTTTTATTTAATATTGTTTCTATCAAAATATAGATTTTTATTTTTAGATATAGATTTTTATTTATTTATTTTTTCTTTAGATTATTTTCTTAGAACTTTAGTTTAGTTTTATTACTTTTAGTTAATTAGTTTAATTTAATTTGTTAGTTTTTTATTAATAGGATTAATTTGTTCTTATGTTTAATAGTTAGTTTATCTATTAGTAGTATTACTAGAATTTTTATTTTGTTAGCATTTAATTAAAGTCAACCGTTATTTAGCTTTTCATTAATTAAGTCAGTCAATTAATCAACTCTCATCATCAGCATTAATATTAATTAGTCATTTAACTTAATCAGTCAATTAGCGTTTGATTAGGTCAAAACAGCAACACGTGCCAGCCTTGTATATATACAGACACTATTCATTCTCTCCCTCACCAATCCCAACCCTAGCTGCACTGTTCATCACTCACCACTCTCCAACTTCCATCATTTTGTTCTTCACTCATACCATCAACAATAGCCGTGAAAATCAACCTCTCAAACCCTCAATTCTCCAGAAACCCCACTTCATCTTCTCATATTTTCCTCTCATCAACCCAGTTCCAGCGAAGAACATCCATAAACTTCATCAGCTTCGTTTCCGCCAAACAACCATCGAGCAGAAACCCAACTTTCTTACAACTCACAGCCCCTCAAACCTGTTCTTCATTTTTCCGTCAACGCCCTCACAACCCCCAAAAACATCAAACCAAACATCTCCTTCGAAGTAAACACGCCCAAGAAGTCTCCTTCAAACATTTGTTCATCATTTTCTTCGACAACTCCATTTGAACACCTTCGAACCAAACTCCATTAAACTTTCATCGTTTAAGCTTCGACTACCAAACTCGTTTTCCAGAACAACCCAACAAACTCTTATTCCTTCACCTCCTTCACAATCCATTCCTCCGCCAAACCTCCATTTTCGTTCTCTTCAAAACAACAGATTCGGCGAAACCACCTTCTACACCTTCGTTCTCCAATAGCAGGTGCTCAAACAAACCCTTTCCACCATTGTTATAATCTTCAAGCTTCCCATTTTCAGAAACTCAAAATCACAAGCACCACTTTCACTCTAAACGAACTCACCCAAACGGAAAACCCGTTTTCTTTAACCTTCTTCAAAAAACCCATCTCCCCTCTCCAAACTTCAAACTACCCATTTTTGTAAACTTCAAACTCAAAACCATAAATCCATCCCCAAAATCAACCGAAAATCACACAAACACTTAAATTCAGGAACAGAGAGAGATGTATAAGTACAGAGTATGCCTAAGAGGAGGGGTGAATTAGGGTTTAGGAACTTTTTCCGGTTTTTCAAACCTCTTGAATTTTTCTTGGATATGATTGTTGGTGATGAAAGCGGTAAATGCAGAAAAGGAAACAACACAGAGAATTATAGTGGTTCCCCTCACAATCCGAGAGTACTCCACTCCCCTTTTAACATGAAAGAGAATTTACTATAGTTTTAGAATTGTACAACCTATCACACCATCAACCGGTGAGGCCTACTTTCTAACAACTATACAGCAACTTAGTATGCAAGAACAATCCTCTTGCAAGCACTAACCCTTGTGTCCAACAGTCCTTGATCACAAGTCACAATACAAGTAATTTGAATGAATTGATTTGAGAGTAATAGCAATGATATCAATACATAGATTTATCTTCTCCTTTTGATCAGAATTCACTCTTTAGAATCAATACAAGTGTTCAATGCTATGGATATGAAAAATATGAACAATATGAACACTTTTAGAAAGTTTGAAAATATTTGAATTTGAGTGAATTTGATTCAATGAATATTTTTGAAAATTGTAGGAGGTGCTTTTCAATTTTGAAAATAATCAGAATTTATATGAGCCAAAACACCTATTCAAAAAGGTTTAATTGAGTATAGAACAAACAATGAAAATGTATAACTTTAACAAGAATTTTGAACTTTGAAATAAGCAATTTTTCAAAATACGTTCAGTGTTAATCGGTTAACCATATAGGTTAATCGGTTAACACATGAACGTTAGCTCAACGAATTCAAATTTTAAGAGCGTTAACCGATTAACCCATATGGTTAATCGGTTAACACTGTAAAAACTTTGAAAAATATTTAAGTTTTAAGTGTTATACCAATTTTAAAGAGTTTAAAAACATGCAAATGCAGTATGCAAAAATTATGAATTGTTTGAACACTTGTATATCATATTAAAGAGGGAATTTTGATATACCAGCCTTGTGTCCAAGTCTTGACATTTGAAGAATAATTTGCACAGCAGCTTGAGTTGTAAGTTATAATTGAATAGACATGATCAGTTTGAAAGCCTTCACTTTTTGCAAACATAAAGTGAGCTTGAGTTGAGTTGACATCATCAAAACTTGAGATTGAAGTATGCTTGCTTCTACATTCTCCCCCTTTTTTATGATGACAAACAGAAAGCGCCTGTGCCATGTTTTTGACGATGTTTCGAACTGATCTTGGTTTGCTTTTCCCCCTATGTCCAGCAACTCCCCCTATCTAAACAGAAGGAGAAAAATATGCACAGATAGATATTAGAAGCACAAAGCTCTTCTCCGCCTTTGTTATCAGCAAAAAGAAAGAAGCTTTCAAACCAGAGAAAAAAAATAGGCACAAAAGGCAGCAAACAATCAAGTAAACAAGAAAACAAATATAATAGATAGAAATGCAGCACATAGAACATGCACCACAAATATTGTACGATTACATAGAAACGAAACTAAGAAACATAAACATAATGAAAAACGAAAGTAAACAACATCAGCAAGTATTTCCTATAAATCGTCATCAGCCATATCCTTTTCTTCTGCTTCCTCTTCTTCTTCACCTTCTTCATCCTCTTCAACAAAGTTGCCGGTGTGGGTACGGCGAGAAGTAAGCATAAGGTTTCAGAGAGAAGCAATAGCCCGGGAGGTTTCTCTATGTTGGGTCATCATAGTTTGGTAGAGAAATTCATTAGTAATACCTCCTTCTGGTACGGGATAGGCTTGGTTCGAGGCTGCTCCTTCATCAACATACTTGTAGGTGCCATCAGCGTCTTTGATGATGCCGGTGTTCTTTACAATTGTTATCTAATTTATCTCATTGGTTGTAGACTTCATCTTGGTACAAGGTTCTCGTTTAAGATCCAATTCTGACAATTCACGAATTCTTGACACCATCCGAGCACAAGGAAGACGGGTCTGAAGATCAAGCTGTTGTCGAAGATGATACATTATAGTCAGAATCCAATTTACCTGAATCTTGTTCTTGATAGCAAACAGAAGTTGCATTTCCAGATCGTTGATCTGAGCGTGATTGGAGTCTTTCGGAATGAGAACGTAGCAGATGACATAATGTAACATTCGATCAGATACCGTCAAATTCTTTGCATAACACAGCATGCGGGCAGATTGCTGATTAGAAATAATCGTCTCTTTTGGGAGCCTGCAAATCCGGTAATAATATTCCATTTTGTCTAGTTAGCCCACGGTCCTTCATCGTGGTTAACCCTTTTTCGGAGAAAATATCTGGTAGATGGAATTTGCAGCTTCGAAGCAATATCAGACAATTTTTCCTTTAGCAGACAGTCGCGAATAACCGTTTCCAGAACATGTTCACCATTACCATCCAGATATACAGAAAGCTTATTCAAGAAAGTCTTAACCAAATTCGGGTAGCAATTAGCAGAGTCAGAGACAAACTTGTTTATCTTTTGGTATTTCAGCAAAGCAGGAAAATCAAAAGAAGATACCGGAAAAACTTTAAGATTGACATATTTTACCGGTAGGATGTGGCGAACGTGAACCTTGAAGTCCATGCGATGCTTCTTGGTGGTCTCCATGGGGATGCTATCTTCCTCTGTTGCAGAGTCATATTCTGGAAGCTTGCCCTTTCCCTTGTGAGAAGAAGCCATGGAAGTTTGTTGAGAGATTCTGAAGGTTTTGGGGTTGCTGAGTTTTTAGGGTTTGAGATGCTGAGAGAGAGATGAAGTGAAACCACAATATATAGGAGGGAGTTTGTAGTGGGTTTTAAAGTTAGGGTTTGAAGAGGGAATCCCAAAAGTTCTTGTAGTCAAAGAAGAGGAAATAGAGTTCCAAGGATATATTGAATTGGATTTTTAAGAAAATATTGACCACATATAAACACATTAAAAACACACAATTTTCCAAAATTTAAAAGAATTTTTCGTTTCTGATTTTTGCCCATTTTAACAATGTTAATCGGTTAACCATATAGGTTAATCGATTAACATATAAAAAAATTTAATTTTTCAAAAAAAAAACTTACAGTGTTAATCGGTTAACCCTATAGGTTAATCGGTTAACACATTAAAAAATTCAATCAGAACTGAAAAACTTACAGTGTTAATCGGTTAACCCATATGGTTAATCGGTTAACACATGCGAATTTTGAAAAAATGCTTAAAAACAAAATGCATACACATGAAAACATAACACAAATTATGCATACACATATTAGAGAAAAGGTCAGATGTCACCTTCATCAAGAATCCCAAGTTCTCGCCGAATTTTGTAGAACGGTTTTTTCACCAAGGGTTTTGTGAAGATGTCGGCGAGTTGATTGTGCGTGTCGACGAAAGTAACATCTACATCTCCATTCAATACGTGATCTCGAAGGAAGTGATGTCGGATATCTATATGCTTTGTTCTTGAATGCATGACCGGATTCTTTGTAATGTTGATGGCACTTGTATTATCACATCGAAGAGGGATGCAACCGAGATCTACACCGTAATCCAGGAGTTGTTGCTTGAGCCACAGAATTTGTGCACAGCAACTTCCTGTTGCAATATATTCTGCTTCGGCTGTACTGAGTGCCACACACGCTTGCTTCTTGCAGGCCCATGACACTAGTACATTCCCGAGAATGTGGCATTTACCACTTGTGCTTTTTCTATCGGTCTTACATCCTGCATAGTCAGCGTCAGAGTAACCAACTAAAGAACAAGTACTACCTTTAAGATACCATAATCCGATGTTTGTTGTCCCTTTGAGATACTTTATGAGTCTCTTCACGGCAGTGAGATGCGATTCCTTCGGATTTGCTTGAAAGCGTGCACACAAACAAACGCTAAACATTATGTCAGGATAGCTTGCCGTCAAATATAATAATGAACCGATCATACCTCGATATTTTGTAATATCAATTGGAGTACCGGATTCATATTAATCAACGTACGTTCCGGATCCCATAGGAGTTGACATCACCTTGCAACTATCCATATCAAATTTCTTCAACAATTCCTTGTAGTACTTGGATTGGTTGAGGAAGATGCCATCCTTTGTTTGCTTGATTTGTAGTCCAAGAAAATAATTCAATTTTCCCATCATGGACATCTCGAATTCTCCTTGCATCATAAGTGAAAATTCTTTGCAAAGCTCTTTGTTTGTTGATCTGAAGTTGATGTCGTCGACATAGACTTGAACCAATAAGGTGTTACCCTTGATCTTCTTTATGAATAGCGTCTTCTCAACCTTTCCTTTTGTAAATCCCTTTTCACATAAGAAATTGCTAAGGCGGTCATACCATGCTCTTGGTGCTTGTTTCAGTCCGTAGAGTGCCTTTTTCAGTTTGTAAACATGCGAGGGATTCTTGAAGTCTTCAAAACCCGGAGGTTGTTTTACGTAGACTTCTTCATTGATATATCCATTCAGGAAGGCGCTTTTGACATCCATCTGGAACAACTGAAAATTCATAGAACAAGCGTAAGCAAGTAATAACCTAATTGCTTCTAACCATGCTACCGGAGTGAACGTTTCATCAAAATCAATTCCTTCCTCCTAGTTGTAGCCTTGTGCGACCAATCTTGCTTTGTTACGAACTATGATCCCATTCTCGTCAAGTTTGTTCTTAAAAACCCATCTCGTTCCTATGATGTGCTTGTTGTTCGGTCTTGGTACGAGATTCCAAACTTGATTCCTTTCGAATTGGTTGAGTTCTTCTTGTATCGCTACAATCCATTGGTCATCGCCTAAGGCTTCATCTATCTTGGTTGGTTCAATTTGAGACACAAAAGCCATGTTGAGACAAGCATCCTTAAGATTTAGTCGAGTTGCAACACCTTGGCTAATATCACCAATAACTTTATCTATCGGGTGATCTCTATGCGTTCTCCATTCCTTCGGAAGATCTTGATGTTCTTCAATAATTTGAGTGACATCTTCTCGTGGTATTGCTTGATTCTTTGAAGTCTCTTCTTGTTGTTGTGAAGAGCCTACTATATCATCATCATCATCCACAATAATATTATCCTCTTTCGAGGGGTTAGTCTCATCAAAAGAAACATGAATGGATTCTTCAATAGTAAGAGTTCTTTTATTAAAAATTCTAAAGGCTCTACTAGAAAGAGAGTAACCAAGAAATATACCTTCATCGGACTTCTCATCAAACTTACCGAGATTGTCCTTATTATTGTTGAGAACAAAACATTTGCATCCAAATATGTGGAAAAAATGCTATGTTTGGTCGAATATTCACACAGTTGCTTACGAAATAGGTCGTGCTAACTGCTTCTGCCCAGAAATATTTAGGAAGATACGAGTCGCTAAGCATTATTCTTGCAAGCTCCACCAGTGACCTATTCTTCCATTCTACGACACCGTTCTGTTGAGGAGTCCTTGGTGCGGAAAAATTATGAGAAATTCCATGCTCTTCGCAAAAGTCTTCAAAATCTGAATTTTGGAATTCTCCACCATGGTCGCTTCTTATGGAGGCTATGGTGAGTGACTTCTCGTTTTGAATTTGCTTCGCATACTTCTTGAATACTTTGAAAGCATCATTTTTCTGCACTACAAACAATGTCCATGTGTATCAAGAGAAATCATCAACAATAACTAAAGCATAAATACTACCTCTGAAGCTTTTCTTTCTCGATGTACCAAAGAGATCCATATGCAAAAATTGAAGTGCTCTTGATGTAGAAACCACTTTCTTGGATTTGAAAGTTGTCTTGGTCTGTTTTCCCTTTTGACATGCATCGCATAACTTATCCTTGATGAATTTTATCTTCGGAAGACCAACAACTAGATCATGCTTTATCAATTTGTTTAAATGCTCCATGTGAATGTGAGCAAATCTTTTATGCCAAAGCCATGCCTCGTTGTTGTTTGCCATAAGACATTTTACCTTCAAGGAAGAGTCATCAAAAGAGATCATAAAAATATTATTAAATCTTTTATCTTTTAGCAAGATGTCATGGGTGACTTCATGTTCTATCAAACATTCGTCCTTTGTGAAGTTGATTCGGAACCCTTTGTCACACAATTGACTTATTCTAAGTAGGTTGTGTTTAAGGCCTTCCACATAAAGAACGTCTTCGATGATTGTACATGGAGGTGCACCAACGGTTCCAACTCCAAGAATTTTTCCTTTATTATCATCACCGTAAGTAACGTATCCTTTGGCCTTTAATGATAGACTTGAAAATTTGTTTATGTCTCCCGTCATATGCTTAGAACAACCACTATCAAGATACCATTGATTAGAAGTTGTCTTCAAGCATACCTGCAACACAAAATCAAGTAGTGTTAGGTACCCAAATTTCTTTGGGTCCTTGATAGTTAGTACCCTTTTCAACCCACACATAATGCCCTTTAGCAACACCAATGTTGCGCACATAGCAAGCATTAGGTGTATGGCCTTTGATTCCACAATAAAAACAAGTAGGTTGAAATTGACTTCTATATCTAGGAACATAGTTCTTTTTCTTCACAATTCTTTTCTTTTTATGACTTTGATGCACAACATTAGAATTGTTTACCTTTTCTTTAACAATTTATTCACTTGCTTTTACAAAAATAGTTTCATTTGTGCTTGGTTTGGAAAACTTAGAATATCCTAGTCCACTTTTATCATTAGGATATCTTTGGTGCCTAAGCATTCCTCCAAGCCAATTTGGCCTTTTTCGTATCTTTCTAAAACTCTTTTAAGTTGAATAATTTGAAAAGATAAAGATTCACAATTTTTGCATACAAGACTTTGTTTTTCATCCATCAATTTTTGTTTTTCATTTTCAATATTTTTTATAAAAACAGTGTTTTGATCTTCTAAAAATGAAATTCTTTTCTTTTGGGATGAGATGCTTTTATACAAAGTCTTGCATTCTTTTAGAAGTTCATCTATGACTTCTTGTGCATCATTTTCATAAATTGAAAAGTTGTTACTAATCTCATCAATGTCTTCATCGGAATGATGTGATGCCATAAGAGCCATATTTGCACATTCGTCGCTTTCCGATTCCGATGATGAACTTATCTCATTATCGTCCCAAGCAACATAGGCCTTCTTATTTTTGAAATCCTTTTTGCCTTTGAATTTTCCTTTATTTGCGAGTTTCGGGCAATCCGGCTTTATATGTCCTTGCTTCCCACATTCGTAACATGTGACTTCTTGATTTGATGTGGATGCATCCTTTTTCCTGAAATGTCTATTCTTTTTAGGAAAAGAGGAATTTTTATTATTATTAAAAAACTTACCAAGCTTCTTTACTAGAAGCATGAAATTCTCATCTTCGGAAGATTCGTCGTTTTTGTCATCCTTCGTGTCAATCTTCAAGACAATTCCTTTGGACTTTTTATCTTGACTTTCATGCTTCTAATTCCAAGTTCCAATTCATGCTCTTGAAGTTTTCCAAATAATGAAGTGGATGTCATCGTTGAGAGACTCTTCTTTTCCGAAATAGCGGTCACCTTTGGTTGCCATTCTCTTGTTAAGGATCTTAGGACTTTCAAGTTGAGATCATCATTGGTGAAGGTCTTCCTGAGAGCAATCAAATGATATGTTAGATGAACAAATCTCTTTTGTAAGGCAACAATAGATTCACCGAGCTGCATACGGAACATCTCATATTCTTGACTTAACGTGTTGAGTCTTGATCTTTTTACTTCGGCTGTCCCTTCATGCGTTTCTACCAAGGTGTCCCAAATTTCCTTTGCCGATTTACACTGCGATATACGAAAGAATTCGTCCATACTGAGAGTGCTTTGAAGTATGTTAATTGCTTTCTTTTCATTTAAGATTCTCTTCTTGTCATCTTCATCATAAGAGGATTTTATCTTTGGAGTGCCTACGTTGTTTATGAAACTCATAGGAACATGCGGACCATTCTCCACGGTTTCCCATATGCTGTCTCCTTGAGCCTCAAGATGTGCTTTCATACGGATTTTCCAAAAATTGAAATATTCTCTAGAAAAGAGTGGTGGTTTGTTACTACTTCCACCATCTTTGAAAACCGGGTTGGTACTAGCGGAAGCCATACTGAATCGTTAGGAACAGGTTACCTTAACCTGCTCTGATGCCAATTGTAAGTAAAGAGTATGCCTAAGAGGGGGGTGAATTAGGCTTTAGGAATTTTTTCCGGTTTTTCAAACCTCTTGAATTTTTCTTGGTTATGATTGTTGGTGATGAAAGCGGTAAATGCAGAAAAGGAAAGAACACAGAGAATTATAGTGGTTCCCCTCACAATCCGAGAGTACTCCACTCCCCTTTCAACATGAAAAATAATTTACTATAGTTTTAGAATTGTACAACCTATCACACCATCAACCGATGATGCCTACTTTGTAACAACTATACAGCAACTTAGTGTGCAAGAACAATCCTCTTGCAAGCACTAACCCTTGTGTCCAACAGTCCTGGATCACAAGCCACAACACAAGTAATTTTAATGAATTGATTTGAGAGTAATAGCAATGATATCAATACATAGATTGATCTTCTCCTTTTGATTAGAATTCACTCTTTAGAATCAATACAAGTGTTCAATGCTATGGATATGAAAAATATGAACAATATGAACACTTTTAGAAAGTTTGAAAATATTTGAATTTGAGTGAATTTGATTCAATGAATATTTTTGAAAATTGTAGGAGGTGTTTTTCAATTTTGAAAATAATCAGAATTTATATGAGCCAAAATACCTATTCAAAAAGGTTTAATTGAGTATAGAACAAACAATGAAAAGGTATAACTTTAACAAGAATTTTGAACTTTGAAATAAGCAATTTTTCAAATTACGTTCAGTGTTAATCGGTTAACCATATAGGTTAATCGGTTAACACATGAACGTTAGCTCAAAGAATTCAAATTTTAAGGGCGTTAACCGATTAACCCATATGGTTAATCGGTTAACACTGTAAAAACTTTGAAAAATATTTAAGTTTTAAGTGTTATACCAATTTTAAAGAGTTTAAAAACATGCCAATGCAGTATGCAAAAATTATAGATTGCTTGAACACTTGTATATCATATTAAAGAGGGAATTTTGATATACCAGCCTTGTGTCCAAGTCTTGACAGATGAAGAATAATTTGCACAGCAACATGACTTGTAAGTTATAATTGCATAGACTTGATCAGTTTGAAAGCCTTCACTTTTTGAAAACATGAAGTGAGCTTGAGTTGAGTTGACATCATCAAAACTTGAGATTGAAGTGTTCTTGCTTCTACAAGATGAAGATGAGAATTGACGATTTGAAAGGGAGAAGGAGGACCACGTCGAAGTCGGAAACTGAGGGTGAGACGTCGTGCGTACCGCGAATACAAAGAGGATGGTGAATCTGAACACCATTCCTTTTCTGGTTGCCCTACTTCACGTTATTTTTCTCAGTTCTAAGTGTTTCGTATGTAGGTGTTCGTATGGGCTGGATCTGATTTTCTTTATATTTATTTTATTTAGTTTTGTTTCAAAAAAAATAGAAAAGATAATGAAGATTGGATGAGGATTTTTCGGGCTGATAGGCCCAAGTGGGGGTTTTGGTCTTGTTTTTACTTTTTTTTATCATTTATTTTATTTCTTTTACTTTTATTTCTTTTATGTAATATATATTTTATAAAAATTTTATATTCTTGTAAACATTTTGTTTTATAAACAGTTAACAGTCTATTATTATATTTTATATATATTACATATTAGTTTTTATAATTTCTTTTAGAATTTTATATTATACTTCTTAGAAGTTATATTATTTTATATCCTTTTTTTTTCTTTTAGAATTTGAATTCTATTTTTCATTTGTTATTGGACATTTTGTCCCATTTACTATTTTGGGTCGATGTCGAGACCTCCAAGTTGTTATACGTCAAATTATTGATGGAAACGACAATCTTGAGACCATTTTTCTCTTCTCGTTTTCATTTTCCGACCGTTTATCCATCTCTGTTCATTTTTCACCATTTTTGGTCGATGAAGAAGTTTCTTTCGATTCTTCGTCAAATTATTTATGAGAAATGAAGGATCCAAGACTGACTTTTTCTCTTCTTTCTCACTTTTCAACTTTATTTCATTTCATCTGTTTTGGGTCGATGGCAAGACCTTAGTAAACCATTACCAGTCAAATTATTGATGAATAATGTTGGATCCGAGACCACCTCTTTTCTCTCCTCATTTTTTCTTCTTCTTCCGATTTTATTTTGACTTTCTTGAATCGATGAAGTCTTGTATCCGTAAGACGAGATCTCATTCTATTTTGGTCCGTGCGACACGATTCAATTAGAGAACGATCCTCAATATCATTTCTCTATCTTGTCCATAGCACGAATATCAATACGCGACCTCCTATAGCTTGACTTCCCTTAAAAGTCGAGCTACGATGGTTTAGCGTCACATTGGTCCCGATTCGAAACATCATCAAGGATTAAAGGAGAGGAGCTTGGAAAGGAAGCTTGCACGCAATGTAAAGGGTCAACGGAACCACTCCGTTCGGTAACATCTTTCTAATTCAACTCTTTTATTCAACCGCCGAGTATGGTGAGCCGTAATCGATAGATACGTGGGAAACGATGGTTGGGTGGCCTCCACTCAACTGTCTAGAGTGTTTAGTGTATGTTCTTTGGATAATATGCGACGTATTCGCTCCTACGTCTTAGGATTTAGCGTGTGCGTCCCGATCCGAACCTTTTCTCTCGCATCCTTGCGACTGAGACCTCTTTTCTCTCGCCCCCGTGCGATCGAGATCTGTCGCTACACGAAAAATGACACAGAGTCGCCACCGGATTTTATTTATCCCACGGGAGGGAAAGGGAAATAGCGATAAAACCTTTGGGAAAAGAGCATGGTCATCGCAACCAATTCTTAGGGTTCAGGAGTCGATTATGCGAGGGGAAGGTGTTAGCACCCCCTCGCATCCATCGTACTCGATGGGAACCTCCTAGGTTATTTCGCGTGAATAGGTGTTTTTATTAAGAGTTTGCTTGCTTAAGGAAAGAGGGTTTGGTTCATTTATTTTTAATGCTCGCCAAGGATTGTGGCCCTTGTGCCTACGTATCCTCACTTAAAAGAAGTGAAGAATCAGAGCTCCGTAGTTCGGAGGCTTGTGAAATTGTTGTTTGTTGGTTGATTTTATACCTTGAAAAAGGGTTTTTGATTGATGCCCTAAGGCGAAAATAGGTTTGATGAGTTGATGTTATTTTTAAGTTTCTTAAGAGAAATTGTTCTTGATTAGGATTATACACAAAAGACTTTGGATAGAAATGAATGTTTCGAATAACCAAGTCGAGCGCCTTGTATCCAAAACATTCGGAACGAGTGTAGGAGGACTCCATTCTCATTCCTTTTCCACCACTTTAAAGTTCGTGGTGCATAATTCTAATCGTTTATGTCATTGTGTTTTGGATTTTTTATGAGAAAAGAGAACCACTTGACGTTGGATCAAGGTTTATTGTTTGTAAAAGTATTTGAGGTGATACGAACAAGGTCGATGGCGGACGCACAAGGCGGCCGACTTACAAGGGTTGAAAATGGCTCGATAAAATCGAGAGTTTGTTTTTGAAAATGGTTTTTGGAATCAAAAGTCCCCAAGGACAATAGCAACATTCATACTAAAATCATACAAACATATGGGATTAGTCGGCAAAAAAAAATCGAGACATGCAATAAAAACGGAACGAAGTGCCATCAAGGAGTTCGTCGTGCGAACTCCTTGAGAAAAAAATTTTTGGATCGAAAAAAGTAGCAAAACAGTGGTGTAACACGGGTGGCTGTGTCGTGTGACACGGCCCGTGTCATAGGGTACCTGCAATGTGGGTTTTTAGGGCGTGACAGAGGTGTGACACGGGTGGCCGTGTTGTGTGACACGGCCCGTGTCATAAGGTCTGGGAAAAAATGATTTTTAGGGCAAACAGGGGTGCAACACGGGTGGCCGTGTTGTGTGACACAGCCCGTGTTGTGAGGCCTGGGGTTTTTCGGATGTGGAAACCTCAAACAGATGTGCAACACGGGTGGTCATGTTGTGTGACACGGCCCGTGTTGGGCGACACGGGTGGCCGTGTTGTGGGACACGGCCCGTGTCAGGCTACCAGAGTGAAAAACTTAATTTTTTCTATGTTTTTCTTTCGTTTTTGTGGTTTCTTAAGAACGGTTTCTTGGTCCCTTTGGAACCTTACATGAAACATACAATACAACAATACATAAAAGAGTAAACAAAATGAATGTAAGAGCAAAAAAAAATAAAGGGAGAAAGGTTGGAGGAAATGGATACCCAAGAGCATTCTATCCTTCTTGCAAGTCCTCCTTGGTCTTGGTTGAAAGTACTTCACTCCTCTTCACTCTATGTTGTGGAGGTTTTGTTTCTCAATGATCCTCTTGGTTCTATATTACTCTCTTTTTCTGGTTTGCAAGGCTTCCTATTTTTCTGGTTTTTTAGGGTTTTGTTAGCTCTCTCTATTTTCTGGTTTTGCCAATGTGTGTAGAAAATGGATGTTGAATGAATGAAGAGTCCTCCCTTTTTGTTTACAGCTCCCCTCCTCTTATCTCAGCTCCTCTAGGGTTTTCACTTCTCCCCACATATCAAATTTTTCATGGAGTGGTGTCTCTTACCACTTTTCCTCATGTCACTCTCTTTCTTTCCATTTCCATGCAAGAGCTATGCTGCATTTTTGCTGCTGCACTTTGCCTATGCTATTTTTCTGCAGCACCTTGTGCCTTGCACCCATTTTGTTGGTTTGTGTTTGGACAGCTCCTCTTGGTCAATGCCACCAACTCTTGACAGCATTTTGAAAATTCTGATATGTAGGAGCATTGTCACATGTTATTCCCTTGGTCTTGTGACATGTAGATTTTGTGACATGAGGTAGTTTGTCTCCTCTTGCATGGGGTTGTTTTGTTCATGACTAACATGCATAATCTTGGTCCTAAAACATCCCAATGTTGATTTAATCCTTGCATGTTTCTTGGATGTTTGTAAGCATAATGTAGACTTGGTGTGGCATTACCATAACATGAATTTGACTAGAGACTTGAATGAAGATTAGAAATAAATTAATTTCTAAACATTACTTAGAGTTGGAAATCTTGCAACAAATGACATTCTTGTAATGTCATACAATTTCTCTTTGTAATATTCTTGCCTTTAATCTTGAATTCATGATGGATTTCCTTAGAACCATTAAGCTTGAAATGGATGAAGTCTTGAATTATGGACTTGTGATCTTGACTCATGCTTTGCAAATTTGAACTCCACTTGATCAAGAATTTAAAACAAAATCGGATGAAGCAATCTTGAATTATGCCTTGTATTTCATGGTCATTAGGAATATATCTTGAATATCCTAATATTTTGTCAAGTAATTTCTCTTTGAATAAATCTACAAGGATAGACTTTCCAATTTAGATCAAACCTTAAATGATGAACCTTTCCTTCCATGTAGTCCAAGGTAAACAAGTTATCTCATTTGAAATGGAAAATGACAAATCGACCCAATCCGTACCCACATGTTCGATATGCAATAAAATGATGTATGGTATGGCGAATGTAGGGTATAAAGGTTAAAGGCGAAAATGAGGGTGTGACAAGATCCCTTTCTTTCGCCCCCGTGCGGTCGAGACTGTTTTTCTATAGTTGGCCGAACTACGACTGCTCTAACCTCTCATATCTGTTGAGAGTACGTAGGCATAGGATTGCGATAATCCTATAGAGCACTTTTCCCTCTTCCCTTTAGGTTCCCCGTACCTTTTAACCCAAGACGTGCTACGTCTGTTCAACCGCAAACAGGTAATGCCTATGTCTCCAATGGTCGAGCAGCAATACACCTAACTGCTAGAATGTGTGCGCTAGTATCGTCTACCTTTTCTCTCGCTCCCCGTGCGATCGAGAACACCTCGTTTACCCGTAGTTAGTCTTAACTACGTTTTGCTCTGATTTCTCATACCATATGAGGATACATAGGCACAAGACGGCGATGTATTGGCGAGCAATCCCCCCCTGTAGTTTCCCAAACTACGTTGACTATGACTTTCCCATTGCAAGAGGGAATACGTATGCATAGGGCGACGATGCTCTATCGAGTCAGTTCTTTCTCCCGTTAGCAGCAGCCTTAGATAGTTTGTTTTTCACCCATAGACTAGACAACAAGCGTGGATCTCGTTGAGTACAACGGACGTGAGCGGTGCTCATACCTTGCCCTTGTATAACCGACTCCCGAACCCAAGATTTGGTTGTGATGACCTGTCTTTTCCCTTTTCGTAGGTTTTCTCTGATCGTTTCCTTTCCCTCTATTTGGGATAAATAACGAACGGTGGCAACTCTTTTGTCCTTGCCGGCTCCTCTTTCGCAGCGATGTAACAGTTGGCGACTCGGCTGGGGAGAACTTCCCATCCCCTATGCGAGTCAATCCTAGCACTTGTTTGCTTGCTTGTGGGTGTGTATATATTTGTGTGTTGTATATTTTTATATTGTTGTATTTACATTTTCTGAACTTTATTATTATTTGTTGCTGTTGTGTTGTTCGGTGTTTGTTCCTTTGAGAGATAAGCCAAAACCCAGGCTTGAGGATATACATAACATTAGAGTGGAAAGTAGTGACAGACCTGTATGTTTTAGCATGCATTAGTCCCCATGAAATTCGCATTCAGACGAGGTTTTCTTTTGAAGACATCCTATCCTGTACATTAGTCGGGAGGGGGTGCTGGATCAGGAAACTGTCGACTCTGGAGACCGATCACTTGGGAGTCAGCTAAGTGAGGCTGCTTCGTTAGACTATGATGCCAAACTAGAAATGGTGAACGTATCATTGTTTCTCAAAAGTCTGTGACGCTGACGACCGCATAGGATGTCGAACCTTATCAGAGATTAGGTCCATACCTATGAGAGGGATTGGGTTATATAGGAAACCTTGACTTTCAAGCAACCCGGTATTTTGGTTTTCTCTTCAGAGCGGACTTTTGAACTTACCCAGTCAGCAGCGCAGCAGTTTTCAGAGTTTTGTGGTGGCTGTGATCCAGTGTTTGTTGCATCTTGCATTGTATTTGCATTAGCATCTCTGCATCATTTTGCATATCATTCTCCAGCTGGCCAGAGCTCTTATCCAGCCTTTGTTTTGATTCAGAAGGTAATTCCCCAGTGTTTGTTCTGAACAAGTGGTGATTGTTGGAAGACGACCAAGTGTTTGAAGCAGGATCAAGCAGTGTTAAGAAGTGAAGTCAAGTTGAAAGTTGTTGGTAGCTATGTCAGGGAACGACCTCTAGAATGTTGATAGCCCGCCAGGTTTTATTATGGCGACCAATCCTCTGTATGGTTCTCTGCCTGATGAACACTCTCCGCAAGTGAACAACCTTACTGAAGCTCAGCTTGTGCAGCCCTCTCTTGAGAATCAAGATCTACATGAACCGTTTGTTGCCCGAAGTGGACGTTCTTCTTCTCCTGATACGACAGATCATCGTGATGTTTCTCTCTCTGTGTCGAATTCCAAAAGGGAGTTTCCGATAATGAAGACTAAGGACCCGAGAGCTCTTGAGTATGCTAAAAGGTTTCATGCGTTGGATAAAAAACTCAAGGCCTTGGAAGTTCAAGATTCTTTTGGTCTCAATGCTTCAGACATGTTCCTGGTTCCCGGTCTAGTGTTACCTTCAAATTTTAAGGCGCCGAGGTTTGAGAGGTAGAAAGGGTATAGTTGCCCGAGACAACATTTGGTAATGTTTTGCAGAAGAATGACCTCATTTGTGCACAACAACAAGCTTATGGTTCACTATTTTCAGGACAGTCTAGTTGGAGCATCTTTGAGTTGGTGTATGCAGTTAAAGAGTAATTAGATCCAATCATGGATGGACTTAGCCAAGGCTTTTCTGAAGCAGTATGAATATAATCTTGACATGGCTCTCAGTCGCATGCAGTTGCAAAACTTGTCTCATGAGAACAACGAACCCTTCAGAAGGTATGCTCAGAGGTGGAGAAAATTTGCTTACAATGTGTAACCGCCGCTTCTAAACCAAGAATTGGCAGATACGTTCATAAATTCCTTCTAGAGCCCATATTTTGAAAGGATGCTTGGGATTACACCAAACTTATCTGAATTGGTAATAGCAGGAGAACGCATTGAGAATGGCATTAAGATTGGAAAAATTCAAGATGTCTCACGCAGTCAGGCCAGTGAAATTGAATCTCTCTATAACTCCCAAGAAGAAGAAGATATGATCAATGCAGCCGTGGCAGATGTTGCTTTTTCTCAGGGTGAATCGGTGAAATATGTTGGTTCTTCATCTTCTCAGCGGTCATTATCTTTCGTGTCACGTTATTCTGGACAAACAATCGTGCCTAAGGCACTATATCATAAACCTTGGGTTGCTTCTCATGTAAATCAACGAGTCCATGGCCGAGGTTATCAAAATCAGTTCCAAAATCAGAACAGGCCTCGCAACAACTTGGAAAGAAGGAATGCTCCTTTTTATCTAGTTCTTGTGTCGTGCAGTCAGCTTCTGCCACATCTGATTCAGAACTCTTTGGTGGAGCCTAAGACTCTCAAGCCTGTGCTAGAACCTTACCCTTCTGGGTACAATCCCCATGCGCAATGTGGATATCATGGCGGATCCATGGGGCATTCAACCGAAGATTGCAAAGCCTTCCAAGCCAAAGTGCAGCAATTGATTGACAAAGGGTGCATATCTTTTCCAGGAGTTTTGGTTGTTCATGTCAACCTCTCAGCTGTCTAAACTCGCAGATTCCGAGGGTCATTTTCAGAAGCCAGTGGTACATACAGGCAGACATCCTTAACATTGGCAGTCCTTGAGCACTTCTTTTATCATTTTCATTTGTAGTTTTTTTTCCTGTTGATTGCTACTTTCATTTAAACATTGTTATTTTGAATGGTAATATTAATGAAGTGATTATGCATTTTTCTGAATTAATCATGTCGCTTTTGCTCATTGTTGCACAGCACAGACACATGCACCTTTTATCCACTCCACTTCATCACTGTTGTTTAGCAAAGATTAGAGAGAGGATGACGAAAATTGAATACTCATAACTGATGATCGTATGCTTTCGGATAAAATCCTACTTATGACGTACAGGAATTGTTTCAAATTCCCCAAACACCGGAGAGATAAGGAGTTAGTCCCTAGTTAACCACTTCGAGCCTAAAAGTAGGAGTTTCTTTTGGAATTTTCAAACCCTCACATCTTAACCTGGGGCAGGGTAGTTGTCAGTTAGCTTGACTGAGCATTCAAATTTTATAGAGGAGTGTTCCTATTCGAGGACCAATCACATCTTATCCCTCTCAAGAGGTCTTCCGTCATCAACCATAGTGGTTAAACCTCCCCAATCAAGAGTGAGACAATCATGACCCTTTCGGAGAAATCAAGACAGCCAGTGTCACACGACTTGTTTCAAAGAAAAATAAAAAAGAAAAAGCCCGATAAGTTGAAAAGCTGGAAAGAAAATACTTAGGAAAAATTGGGGCATCCTACTGGACTTCAAGAGAACTAAAAAAGAGTCAGTCCAAGCAAATATTAGGGAATAAAAGAATGAAAAAAAATGATCTCAAAAGAGAAATCCTCAAACAAGGACGAAGTCGTGTGATTACAGACACTGAAGACAAAAGGGGTAACTGTTACTCTGAAAACCTTGTGGGTTCCTTAACCATCACTCCTACCATTCAACAAACATTTTGAGAGGTGAGCGCTTGTGCCGAGTTAACTGAATGTACGATTGGAGATCATCACGGAGAAGGGGTGGGTACAAATCATACTTTGAGCCTAATATCCCTTGTTTCAATAACTGTGAACCAGACCACGATTCAACCCGTAAGAGACCTAATTGAGGTAGGGCTTATTCTGAAGGCATACTACAATGATGTTGAGTAACCTGACTCCCACATGATTTGCTAATCATATCCTTGTTGTATCTTTCACTAATCAAATCAGCACTACGTTTGGACTGTATAGTCCATTCGTCTCATTATCGTGACACTTAATAAGTGACGTTTCTTTCAAAAACTTGTATGTACACCGCATTAAAATTATCATTCATGAATCAACTATTTTAATTGCAGGACAGTGGTTGACATGGAAGAAATTCCAACAGAGAATAATCGAACAGGACTGGATCATTCGGCAGTCTGGAACAAAATTGAGTATACGTTGTAGCCATGTGGATCTGGGGCATTGGCATCTAGTGAGTTAATTTGGAATTGGTTAGTCTGAGGCAAGTCCCGAAGCATCGGTTGATTATGGGGAAGATCATTCAAGAAGCAATTAAGCAGAAATGAATCATCTCAAGCCTACCGATCAGGGGCAGGTCACCTAGAAATTCTGTTGAGTTGAGGGCAGATCCTCCAGTGTTCATTCAAGGCAAGTTAAGTCGCTTCAGCGCTTATTCAGGGGCAAGCTACTTCAAGAGTGCATTGAAACCATCCACTTTGAGAGTTGTTTAATCAAGGATAAATCCTTTCATGGTACAGATTCTGGGGCAAGCCATCTCGAGGTCGTCTCATGGCTAATTGCTTTATTTGCAAGTTGAACTACACTGGGGCAGTTCTTCAAGCGAGTTTATTCTCCTCAGCAAGAGTTGAGTGTCAGGGAATCGTGTTATCACCCTATCAATAACCTGAACCTGTTACTTGTCAGAACCTTATAACTGAAATCACCCCTGAAGCCCAGTTCTCGTCTGGAAAATCCAAAGCCCAGTTCTCGTCTGGCAAACCTTTAAACCAGTTCTCATCTAGTCAACCCTTCAGTAAACACCAGTTCCCGTCTGGTACATGTAAGTTTTAAACCAGTTCTCGTCAGGTCACCCTTTCTTTAGCGTACTGTTTAAATAGTTCTCATCTAGCAAACACAGTTTCAAAGTCTAGTTCTCGTCTGGCAAACTAGAAATCAGTTCTCGTCTGATACCAAAACCTAGAAGTCAGTTCTCGTCTAACGACTTAACCTTTTGCCACCAGTTCTCGTCTGGTAGTCTACCCTCGAATGCTAGTTCTCGTCTAGTATTTCCCCATTAAATCCAGTTTTGTTGGTAACCAGAAAAATCCCTATCACCATAAACTTGGTCATATCCTATACCAAAATCCCAACCGTATTCCCAGTGTCTCACATGCTATCACATTCTCCAACACGAGGCTCGAATGATCTCACTTCTCCACAGTAGAGATTCTGTATTCCCCAAGGTGATGTTCTTAAACAAGAGTATCTCACCAGCAATAGTGCGTGTTTATCCCCAGCAGGTTGAGATTGTTACTCCCCAGCAGTTTAAGATTGCAACAAGTTGAAATTGTATTCATCCCCAGCAGGTTAAAACTCCGTACAGTCAAAGATTATCCTCAGCAGGTCAAGATTGATATCTCCAACAGAGTAGGATCGTCTCCAGCAAGTAGATGTGGTATTATCCCCAGCAGTAGAGCGAATTCAGAGTTTCATTTTCCCCACAGAGTCTAGAAGTTTGACTCATTTTCCCTCAGAGTCTAGGTCATTGACTCATTCCTAAGCGGAGGTTGATATTGTTGATTTTTGTGCTCATTATCCCCAAGCAGAGGTCGATGCTAATTCCCTCGTTGCTTAATATCCAGCCAAGTTGACAGAGTAGTTTTCTTTCCCGCAGAGTGGAACTGACTCAGAGATTGTTTATTTTCTATCCTCAGCAGAGAAAGTCTGGGATAACTCCCAGTAAATCTTATTCTATGTCCCTAGCTGATAGCGGATTAAATCTTCAGCAGAGCGGAATCTCTGGCTAGATGGAGCTTTTCCTCATCAGTTTGCCTTGATTCCCTAGTAAAGTAGTCTGTTCCTCGGAATGTTATATTCTGGAAGACCCTCCAGGGTTGATTCCCCAGTAGAGTTTGTTCGTTCCCCAGAGGAGTTGTATTCTGGCAGGCCATTCAAGGCGTTTTCCTCAGAGGAATCTGATTTGATCCCCAGCGGAGTGGATTTGTTCTTAGCAAAGTAGTTTTACCCAAAAGCTTTCTCAGAGGCCATCAAGGGTTTGTTTTCCCCAGCATGAGTCCTTTTGTACTAGACGCGTCTAGTATTTCCCCAGCGGAGTTTGGTTTCCTCTTTTGAGCATTTATTTTACTAAGGTGGTTCCTTTGCATTTGAATCGTGCATAGCATCTTCCAAAACGTGTAGCATTTCCATTTCGTATGGAGCATTACGCCATATTCAAACATGTGTATTTGAAACATAAGACAGGTTGTTACCTCTTATTTCCGGTTGCATCTTCAGCAGACGATAGTGCATTTTCTTAAGCCCATGTGGTATCCAGTCCCAACAATTGTTAGTACCATGTTTCTATGGTTCTAGGATTGGCTAAATTTTGGTAAAACATGATTTTGCACTGATGTGAAGCCAGATATCACAACATCTTCATCTACTGTTATGACAGTACTGCTGTCATGTGTTTTAAATAGGATGTCATTACCAATGTCATGACATCGCTGTCTGGTGCAGCAGGAATCAACAAGAGCTGATGACAGAACTGTTGTCATGGGTGCAGTAGGAGCTAGCAGGAGCTGATGATAGAACTGTTGTCACGGATGCAGAAGGAGCTAGCAGGAGCTGATGACAGAACTGTTGTCATGGATGTCATACTGAATGTCATGACATCGCTGTCTGGTACAGTAGGTGCTACTGTGTTATCACTTGACAAAAGTGCTTTGGATATACCTCATCAGTATGTGCAGGCCAAAGAGATTCATTAGAAACAAAGTGCAGATTTAATTGGTGGTCATAAAAAGGATCTTTGAGACTTTTTAGGAAAATATAAAACATTTGTTTCTACTATCATGAAGAAGATTATGCAAAAGTGTTCAGTAGGGCAAGCTGGAAAGCTAAGAGTAAGTAAAGCTGAATGTCATGACTGAGTGTTATGACATTGATCGTATGACATCAGACGTGCAGGGTTTGTTTTTTTGTTATGATACCTGATATATCTCAGGCTAGATTTCAGGAAACCTGTTAGGGTTCCTTAGTTATCTCAGACGAGATTCTAGGCAGTGATGAGCTTATCATGACCTATTTGAAAGCACCTTTCAGGAAACCTAATGTTTGTTACTTTTAAACAGCCCAAGCCCAGTCTGCACTACTCTTTAAGGAGGAGCAGAAGCAAAGGAAATAAAGCACTCACATCAAGAACAACTTGAGTGTAAAATAAAGGTCTAGGGTTTGAGAGTCCCTTGTGTGTGTCTTTGTAAGTCACCCTTTGTATCTTTTGATATATTGTGGTAGACATATTTGTGAGTGAAGAAGTTTTGTTCTTCACGTGTGAAGTGTGTCTTAGGAATACTTGTACACCAAGCAACTGTATGCTGCATTAGTTAGGTAGGTTCTAAGCTGTTGTGCCACTCAAAGCTGTTAAGCAAGAGTGTGTGTCACTTAATCAAAGTTGTGAAGCAAGATCAAGGTGTGTTTTTGGAGCGTATCTCCATAACTGTTCTATAATTGTGTATTGATATCACTGAGGTGATTGAGAGGGAGTGAGTGGGTATACTCAGGTCTAGAGTGTCTCTAGGCAGAAGTGTCATTGGGTAGGTTTTAAGTGAGGAGTGCAAACTGGGTTGTATGACTCTGAATTAATTCTACTAATAGTGAATTTCCTCCTTGACTTGGTAGCCCCCAGATGTAGGTGAGGTTGCACCGAACTGGGTAAACAATTACTGGTGTTATTTATCTTTCTGCATTTACAATTCTGCACAATTTAAATGGTTAGATAAATAGTTTTGTCAGTCTGCAGATGTTACAACAGACGTCATGACATTGGTCATGACATTGATACAATTTAAAGAAATTTAAATTGGTCATGGTCTGTCCGCGTTCTTGTTTCAGCAGAGATCAATCTTCTTAGGACATCTGAAATCTGCATACCTAAATTTCAATTGGTATCAGAGCAAGCATCCTGTCTGTTCTGGATGAGATCTTGGGAGATACTTTCTGGTGGTTTAAACAAGGAGAAGTGGTAGCTAATTTGCTGATCTTGCTAAATGGTTGAGCTACTGCTTCTGGAGTTAAGGAGAAGTGTGTGTTCACTCCTACTGATGAAGGATTTTGTGTTTCTGCTGTTGTGCCCTCTGATCTTCTGTGACCTGTTGAATTTTTTTCCAAAGGAGGAGTGGCTACAATGTCCTATAAGATGTTCTGATAGCTTATTTAGGGCATGTTGAAGATGTTCTTTTGGTGGTTCCGCTGCATATTTTTCTAATGAAAGAACTCTGGTAGCCCTGGGAGAATATTGCCTTATATTCAGATTGTTGAATGTTGTAGTTGTGATGTTTGAGTGCCTAGGTTGTTGCTTGTATGCTTGGATCGTTCTGTTGTGTGGGAAGTGATTTTTTTTCACCACTCATAACTTACAAGGATTCTATCAGTAGAGGAAGTCATAAGAGAGGCAGCCTTGTTGCTTCAATATTAAAGATAGTTATACAGAAGAATACTCTTGGTATTGCTGAAGTGTAATCATCTGGCTTTCTCGACAAGTTGCATGGATTTAAGATCAATCTCTATTTGTGGAATGCACAAGTATTTAATTGATTATCCATAATGATAAACATTGTCAAAGTTTTGTTGGTTCATCAGGTGGATGATCCAAGTTTGTCTTCTGGAAGAAGGATCTCTTTTATTGCACAAAGCATCCGACCCTTGTTTTGTGTGGTCAACCAGATGTTGAGACATTCCATCAGCAGAGATTGTGCAGTTGATTCTAATGATCTTGGTACCATACACATGTGTGGTAGAATCTGTCTTTATTCTAGCAAGGTTCTTGGCAAGAAACTAAGGCTAGAATGTAGTGCTGATGGATGTTTCCTGGAAAGAAACAAGTCTAGAATGCAGCAGCATATGATCTATATCTAGAAAGTTTCCTGGCAAGAAACAGGTCTAGAAGATGGTGCTGGTAGCTCTGCTTGGGTAAGTTTATTTCTGATCTAAGTGCACAGGAGCATGAGATCTTGCTCATCTTGGAGGTCAAGGATACGTGGCAGTTATCTCTGACTTTCTGAAGAAGTCTCTACTTAAGGAAAGCGGGATTCCTTCTGTAAAGATCTCTTGTGACTAATCTTCTCTAAAGAATCAAGCTTTGTCATGTTTGGTTTCTCTAGAGAGGAGTTTTATGAAGCAAATGCACTTCAAAGGGAGTTGTTGGGGTACAAGAAAGCAGAATACAGGCTTCCTACTCAAACCTGCTATCAGTAATCAAGTCTCTATGAACATGGAACTCTTGATGAGGTTCTTCTAAATGGCATAATGAAGGACTGAATTCACTAGCAGGATGTCTGATCAGATGTTGTGACATCAAGCAGAAACTTTAGCTTGCAGGAGCTATGAGAAGGAGTAGATGTTCCAGGTCCAATTCTTGGTGTATATAAGTTGCCTTGGAGCATGTAGGATATGAAGATCAAGCTTACTAGAGCTCTGAAAGATGCTGAGTAATTAAACAATGACATTTGGTTATTTAAGTAGTGAGCCTTTAGAAAACTATTCTTGTGCAGAAGGGTAGTTATTTGAAGACCACAGAAGGTTCTGGGACTGTTCATGCTTGGAACTAATTACTCTTATGCAGAAGGGTAGTTGGTTGAAGACCAAAGGAGGATTTGTTTATGTTCATATATTGGAGCTTGTGGTAGAAGCCCTAAGTTGTGTATGGAAGATTACCCTCTTTTGGAGATGTTTTTGATCAAGCTAGTGGAGTTGTGTTCTTTAAAGATCTTCAGTTGGATTACTAGGAAGAAGTAAGTCCAGTTGTGGGCAGATAAAGAACCAGTGGATATGGTTTGGTTTTCCTTGGAAAAGGACTTAAAGATCTGGTGCAGAACTTGTGATTCACATATTGACTAAGAAGTACTCTATCTTGTCATACGGGAGAATGACGAGGTAAAAGGACTGTCTTGGAGTATGATGTGAAAGGATTGGACAAGACTGGAGTGGATCATTGATTGACAGCATGAAAGTCTGGATTCTGATGAGAAGATTCACCAGTTAAATCAGAAGCTTTCTAACTTATCATATGGGAGAATGATGAGGAAATAATGTCTTGGATTATGGGGTGTCTATCTAGCTCTCTGACTCAGGCCCGAAGTCTTATGGAGAAGTGGTAACTCTAGCAAGAAGTGAAGCAGTTTGGTACCTTCTCACTGTATGAGCATGGAGTTGGTCTTGAGATATAATGTGGTGATCTTGGAGCAGCTTTTATAGAAGATAGGGGGAGAGTTTCTGTTTGATGGGTGTACTAGTTACCTATGGTTCAAGCAGTAAGTGAATGTGTTCAGCAGGTGTGTTGAACAAGGAGTGAGCTCTAGAAGACATGAAGATGAGTCTTATGTTTTCCATTCACATGCTTCTGGATATATAGCACTAGTTATCCTTGGTATGGGGAGGTATACTTCTATCTATGATATGTTGCTGCAATGGTACAGTTGTGTCTAAAGATTGCTTGTGGCTTCAAGCAGTTTGTGACTGTATGCCTCTAGGAGGATGGAATGTCATACCAGATATTGTGACATTAGGTTAATGCTCCAGCTCATGGTGAACCTGACAGTTCCTCTTGTCTGTCACTGGATATCAATGGATCAACTCAGGTATTTAGGCCTCTGTCCAAGTGTTTTGCCTTGTATGACTGATAAAGATGAAGATCAGGACATCATCAGCTCTGATCTTGTGCATATGGAAGTTAAGTAAACATAGCATTCACCCTGACATCTTGAAGACTTTTTCTAGTTGAATCTGGGAGATCTTTTAGATAGTTATGTCCATCATGTGACTACCTCTCCTATAAGGTTTGGTTTTGGTGTGGCTTGTGAAACAAAGGGTGTAGAGTTGCATATGTTTCTATGTGTTTGGGTTCTCTCTTTTAGGGGGAGTGTTGTTTATGCATGACAGGGGGAGTTGTGTACCTATCTGATGTGTGGCTGCATTATTTGTGTTGGCATTGTGCTGCTATGGAGCTGTGTATAGAGTGTGCTGATTCTCAGGCAAGCTTATGTTCTTGAACCACTAATAAGGTTGTAATGTCAGACAAGATGTCTTGACATTGTGCTGGTTGGTGTATTGTTGTGCCTTGGCAATAGGTTTATGGGTTACTGTTTGGGAGAATTTATTCTTCTCTGCAGAATATTTGTGTTTCTCAAATTAGGGATTTAAGATCAAATGTTACTTGTGGCAAGTAGTTAATTAATTATCCTTTAATTGGTGATGTCAAAAGTGTCATTCCTGAAGGTGCAGGTTTAGGCAAGGCAAGAACCCAAGATCCAATGACAATGGTCATGGAGTAACTCCATGCTAAAATATGATGTGGAGGATGCACACATTAGGATTGAGCTTACATCATTTGATGGTGCAGTTTTCAAGCAGTTTGTGTATCTCATAGGAGATTGTGAGATGAATGGATTTTTGGAGATCATGTGCAGTTTGTCAGCTGACTCTTGTTTTGAAGCATGGTGATTATGGTACATGTCGCAAGCATGCAATGGGTGTGGCTGTGGTGGAGTCTGAAACAGACAAGTAGCGCTAAGGGAGGAGGAGAGGGTTACACGTGGGAAGGAGAGAGGGTCAGTGGAGTGTGTGCTGGCAATGGCTGTGTGAAGTGGCTGAAAAAGAGGCTAACGTGTGGCATGAACCTTTATAAGACACTTGGCAATTTCTGGACCTCTCTGACTGAGCCTTTGACTGGATAATGGCCCACTATGACTAAGTTCGGCATTAATTGGACTAAACTGGATTAAAACGTAATTAATGGAAAATGAAACCTAATTAACTGACAATTAACAAAACGAAAATGCTAATTAAAAACGAAAGTGAATTTTAAAAAAAAGTTGATTATCTAATGAAGATGATTAATGACTAATTAATACAACCTATTAATAAAACTATACACTAAAATCTAAAAAAATCTATTTTAAAACTATTAACTATTAAATCTATATTAAGAATCTAACCAATTAAAAATCTATAAACACTCTATTAAAACTATAATATTCTAATTAAAACCTATAACACTATAAAAACTAAAATCTAATATTATTATACTATCCCTTTTTTAAAAACTATAACAAAAAACTATTTAAAAAAATCTAAAAGGACTATTTAAAATCTATATACTAATAATCTATTTAATGATAAAAAACTAATATCTAATAGGCTTAAAAGTCCATTAAAACTATTAAAAAGAGAGAATATCCATTTTAAAAATCTAAAAAAAAAATCTATTTACTTCTATTAAAAATTTTTTAACCTATTTAATATCTAAAAAATCAAGTAAATCTGTTAAAAAACTATTAAAATGCATTAAAAATCTAGAAAATAAAAGAGAAAATCCTAAAAATGCCAGAAAGCCGATTAAATCGATTAGAGGACAATTGCGCAACCATAGCAAAACCCGGGCCCCGAGATGGCCTGAAAACACAGGGAACGAGCACCAATTCTCAAAATACACTTATTCAAACCATCCTGAACTGCCTGAAACGCCAGGGGCTGCAATCTCGATAAAATCAATCTGACTGAGAAAAATGCAATGCATGCAGTATGCGAATGCGAATGCAAAATGCCTCGAAACATAAACCAGATATGGGAACCGGTTGGTCAAATTTTAGGGTGCAACAGCTGCCCCTATTCAAACGGCTTGGACCCGACTGGGTGAAGAGCGAACGACCTTCAAACAATCGAGGTACGAGACGGTTGAATACTAAGAACCCGGAAATTTGCCAACCGCATAAATAAACTGCACCAACTGCTTGGACAACACCATCCGCTGACTGGATCTGGTTGTTACGGCCACAAACTGATCAATTAGCGACCGTGCTAGGGGTTATTTTCATCAGTCTGAAAAAGATTCTATCATTGCGGGTATAGAACTTTGTCCACATTCTGTCAACACAGAGAAATCCTGACGACCTCGCTGGGGAAACAGTTCTGTCAAATATCTGAACACATTATGTCTTGTCCTGAGACACATATTCTGTCTATCATGGGAAAACCATCTGCCTGAATACGAGAGATTCATCCGCCTGCCTCATACGGGAAAAGTCATCTGCCTGATTACAGGAAACTCCATCCGCCTGCTTCGTACGGGAAAAGTCGTCTGCCTGATTACAGGAAAATCCATCTGCCTGCTTCGTACGGGAAAATTATCTGAATACCGTTTCTCTGCCTACCTCTGCAGTAGCCAAATCCGTTGGTCCCATCCCACAAACGGCTTTGAGGAGGACTCTACTGGGAATAGTAACACGAGGGAATCACGACGACTTCCTTGGAAAAACGCTTTTGTCGAATATCGGAACACAACTCACACACTCTGGCTATCCTGGGAGAATTATTTATCTGGATACCGGAAAGTTCATCCGCCTGTCTCCTACGGGAAGCTACAACTCATATGCCTAATACTTACAGGAAAGTTCATCCGCCTGATTCCATATCTGCAAATAATATCTCGTTTGATAAACCTGGTGACCACTTGTTTGGTGACATTGGAATATGACGCTGATTCCACCCATTTGGTGAAATAATCAATTGCTACCAAAATGAACCGGTGTCCGTTAGATGTCGTAGGCTCAATCTTTCCGATCATATCAATTCCCCACATCGAGAACAGCCACGGTGATGACATCACATTCAGAGGACTTGGGGGTACATGGACCTTGTCCGCATAAATTTGGCATTTATGACACCTCTTTGCAAACTTGAAACAATCTGTTTCCATAGTTAGCCAATAGTAACCTGCCCGCAGCAGTTTTCTCGTCATAGCATGCCCACCAGCATGTGTACCAAATGTACCCTCATGTATCTCTTCCATGAGAAACTTCGCCTCTTTCTCATCTACACATCTTAGCAACACCAAGTCGTGGTTTCTTTTGTATAGGACACCGTCCGGGTTCAAATAGAAATTTCCAGCCAATCTCCTGAGAGTCTTCTGATCGCGACTGGATGCCCCAGCCGGATATTCCTTATTCTTCAGGAAATTCTGGATGTCAAAATACCAGGGTTTATCATCAGATGCTTCGTCAATAGCAAATATGAAAGCGGGTCTATCAAGCCGAGATATGACAATCCGGGGAGCCTCGTTCCAGAAGTTAACTTTATACATGGAAGACAATGTCGCCAGGGCGTCAGCCATTTGATTTTTTGCTCGTGGCACATGATGCAATTCCACCTTGTCAAAGAAAGGCAACAATCTCCTTGCATAATTCATATATGGTATCAAATTGGGCTGACGTGTCTCCCATTCTCCTTTAATCTGATTCACCACCAGAGCTGAGTCTTCGTATACATCCAAATGTTTGATTCGTAAATCAATAGCTTCTTCCAGACCCATGATGCAAGCCTCATATTCAGCCTCATTATTGGTAACTGTCGCTACTGCGAAAATCGGCGCCGGCTGACAGAAGAGTCGCCACCGTGCGTTATTTATCCCTCAGAGCGGGAAAGGAAACGCTCGAAGTAAACCTCGCAAAAAACGGGGAAAAGGTATGGTCATCGCAACCATAGCCTGGGTTCGGGAGTCGGTTACGCAAGGGGAAGGTATTAGCACCCCTCACGTCCGTCGTACTCGACGGGATCCACGCTTGCTTGGGTTGTCTACTGGATGCAAAACAATCTTATCTACGGCTGCTAAATCTAAATGGAAGGGAATTGACTCGATAGAGCGTCGCACTCTATGCCTACGTATTCTCAAGGGAGAAAGTCAGAGTCAACGTAGTTCGGGACTACAGGGAAAATTGGCTCGCCAAGACCTCGCGTCTTGTGCCTACGTACTTCCACTGCATGGAAGATCAGAGCTTTACGTAGTTCAGACTAACTACGGCTAAACAAAGGATTCTCACACAGCAATGAGAAAAACAACTGGTTTCACAAGGTCGGGAACCTATGGGCAAAACTATGGCTCAGTCTCAAATGCACTCGGGCAAGAGAGAAAAAAGGGTATCAATTAATCGTCAGCGGGAAAGTCTCGATCGCACAGCCGCGAGAGAACAACAGGTTAGTCGTTAGTGTGCTCGCTAGGATATCGCATCCTATGCCTACATATCTTCGTCTGGTACGAAGAATCAGAGCAGCTGTAGTTCGGCTACTACGGGACCACAGCTCAAATCTCGTTTTATTAATCTCTGAAAAATGATTACAATGAGTGAATACTGAAAAATCTCCTAGGAAATGCTATCCTATCCTATAAAAAATTGAATGAAAAATAGCCCCCTAACAAATGGGCTTCTAAACTATCTTAAAATCGGAAAATAAACTCTATAGAAATATCCTAAAAGAAAATGCACTTAAAAAAATATTAAACCTACTATAATATTTTTCTCTTTTTTTTTTTCAATCATTTTCTCACATGTTTTTCAATATATTTTTCAAATATTTTTCTCCAATATTTTCACCCTTTTTTCAATATATTTTTATATATTTTTTCTTGAATATTTTCTTTTCTTTTTCATATTTTTTCTATATTCTCTTTCTTTTCTTTTTTCCTATTTTTTCAAATATATTCTCTTTCTTTTCTTTTTCTAACAACTTTAAACAAAAGAAAAATAATAAAAATAAAGTACAAGAAAAAAGGGAGGGGGTATCAGTTATTACAGGGGGAGTAAACAAGTAAGAAAAATAAAAAAAATAACAAAACTGAACTGCAGACTGGGCCCAGCCCAGCTGCTATTGTTGCAACACGGAAGGGGGGTACGTGAGTGAGCTGAGGGTGTGGCTTAGCAGAACACACGTTGGGCCTAGCCCACTTTCCTCAGCCAAAAACGGGGGGTGTACGGTCAACAGACTTGGGCCTTAGGCCCAGTTCCTTAACCCGTCTTCCTCCTCACCCTCTGAACAACCAAAGAAACCCTAGAATCTCTTTCTCCTATTTCCGCCGCCGTCACAGCCCTTTCAGACTTCTCCGTTCAACATCCTTCCGTTCATCCCTTGCTTTAATTTTCCTTGAAACATCACTCTCCCAAATCAAACAACATAAACCTGTAGAAGCTTGTTCGAAGATAAATGGTTGGTGATTGATGAACTTCTGGGAAGTGGTTCTGAAAACTTGTTCGAGTGTTGTTGCTGATGAAGAATCTTGCGTGTTCTGAAGATTGGAAGAAGACGAAGTTCTTGCGTGAAGATCCACGAGCCTGGATTTATGTTCTTGAAATGATGAACGTCGTCGGATTGGTGCAGATCTGGATGACTCCTGGAGAAGGAAGGTCTTTTTGGAGGTTTGCTGAAGATGAATGTTCTGGAGGCGTTTTGAAGTTTAATCGAACAATGAAGTCGCTTTGATGATGTTCGAGGATATCAACGAAGATCCTTTGGAGACGTTTGGAGAATCTGAAGACGATCAGTGAACTGGACGAAAACCTATGGATCTGGAAAGAAGGTCGCATGAACATTGATGGAGTTCATGGATCAACTTCTGGAAAACGAAGAACATTCATGGATATTCTTGATGATCTTGAACGGGATCTGGACTTCTTGATGTGTTGATCAGTTGAATCTGAGAGATACGGAGAACCTTGAAGAACCACGATGAATTTGTGAAGCTTACGAAAACAAAATCTGAGTCCATCTGGATGAACGTGCTTGAAACTGAGGATGTTGAAGGTTGAATATGACGAGGATGCGTTCGATCGGAAACAAAAAAAAAGGTTGTAGATGATTGATCAGAAAGGAAAGGATTGAAGAGGAGACGAAGGAAGTTGGTGAGGAATCTGGGTTTGAGACGGAGATTGGAGTGTTTCTGGGGGTTTCCGGTGGGTTTTCTGGGCGTTTTGGGGTTGAGAGTGATGAAGATCAGGGGAAGAAGATGAAGACCCATCGGAGTTCTGGGGATCTTGATGTTTCCGGTGGGGGTCACGGTGGCCGCCGACCATGCAGGCCGGCCGATGACGGTCTCAGGCGAGGGGTTGTGGTGGCCTTGTGTGGGGACACGTGGTGAGGGACGGTGGAGGCCGATGGTGCATGTGGGACGCGTGTCCCCATGCGTGGCGGTGAGAGAAGGTCTGAAGGGTGTGAGGTGGCGTGTGGAGATGAAACAATGTGGGCCCTTCCCTGCGCCACACGTGGCGCGCTGTATTTATGGCACTGAGAAAATCTGGGAGCTTCTGGAATCTTCTGGAAGCAACTGGAAAAAGCTGGAGCTCTCCTGGGAATTTTGGACGCAAATGGACTCATTTTGATAGAACCCAATAACTGAACAAAAGCAATACTGGGCCTCCCCCCAATTGAGCCCAACGAAAATCAACATAAAAACTGAAAAACTGGATTAAGACCAAGATAAAACCTAATTAACTAAACCCAATTAATCTAATTATTCTAATTAACTCCTAACTAATAAAATTCTAATAAAACTATATTATTCTATTAAAAAAAGATAAAATCTATTTAACTCTATTATTCTAAAAAATGAATTAAAACATATTAAAACTATTTAAAATCTATTAATTTCTATACTATTTAAAAGAAAATATTCAAAAAATCAATTAATATTCTATATTATTTATCTAAAATCTAATAAATCCTAAAATGATTAAAATCTATTTAAAAAAGAATTAAAACTATTAAAAAAATCCTATTAAACCTAAAAATGGAAAATGCTATTAAATTCTATTAAAATTTCTAAAAACTATATTACTCTATATTATCTAAAAATATTAAAATCTACCTAAAATGATTAAAATCTATTTAAATTCTAAAAATGATTAATAAAATCCAGAAAAATCACAATAATTCCCAGAGGGGCAAAATAAGCACCGAACGACACATAAAACTGCGAGAGCGCAACAAAATAGCCGGTAAAAATAAACGGGCACCGAAATATTCCAAAAATACGATTCTATCTATCTAAACGCCTGAAACACGAGACGAGAGCTGTGATCCCTGATGAAATCAAAACAAATGAAAGATGCATTGTATGCAATATGCAGATGCGAATGCGGTTATGCGTCGAAACCTCGAGCCAGATACGAGACCCGGTTGGTCAAATTTTGGGGTGCAACAGCTGCCCCTATTCAAGCGGCTTCGACCTGAATGGGTGAAGAGCGCTCAGCCTTCAAACATTCAAAGGTAGATGACGGTTGAATACAAATGGAACCCTGAAATTTGCCAACCGCGGGAATATACTGCAAAGCTGCTTGAAGAATAGCTTCCAATAAACTGAAGTTTGGTTGTCACGGCAACAACTGGTCAATTTTCTGATAAAATTTCTTCTCCTTTTCAACACCTGTGTGACGTCACAAGTATTGAAATAACGCTTCGTAAAGCAAACACCTTGATTCCCATCTTTGTTATGGGATCCTTCTGGTCAACTCACAGTTCACTGCGAACTTGAGGACAATTCTCTTGGGGAATTCTGAATGGAACTGCCTGGTACCTTTTTCGACGAAGGGGGCAGCTTCAGAAGTCTGATCAATGTCAATCTTCGTTGTTGTTGTTGTTTTTTTTTTCCGATGCTGACGTAGCAACCAAATATGAAGAATCACTCCGCTGGGGAAGTCGAGAAGCTTTAACCAAACATCTCTGCAGGTGAACAAATTCGAAATCCAATAGGTAACCATTCTGGTCCATGTTTCGACATGCGTATGCTTGAAATGATGCAATGTCCTATATGACATGTAAATGTTATGCGTTCTGTTTGAAAATGCGATGCCCAGATGGCATGGATATACTATATGCTTGATAGATGCAATGACTATATATGCGAATGCTAATGCAGGCTCGAGCTGCCAGAGAACACCAGGTCTGAAAACCACTTGGCAAAATAAATGCCGAAGATAACGTCAACTCTACTGGGGATGACCTGAAGTCACAGAACCATCTCAGCAAAATAAATGCTGGAAACGGGAAATCAAATCCGCTGGGGATAACCGTTCTGTTGGAGAAATGAAAAGGCAACCCTGCTTGACGACTTCACTGGGGAAAGAAAACAACTCTGCTCGGGGATGCTCTCTTCTAACCATTGGCAACTGGTTGCACTCTGTGGGGAATGATCCAAACTGAGGTTGATTGCGCGCGGCACACTGCTGGAAATGCCCCTACTATCAAGGGTGTCGATCTTAATCTGCTGAGGATCCTTCTGATCCTACTCTGATACAGGGTAAAATACGATCTCGACTCTTCCGGGGATAATAAGCAACTTTCATCTGTTGAAGAGTGGCAATTCTGATTTAACAACATCCACAAGGAATTCAAACATTACTCGGAGCACTGGTATCTGCCGAGCTTCGTATCGGGGAACATGACAACATGCGGGTCATTGGGAAATACTGTGTCAGATACCTTTAGGTTTTTTGTTTTTCTGGTTTAGAATAAACATGGACTATGTACACAGTGGAAGTATGGGAAATACTAGACGAGAACTAGCATTCAAAGGTAGACTACCAGGCGAGAACTGATAGGAAAATAGGTTAGGGACAAGAATTGATTTTTTGTGTTTTTGAACATTAGACGGGGCTGACTGGATAGCAGACTGAGGTATAGACAACCAGGCGAGAACTGGCTGAAAGCTGACGTACACCAGATGAGAACTGGTATAACACATAGGTTAAAACGCACGACGACCAGGCGAGAACTGGTTACGCAACGACATGTACCAGGCGAGAACTGATACAACACATGAAGAAACGGTGACCAGACGAGAACTGGTTACAATAAACTGCACCAGACGGGAACTGCTGCTTACAATAAACTGCACCAGACGGGAACTGCTGCTTACGGAAGGTGGGCCAGACGAGAACTGGTTACCGATTTGCCAGGCGAGAACTGGACTTTGGAAACGACTGGTTACTGACGCGCAACAGGTTTAAACTGCAGGATAATGATCCAACGACAACAAGACCTTCTTATTTGAAAGGTTCAGGTTTTTGATAAGGGTATTGACATGATTCCCCGATACTCAACTCCGGCTGGGGATAAACAGACTTGTTTGAACAACTTGCCCCAGTGCACTCAGCTGGGGGTAAAAAAGACTGGCTTGCACAACTTGCCCCAGTACAATTCAACTCGCCCCAATCCAACTCTTGGGAATACCTGCTCTGAACAGCTTGCTACGAGACGACTTCGAGAATATTTGCCCCGACATCTGTACGACGAAAGAGTTCAATCTCCAATAATCCTCGCATCAACCCAGTTGGTTTCAACATTCTCTGCGATGACTTGCCCCTGAATGAGCGTTCTAGCGACTTAACCTGATCTGATTATCCACCTGAAGTATCTGCTTTCAAATATTCGCATTCTGTATAACTGCCCCTGATTGGCTCTCGAGAAGACTCACCTCTGATCAACTGCTTTTCAAACAAAATGCCCCTGATCAACTGAAGCTTCGGGACTTGTCCTCAGACTAGCCGATTCTGAACTCACTGGAAGATAATGCCCCTGATTCATTGGGCTTCACAACATACACCATTCTGGTTCAGACTGCTGAATTACTCAGTCCTGCTCGATAATTCTCTGCTGGAATTTCTTTCATGTCAACTACTAACCTGCGATTAGAATCGTCTGTCTACGAATGGTAATCTTAATGCAGCGGTCATGCAGATTTTGAAAAAATTTGAGCTGTCACTCATTTACATGCACATGATTATGAGTGACGAATGAACCAAAGTTCAAACGTAGTGCTTACGTGGTCAGTGAAAAATACAATAGGGATGTGACTAGCAAGTCAAGAAGGAGTCAGGTTACTCAACCTTATCGTAATGCGCTTCAGACTAACCCTACCTCAATTAGGTCTTTTAAGGGTTGTATCGTGGTCGGGTTCACGGTTCGTGAAACAAAGGATATTTGGCTCAAATTTTGATTTGTACCCACCCCTTCTACGTGATGTTCTCCGATCCTAAGGTTCAGTTAACCTGGCACAAGCACTCGCCTCTTCGAGAAGTATGTTGAATGGTAAGCCCCACAGTTAAGGAACTCATAAAGCTTTTCTTCTAGAGTGATAGTTACTCCTTCTTCGCTTTCGGTGTCTGTGTACACGACTCTGTGATTTGCTGGGGAAAATTTTCTTTTTAATCCCTCTTTTTCGTTCTTTTGATTCCCTAACTTTTGCCTGGACTGACTCATTTTGAGTTCTTTTCGATTTTTCGATTTGAAGTCCAGCGGGATGCCCTAATTTTTGCCTAAGTATTAGCTTTCTAGCTTTTCTTTCTTTTTACTTAGCGGGCTTTCTTGCTTTCTTTCTTTTGGAACAAAGTCGTGTGACACTGGTTGTCTTGATTGCTCCGAAAGGATTGTAACTGTCTCACTCCTGATTGGTGAGGTTTGACCTCTTGAAAGGTGTAAACTGATTGGTCCTCGAAAGACAACACTCCTCTGTAAGACTTGAACGCTCGGTCAAGTTAACTACCAACTACCCTGCCCCGGGTTAAGATGTGAGGGTTTAAAAGTCTGAAAAAACTTCTACTTCCTGGCTCGAAGTGGTTAACAAGGGACTAACTCCTTATATCTCCAGTGTTTGGGGAATTTGAAACAATGCCTTGTACGTCATCGGTACGGTCTTATCTGAAAGCATACGATCATCGGTTATGAGTTTAGTTTCATCATCCTAACTTTGCTAGTCACAGTGGAAGAGTGGAATAAACAAATGCAAGTGTCAGTGCAATGCAGTAAATGAGCGACAGCGACATGATTAATTCAGAAAAATGCATAGTCACTTTATTATTATCACCATTCGAAACATACAACGTTTAAAAGCAGGTAGTAACTAACAGAAAAAGAAACTACAAATGCAAATGATGAAAAGGTCTGAGGACTGCCAATTCTGAGGCGCCTGCCTGTCTGAATCACTGGCTTTCGCTGGGGGATACTTTCTGAGTCTCCGAGCTTAGACAACTGAGCGGTCGGGATGAAAAAACAGAAAACCTTCTCGAAAGGAAATGTGATCCTGATCAATCAATTGCTGTACCTTCGCCTGGAATGCTTTACAATCTTCCGTCGAATGCCCCGGTGAGCCACCATGATAACCGCACTGAACGTGGGGATTGTACCCAGGAGGGTAGGGTTCTGGAACTGGCTTAAGAGCTTTCGGCTCCACCAAAGACTTCTGAATTAAAGATGGCAGCAACTGGCTATACGGCATAGGCACTGGGTGAAAAGGAGCTTTCCTTCGTTCCAAGTTGCTACGAGGTCTGTTCTGATTCTGACGCTGATTCTGGTAACCTCGGCCACGAGTTTGCTGCTTTGCAATGGAAGCGACATAGGATTCCTGATATGGTGCCCCAGGCACGGCTGTCTGTTCAGTATAATAAGCCACGGGAGGTACTGATCTCTGATAAGATGATGAACCAACAAAATTCACTGATTCACTTCGAGGATATTCAACCTTTGGCATGACTGAGTTGATCACAACTTCTTCTTCACTCTGATAGTCACAAGGGTATTCAGTTTCACCAGCTTGATCATATGAAGTAATCTGAATTTTCCCAATTCTCATGGAGTACTCAAGGCGTTCTCCTAATGCTACCACGTCAGAGAAACTTGCCGGAATTCCGAGCAATCTTTTGAAGTACGGATATTGTAGGGAATCTACAAACATGCTTGCCAGCTCTTGGTCTAACAGCGGTGGACGCACTCTAGCAGCAAATTATCTCCATCTCTGAGCATACTTCCTGATCGGTTCATTGATCTCTTGAGACAACTCTTGCAAATGCATGCGATAAGGAGCAATGTCTAAATTGTAATCGTACTGCTTTAGAAAAGCTTTGGCTAAATCCGTCCATGACTGAATCTGAGTTCTCTCTAACTGCATATACCACCTCAAAGATGCCCCAGTCAGACTATCTTGAAAGCAATGGATCATCAACTTATCATCTCGCGCAAACGCAGTCATTCTTCGACAGAACATCATCAAATGCAGCTTCGGACAGCTATCTCCCGTGTACTTCTCAAATTTCGGTGCTTTGAACTTGTAAGGCAATACCAGGTCAGGAACCAAACACATGCCTACAGCATCCAGGTTAACAGCATCTTTGGCTTTCAAAGCTTTCATTTGCTCTTCCAACACTCGGAGTCTTCTACCATCGTCAAGGGCTCTTGGATCTACCATCCCAGCTGCTGGAATATCTCTTCGGTAATTCATCACAGGGAAAGCAACACCTTGATTGGTAACAGGAGGAGGACGCTCATTTCGGGCAACAAACTGCTCATGTCGACCTTGGCTCTCAACAGAAGGCTGTACAACTTGGTCTGCAGTAACGTTGTTCACTTGCGGGAAGTCTTCCATAGAGTCATACAGAGGGTTGTACGCCATAGTGAACCCCGTCAGGGTGTTAGGAGACTGGAAATTGCCTTCAGACATGGCTACCAATAATCTTCAGCTGACTTCGACACTTGATTCTGCTCAAATCTACTCAACCCCTAGGCAGGTCTTCTGACAATCAACAGCTGCTCAATCCAAGCTCCGGGTAATCACCTTCAGGAAACAAAGGCTGGATCAGAACTCTGGCTAACTGGAGGATGATATGCAATGCAGCACTGATATGCACATGATATGCAAAGTGCAGCAAACAACGGGACAACAGCCCCCACACAAAATCTGAATACTGCTGCGTTGCTGACGGAGACGTTCTCTAAAGAGAAGACCAAAATAAGGGGTAGGTTGAAAGTCAAGTTTCCTGCACAAAAAACCCCCCCACTCACAGGTATGGACCTATATCTGACAAGGTACGGCATCCTATGCGGTCGTCAGCGTCACAGACTTTCAGAACTGACGATACGATTCCCAGAAGGAGTGGCATCATCGAGTCCTGAAGAGGCCTCACTTAGCTAACTTCCAAATGATCGGTTCCCGGAGTCGACAATCCAACTGACCAAACAACCCCCTTGACCCAAAGGGTAGAAAAAGAAGTCAACCAGAAGAACCTCGTCCGAGTGTAGATTTCGCGGGACACTCGTACAAGCAAAGCCGGTACGCCCCCACTAATCTCTACTCTAAGTCTAAGGTGCACTCCAAGCCCAGGTCCAGCTTATCTCTCACTATCATAGAACACCCGTAACACCCCAACAACAACAGATAATAAATAAGCCCCAAACAAGCGCTAGGATTGACTCTCTCTTAAGGGACGTTGGATCCCAAATGCATAAGAACTATCGCAGTCCTTAGCGGCCAGGGGACGTTGGATCCCCAACAGACTCACATAGGGAACTATCGCAGTCCCCAGCAGAGTCGCCAGCTGTCGCTACTGCGAAAATCGGCGCCGGCTGACAGAAGAGTCGCCACCGTGCGTTATTTATCCCTCAGAGCGGGAAAGGAAACGCTCGAAGTAAACCTCGCAAAAAACGGGGAAAAGGTATGGTCATCGCAACCATAGCCTGGGTTCGGGAGTCGGTTACGCAAGGGGAAGGTATTAGCACCCCTCACGTCCGTCGTACTCGACGGGATCCACGCTTGCTTGGGTTGTCTACTGGATGCAAAACAATCTTATCTACGGCTGCTAAATCTAAATGGAAGGGAATTGACTCGATAGAGCGTCGCACTCTATGCCTACGTATTCTCAAGGAAGAAAGTCAGAGTCAACGTAGTTCGGGACTACAGGGAAAATTGGCTCGCCAAGACCTCGCGTCTTGTGCCTACGTACTTCCACTGCATGGAAGATCAGAGCTTTACGTAGTTCAGACTAACTACGGCTAAACAAAGGATTCTCACACAGCAATGAGAAAAACAACTGGTTTCACAAGGTCGGGAACCTATGGGCAAAACTATGGCTCAGTCTCAAATGCACTCGGGCAAGAGAGAAAAAAGGGTATCAATTAATCGTCAGCGGGAAAGTCTCGATCGCACAGCCGCGAGACAACAACAGGTTAGTCGTTAGTGTGCTCGCTAGGATATCGCATCCTATGCCTACATATCTTCGTCTGGTACGAAGAATCAGAGCAGCTGTAGTTCGGCTACTACGGGACCACACTCAAATCTCGTTTTATTAATCTCTGAAAAATGATTACAATGAGTGAATACTGAAAAATCTCCTAGGAAATGCTATCCTATCCTATAAAAAATTGAATGAAAAATAGCCCCCTAACAAATGGGCTTCTAAACTATCTTAAAATCGGAAAATAAACTCTATAGAAATATCCTAAAAGAAAATGCACTTAAAAAAATATTAAACCTACTATAATATTTTTCTCTTTTTTTTTTCAATCATTTTCTCACATGTTTTTCAATATATTTTTCAAATATTTTTCTCCAATATTTTCACCCTTTTTTCAATATATTTTTATATATTTTTTCTTGAATATTTTCTTTTCTTTTTCATATTTTTTCTATATTCTCTTTCTTTTCTTTTTTCCTATTTTTTCAAATATATTCTCTTTCTTTTCTTTTTCTAACAACTTTAAACAAAAGAAAAATAATAAAAATAAAGTACAAGAAAAAAGGGAGGGGGGTATAAGTTATTACAGGGGGAGTAAACAAGTAAGAAAAATAAAAAAAATAACAAAACTGAACTGCAGACTGGGCCCAGCCCAGCTGCTATTGTTGCAACACGGAAGGGGGGTACGTGAGTGAGCTGAGGGTGTGGCTTAGCAGAACACACGTTGGGCCTAGCCCACTTTCCTCAGCCAAAAACGGGGGGTGTACGGTCAACAGACTTGGGCCTTAGGCCCAGTTCCTTAACCCGTCTTCCTCCTCACCCTCTGAACAACCAAAGAAACCCTAGAATCTCTTTCTCCTATTTCTGCCGCCGTCACAGCCCTTTCAGACTTCTCCGTTCAACATCCTTCCGTTCATCCCTTGCTTTAATTTTCCTTGAAACATCACTCTCCCAAATCAAACAACATAAACCAGTAGAAGCTTGTTCGAAGATAAATGGTTGGTGATTGATGAACTTCTGGGAAGTGGTTCTGAAAACTTGTTCGAGTGTTGTTGCTGATGAAGAATCTTGCGTGTTCTGAAGATTGGAAGAAGACGAAGTTCTTGCGTGAAGATCCACGAGCCTGGATTTATGTTCTTGAAATGATGAACGTCGTCGGATTGGTGCAGATCTGGATGACTCCTGGAGAAGGAAGGTCTTTTTGGAGGTTTGCTGAAGATGAATGTTCTGGAGGCGTTTTGAAGTTTAATCGAACGATGAAGTCGCTTTGATGATGTTCGAGGATATCAACGAAGATCCTTTGGAGACGTTTGGAGAATCTGAAGACGATCAGTGAACTGGACGAAAACCTATGGATCTGGAAAGAAGGTCGCATGAACATTGATGGAGTTCATGGATCAACTTCTGGAAAACGAAGAACATTCATGGATATTCTTGATGATCTTGAACGGGATCTGGACTTCTTGATGTGTTGATCAGTTGAATCTGAGAGATACGGAGAACCTTGAAGAACCACGATGAATTTGTGAAGCTTACGAAAACAAAATCTGAGTCCATCTGGATGAACGTGCTTGAAACTGAGGATGTTGAAGGTTGAATATGACGAGGATGCGTTCGATCGGAAACAAAAAATAGGTTGTAGATGATTGATCAGAAAGGAAAGGATTGAAGAGGAGACGAAGGAAGTTGGTGAGGAATCTGGGTTTGAGACGGAGATTGGAGTGTTTCTGGGGGTTTCCGGTGGGTTTTCTGGGCGTTTTGGGGTTGAGAGTGATGAAGATCAGGGGAAGAAGATGAAGACCCATCGGAGTTCTGGGGATCTTGATGTTTCCGGTGGGGGTCACGGTGGCCGCCGGCCATGCAGGCCGGCCGGTGACGGTCTCAGGCGAGGGGTTGTGGTGGCCTTGTGTGGGGACACGTGGTGAGGGACGGTGGAGGCCGATGGTGCATGTGGGACGCGTGTCCCCATGCGTGGCAGTGAGAGAAGGTCTGAAGGGTGTGAGGTGGCGTGTGGAGATGAAACAATGTGGGCCCTTCCCTGCGCCACACGTGGCGCGCTGTATTTATGGCACTGAGAAAATCTGGGAGCTTCTGGAATCTTCTGGAAGCAATTGGAAAAAGCTGGAGCTCTCCTGGGAATTCTGGACGCAAATGGACTCATTTTGATAGAACCCAATAACTGAACAAAAGCAATACTGGGCCTCCCCCCAATTGAGCCCAACGAAAATCAACATAAAAACTGAAAAACTGGATTAAGACCAAGATAAAACCTAATTAACTAAACCCAATTAATCTAATTATTCTAATTAACTCCTAACTAATAAAATTCTAATAAAACTATATTATTCTATTAAAAAAAGATAAAATCTATTTAACTCTATTATTCTAAAAAATGAATTAAAACATATTAAAACTATTTAAAATCTATTAATTTCTATACTATTTAAAAGAAAATATTCAAAAAATCAATTAATATTCTATATTATTTATCTAAAATCTAATAAATCCTAAAATGATTAAAATCTATTTAAAAAAGAATTAAAACTATTAAAAAAATCCTATTAAACCTAAAAATGGAAAATGCTATTAAATTCTATTAAAATTTCTAAAAACTATATTACTCTATATTATCTAAAAATATTAAAATCTACCTAAAATGATTAAAATCTATTTAAATTCTAAAAATGATTAATAAAATCCAGAAAAATCACAATAATTCCCAGAGGGGCAAAATAAGCACCGAACGACACATAAAACTGCGAGAGCGCAACAAAATAGCCGGTAAAAATAAACGGGCACCGAAATATTCCAAAAATACGATTCTATCTATCTAAACGCCTGAAACACGAGACGAGAGCTGTGATCCCTGATGAAATCAAAACAAATGAAAGATGCATTGTATGCAATATGCAGATGCGAATGCGGTTATGCGTCGAAACCTCAAGCCAGATACGAGACCCGGTTGGTCAAATTTTGGGGTGCAACAGTAACGGGAAAAGTCAATCGAGCCGTAAAGGGGATGTGCGACCCCTGAGGAGTAGTAATAATCACACCTATTCCGCTACCATAGGAATTTACAGCTCCGTCAAATATCAACTGCCACTTGGAATCCAACTCTGGTCCTTCGTCCGACAACGGTTCTTCACAATCTTTCATCTTCAGGTACATGATATCCTCGTCAGGAAAATCAAACCTCATCGATTGGTAATCCTCAACAGGCTGCTCCGCAAGGTACTCTGACAAGACGCTACCTTTAATAGCCTTTTGCGAGACATACTGAATATCATATTCGGTTAACACCATCTGCCATCGGGCAATTCTACCGAAGAGTGCTTGCTTCTCAAACATGTATTTGATTGGATCCATCTTTGAAATGAGCAGGGTTGTATGATTTAGCATGTATTGCCTCAAACGTTTGGCGGCCCAGTCTAGCGCGCAACACGTTTTCTCGAGCATTGAGTATCTGGACTCATAGTCAGTGAACTTCTTACTCAGATAGTAGATCGCATGCTCTTTACGTCCTGTCTCGTCGTGTTGACCGAGAACACAACCCATACTTTCCTCAAGAACGGTCAAATACATAATCAACGGTCTCCCGGCCACTAGGGGTATCAAAACAGGAGGTTCCTGCAAGTATTCTTTTATCTTGTCGAACGCCTTTTGACAATTTTCCTTCCAGGTCACAACCTGGTCTTTTTTCAACAACTTGAATAATGGCTCGCATGCCGCAGTTAAGTGAGATATGAACCGGGCGATGTAGTTCAATCTCCCTAAAAATCCACACACCTCTTTTTCTGTTTTAGGCGTCGCCATTTCTTGTATTGCTTTTATTTTCGTAGGATCAACCTCTATTCCTTTTTCGCTCATGATAAACCCCAGCAGTTTAACCGATCTCACCCTGAAGGTGTACTTGTTAGGGTTCAGTCTCAGCCTGAACTTCCTAAGCCTCTTGAATAGTTTCAGCAGATTAACCAAATGCTCCTCCTCCGTTTGGGATTTGGCAATCATATCATCAACATAGACCTCGATCTCTTTATGCATCATGTCATGAAAGAGAGTCTTCATAGCACGTTGATATGTTGCCCCAGCATTCTTCAATCCGAAGGGCATCACTTTGTAACAAAATGTTCCCCAAGGCGTAATGAAGGTAGTCTTCTCCATATCTTCTGGAGCCATTTTGATCTGATTATAGCCTGAAAAGCCATCCATGAAGGAGAATATGGAGAATTGAGCGGTGTTATCAACCAGCACATCGATGTGGGGAAGTGGAAAATCATCTTTCGGGCTCGCCCTATTCAAATCACGGTAGTCTACGCACATTCTCACCTTACCGTCTTTCTTTGGCACTGGCACAATATTAGCGACCCATGAGGGATATTTTGTAACAGCTAGGAAACCAGCATCCCACTGTTTTTGAACTTCCTCCTTGATCTTCACGGCCATGTCCGGTCTAGTTCTTCGGAGTTTCTGCTTAATAGGCGGACATTCCTCTCGCAGTGGCAGACGGTGAACACCCATATCCGTATCCAACCCCGGCATGTCCTCGTACGACCAAGCAAAGATATCACTGTACTCTTTGAGCATCTCAACCAACCTTTGCTTGATGTCGCTTTGCAGCGCAGCCCCTATACGGATATTCCTTTCAACCCCTTCCGACCCCAAATTGACGATCTCAATGACCTCCTCGTGAGGCAGAATGATTCTTTCTTCTTGTTTCAATAACCAGGTCAGCTCTTCTGGTACGTCCCCATCTTCGACAATCTCTTCCTCAGCCTGAAATACCGGGTGCTCGAAGTCGAAGTAAGTCATAGGCAGTTCATAGATGTCATCTGAAGTAGTAATCCTGCAAAGGAAATGGTTAAATGCTTCAAAACATGTACAAAGCAAATAACCACATTGCCATTTTGAGATTGTGGGCTCAGGCCCAACTGTCTTTTTGCTATACTACACCCCCTATTTGGATGTTAAACCCCCCTACTGTAGTTTTATTTTAATATTTTGTATTGTATTTTGTATAAATGCTATTTTCTATTTTTATTTTAGGAATTATAGTTTTATTCTTCCTTTAGAATAGTATGCACTATTTTTGTATAGATATTGTATATAGATTTTATATTCTATTTTCTTTTAGGATATATAGAGTTTTATATAGAATTTTCATTTTATTTTCTATATGCAATTTCCTTGTAATTTATTTAGAGTTTTTTATTAGGAGTTTATTGCCATTTTTATGAGTAGAATATTATTTTCATTTGTTTCTCTTCTGCTATCTGATTTTACTTTGATTTCATTTTGTGCTGGCCGTGTGACATGATTCAATTGGAGAATGATTCTCAATATCATTTCTCTATCTTGTCTTTGACACGGATATCAATACGCTACCTCTTAGAGTTTGATTTCACTTATAAATCGAACCATGACGGTTTAATGTTACATTGGTTCTGATTCGAAATGTCACCATCAAGGATCCAGAGAGGAGAAGATTGGAATGGAGCTTGCGCATAATATCGAGGGCCAACGAAACCGCTTCGTTCAATAACATCTTTCTTATTCAAGGCTTTATGAAACCGTCGAGTGGTGTGAGCTATAGCGTTAGATACGTGGGAAATGACAATTGAGCGGTCTCCCCTCGATCGTCTAGAGGGCTTAGTGTAGCACCCTTTGGGTGATATGCGATGCATTCGCTCCTACGCCTTAGGTTCTTGCGTGTGTGTCCCGAGTTCCTCCCCGTTTAGGCGTGTTAGGCCTGCTTCCTCTTTGTTCTCGCCCCGCGCGATCGAAACCCTTTTCTCTCGCATTCAGGCGATTGCGACCCCTTCTCTTGCCCCTGTGCAATCGAGACTTGTTTTCCGAGTGCGCCGAACTACGTTTGCTCTGATCTCTCGTACCAGACGAGAGTATGTAGGCATAGGATTGCGATAATCCTAGTGAGCTCACCTTTCCCCCTTTTCCGTAGTTGGCTGAACTACAGCTGCTCCGTTTTCTTGTACCAGACGAGAATATGTAGGCATAGGATGCGATATCCTAGCAAGCATACTAACAACTAACTTCCCTGTTCTCTCACTGCCGTGTGATCGAGACTTTCCCGCTCACGACTGATCTTCCCTTTCTCTTGCCCTAGCGCAATTGAGACCAGACTGTGGTTCTAGTTCCCGTAGGTTCCCATACCTCTAAACCCGACATGCTACGTTCGTTCTACCGCAAACAGGTAAAGCCTAAGTCTCCAATGGTCGAGCAACATACACCTAACTGCTAGAATGCGTACGCTAGTATCGTCAATCCTTTGTCTCACCCCTGTGTGATCGAGAATACCCCGGTTACCCGTAGTTAGCCTGAACTACGTTTTGCTCTGATTTCTCATATGATATGAGAATACGTAGGAACAAGACGTGATGTCTTGGCAAGAAATCCCCCTCGTAGTTTGCCGAACTACGTTGACTCTGACTTTCCCATTACACGAGGGAATACGTAGGCATAGAACGCGATGCTCTATCGAGTCAGTTCTTTCCGTTTAGATTTAGAAGTCGTAGATAGATTGTTTTTCACCCATAGACTAAACAAACAAGTGTGGATCTCGTTGAGTACAACGGACGTGAGGGGTGCTAATACCTCCCCCTTGCGTAACCGACTCCCGAACCCAGAGATGGTTGTGATTCCTTGTCTTATACCTTTTCGTCAGGTTTTTCCGATCGTTTCCTTTCCCTTTCTGTGGGATAAATAATGAAAGGTGGAGACTCTTCTGTTTTTACGGCACCTTATTTTTGCAGTAGCGACAGCTAGCGACTCTGCTGGGGACTGTGATGGTTCCCTATGCGAGTCTCGCCTTGGATTTTCCTCCTAGCTGTCTGGGTCATCCCCAGCAGCTGGCGACTCTGCTGGGGACTGCGATGGTTCCCTATGCGAGTATCGCCTTGGATTTTCCTCCTAGTTGTCTGGGTCATCCCCAGCAGGTGGCAACTCTGCTGGGGATCCAACGTCCCTTATGCGAGTCAATCCTAGTGCTTGTTTGTTTACTTGATGGGTTTGCGTTTATTTATCGCACTTTACTTTCAGTATAATATGATTATTTGTTGTGCTGGTGTGGGAGAGGGGCTCTGATGAGTGATAAGCCAGACCCAGGCTTGAGTGTATACCTAGCATTAGTTGTGGAAAGTAGTGGGCGCGTGCATGCTTTGCATGTACTAGTGTCTCGCAAAATCCACGCTCAGACAAGATTCTCTTGGTTGACTTCTTTTCCAGCCCTTTGGGCTTGAGGGGTTGTTGGTTCGGAGAGTTGTCGACTCTGGGAACCGATCATTTGTGACTCAACTGAGTGAGGCCTCTTCAGGGGGTGATGATGCCAAACCAGAAATGGTGGACGTATCATCATTTTGTGAAAGTCTGTGATGCTGGGAAACACATAGGATGCCAAACCTTTGTCAGTTTAGGTCCATACCTGTGAGTGGCAGGGTTTTTGCAAGAAACTTGACTTCTAGCCAACCCAGTATTTTGGTTTTCTCTCTTCAGAGAAAACTTATCCCGTCAGCAGCGCAACAGTATTCAGAGCTTTGTGGGGGTTGTGATCCCGTGTTTGCTGCATCAGCATTTTGCATTGCATTTCATGTGCATCTCATGTTTGCATGCCCATCCTCGGCCGGAACAGAGAGCTTACCCGTCTTTTGTCCAATCCGCAGTTGATTTCCCAGCATTCGCATTGGACTCGAACTAGCTTTTGGAAGGATCATGAACTCAGAAGAGCAGAACTTGGTTGTTACCAGGGCAGAGTTTGAACTGTTGAAGAATCAGTTGGGTCAATTCATGGAAGCTGTGGCAGCTATGACTAGAGATGAGGCCATTGATCAGAGGATCCTGGTGAACAATGTTGTTCAAGCCCAGAATGTGCAAATCCCGGTCGGAGATAAAGATGCATCTTCTGTTCATGACACAGATTATCAGAACTTCATTTTCCTTGTGTCAGATCCTCAGAGGATTGTTCCTAAGGTTAATGCTGAGAACCCACAAACTGTTGAGTTTATGAGAAAATGTCAGTTGTTGGAGGAAAGGCTTGATACCCTGATGAGTCAGAATACTCTTAACCTAAATGTTGCGAGCATGTGCTTAGTGTCAGGCCTTGTGATGCCTCCGAAATTCAAAATGCCAAATTTTGAGAAGTACAAAGGGGATAGTTGTCCGAAGCTACATTTGGTGATGTTCTGCAGAAGAATGACTTCGTATGTCGCCAATGATCAGCTTATGATTCACTGCTTTCAGGATAGTCTGAGTGGAGCATCATTGAATTGGTACATGCAGTTGAAGAGTGATTGGATCAGATCATGGTCAGATTTAGCCAATGCCTTCGTGAAGCAGTACGACTACAACCTTAATATGGCTCCTAGCCGCACACAGTTGCAAGAACTATCTCAAGCGGACAATGAATCCTTTAGAGGGTATGCGCAGAGATGGAGAGAATTAGATGCTCGTGTTCAACCCCCGCTTCAGGATAGAGAGTTGGTTGACATATTCCTGGGTACCTTGAAAGGCCATTACTTTGACAAGTTAATCAGTGGTAGAGCGTCGAACTTCGCTGACTTAGTGATAACAGGAGAATGTGTTGAGAGCGGAATCAAGAGCGGAAAAATTCAAGACATCCCTAATACTTCAGTTTATGAAAGTGAATCAGTTTTCAGTTCTCAAGAAGAATGGGAGAAAGGAAGTGATGTTATCTTGGAATCTCTCGTACCTCAGATTCAGTGTTCAGATACTTCGAGTGTTCAGAGCCAGTAACCTGTTGGGTCTGTATGTCAGATATCTGTTCCCCTCCAGAGTCAGCAGTCATACTGTCGTCAGCCACATCAACACGCCAGACGTAGGCCAAGGAAGCCACAAAGGCATTTTACTCAGCTACCGATATCGTACAGTCAATTATTGTCGGATTTGATCGAAGGTGGATTGGTTGTTCCGAAGAAGATTAATCCAGAAATTCCTATGTACCCGCCAGGATTTGATGTCAACGCCAGATGTGAGTACCATGCTGGGGCACATGGGGCATTCAACTAAAGACTGCAAGGTGCTTTGAAGCCAAGTTCAGACTCTGCTGGATTCTAACAGGATCTCAATCACGCCTCAGGGTGTTCAGGTTAACGACCTTCCTTCATCCAGCCAAGTGGGCGTATCAGTTCATGTTATGGGAGAGTTCACTGAGAGTAGATGTTCAGAAGAGTATCAGGATGACTTCGACGAGCAATTCTGAAGATGGCTGGCTCAGCAGCGAATCAAGTTCTAAAAGCCCGGTTCCTAGAAGCCGGCAATCTGTGTTTTATCATATCATTTCTTTGCATTTGTAGTTTCTTTTCTGTTAAAGCGCAAACTGCATTCGTAAAACTTGTATTGTTTTCAATTGATATTGATAATGAAATGAATATGCATGTTTTGATTTAATCTATTCGTGTTCACTCAATGTTTTAACTGATGTCAAACGCTTGTTTAAGTGGAATCCGGGGAGGATGCAGAAATTGAAAGATGTGCAAGCTCTCGATGCTATGCTTTTGAATAAAACCTGTTGATGATGTACAAGCATTGTTTCGAACCCACTGTTGCACCCCAAAATTTGCTCAACATCTTTTACCTGGTTTATGTTTCATTGCATTATCATTTGCATAGTTCTATCATTTGCATATCATGGCATATCATTCATCCAACAGGAGATCAAGTGTGATTATTATCAAGAGAAGCCTAGCAAGAAATCTTATCCAAGCTTAAGAAGTCATCCAAGTCATCAGGAGGTGGTGAGAGGTCTTGATCAATTAAAGACCATCAGTGATATGTGAAGCTTGGATTGTGAATAGAATATGTGTATAGAGCTCATGGAGTGCCTAGAGGTCCATGTTGGAGCTCAACCAAGTCATTGATTCAAGTGCAAGAGCCACAGTTGAGGTGCAAGCAATTAGGGTTTCATCTGGATCAACCCTGGGTCAATTGTGCAATTGAAAAGCATTCAAGCCTACTTTGAGGTCATGGAATTCATGGAATTATGTGATAAGACATTTGAGGTGTTATGCCAAGATCAAATCAAGAAGAGTCAAGAATGTGGGAAGTTGCTAAATTAGGGTTTTAGTGCAAATTACCCTGTTTAGTGCCTAACTTCAAGACCACATAAGTCAAGATACAAGTTTAAAATGGATTTTTGGCCAACATGAAACTTGTAGAGCATCTCAATAACTTTAATTTGAGTACTAGAAGTCCTCAAGGGGATTTATATAACTCAAGTTATGGTCCAGACAAGTTACAAGTCCTCAGATGTTTCTGAAATTTGTCTGTGAATATCATCTGACTTCAAGGCTATGTTTGACCTAGAAGGAGGTTTCACCTGAACTTTTGGTCAACATAGTTGTTCCTCATGATCTTATCTTTCTAAATTGTACTAGAAGTCATCCATATGATTTGTAGAACTCAAGTTATGAGGTTTACGAGTCAGGGGTATTTTGGGAAAGTGAGATTATAGGTCATTTTCAAGCATGGGCCAAAATCTCCAACTTGAAAGCTTCAAATGGAAAATTGTTCAACATGAAAGTTGCTTAAAATGATGTTTTGAGTGCAACCAAGTGGTCATGAAAGTTTGGTTTGGCTCATATCAAAAAGTCATTTGAAATGGTTTGAAAATGAGTACATTTTCTGACTGGAAATTTCATTTTGAACACTTTGACACTTTTACATTTTTGATTTGAGGCATAATTCCATGACTTTCAATGTTGTTACTTCATGAACAAGTCACATATGCAAAATCATACACAAGGCAATTCAGGCCAATTTCTCCATCCAAACTCATTCTAAATGACATGTGCAAGGTGTTAGAAACTTCTAGAACCAATGCCAAGCTTGCAATACACGACTGTCATAGTGAACTTTGAAGGAAAAATCAGAAAATGCAAATCACTGTTTTGGGCTTCAACTTGGATCCAAAGGCCCATGATACTCTTCTATATATTCATTAGAGTGAGTTCAGATCAATTTTGAGCTTCATTTCGCGCCAGAGCAAGCAAGAGCAATTGAAATTTCACAGCTGCAACTTGAAATCGGATTTTGAGTTTGGAGCCAATTCAAGCAAAATTGAGGTGTGCAATCTCTTTCTGGTAGATCATTGAAAGTTTCTGGAGCATTTGGAAGCAAGTCACGAGCTCTAAGTACCTCTGTCAACAAATCTAGAGCAGGTTAGTAAATCTCCATATTCTACATGATTTAGCATGATTCATTTAGTTTTGAGCTTGCTTTTAGAATCAGGAAGAGATGTAGATCGTTTCTGGATAGGAATTTTGACAATTAGAGACAATGTAGGATCATGTATGAATTCTGTTGAGGCACGATTTGGCTTGATCTTGAAGAATTGACATGAATTGGATAGATGATGATGACCTAGGAAGCATGAGGAACAAATCTGTGTATTTAGTTTAGGATTTGATGATGATCAGAATTGAGGTGCATTTGGAGTTTGCCTTCGAATTTTAAAACCTAGCCAGATCTAGAGGATTTTGAGTGGAGATTTGGATTGTACATGAAAAACTGAGTTGATTTGGTATTTTGTTTGTCATTTTTGGTTGCCTGAAACTGGACTATCGCCGGAGAAGACGACCGGAGTCTTCTCCGGCCACCATGCACCACCGCCCTGTGTCTCTACTCAGATGACCTGAAAAATGAAGAAGATGATGTGAGAGCCATTAGATCAACCTTGGACCATTGACTGACCACCAGATCGTGTGGCTGGGACTTGTTTTTTTGTTGACTCCAGATTAATTCAAAACGCTGCGTTTAAATAAATGAGGTGGCAGGCTCTGGCACGTTGGATGGATTGACTGGTCTCTTGATCCATTGGCTCTTGTTTATTTCTCTTTTTAATTCATTTTTATTTCATTTTGTTTTATTTTAATTGCATTGTTATTCCAAAAATCATATAAATTCCAATTTTGATCACAAAATTATTTTTAAAATATCCTCATGATCCTTATGGAATTTATGATTTTCTGGGATTAACAAAATACAATTTCATGCATTTTTCAATTTTTATTTGATTTTTCACATTTTATTTTGTTCTTTATTTTTGCATAATTGGCTCTCTGTTTTGTTGAATTTAGTTCTTCCAATTGGTTTTGAGTTTGGCTCTGATTTTTTAGTATGTGTTAGGGTAGACATGTATCTTCCCTTATAATTTTTGGTGGATTTTTAGAACAATATTAGGATCTGTTTTAGGTATTGAGATTAGGACCCTCCCAAACTTGTGGATTCCCTTGACCTATCTCAATGTAGGAGTTGTTTAGATGACTTAGAATTTGATTTAGGCTTCAATCGTTTTACATTTGTTTGTTCAAACATGTATGTTCTCCTAGGAATTTTATTAGAATTTTGAAATTTTATCTTCTATTTTAGTTGTATTTTACAAATTGCATGTGTTTGTGTTGTTCTCTCTTGAGTACATTTGTTTGTTTGGCTTGGTTGGTTGCCTTGGAGTTGGTTTGAGCTTGAGTTCTTTTTGTTGGAGCTTTTGGATTCATTGATGATGCTTGGGATTGAGGATTAGAGCTTGGAGTTGAAGGCTTTTCCTCTTGTGGAGGTTCTTTTTAGGAGCTTAGGAAACTAGGGTTTTAGGAAATGCCTTAGACCTAGTTTTGATTCTTTCTTCAAACATAGAGTGCATTGTTTGCCTCTATTCTATCCAATGACACAAAGTCCTTCTTGGGAAGATCCATCTCTCCTTAGGAGGGATGAGTGGTATGCCCAAGTGAGTAGAACTTTGAGGATACCTTTCATTTGCAATGTTGAGTTCTTAGTGATTTCCTTTGGTTGTTATTAAGTTTGTTAACATTATAACTTGATCTTGATGATTGATCCTCCTCTTGGAGTGTGCTTGTTGGAGATTGAAGATTGATGAAGATTGAAGATAGAAGCTTGCTTGAAGATGAGGCCTTTGTTGTCAACTTTGCTGTCTATTTAATTTTGCTGTTTAGAGCTGCTATTGCTGTAGGAGTCTAGTACTACTGCCTGAGCTACCTCCTCTGTGTCTTTTGTTTTTCTCGGTATTGCCTGTTTAACTGTGTTGATTACCTCTAGGTTTGAGGTGGAGCTTGAAGGTGAGAAAATTACTTAGAAGGGGGGGTTGAATAAGTAAGACTAAAAATCAAAGAAATGAACACAGATATTTTTATCCTGGTTCGTTGAATACAACTACTCCAGTCCACCCTCTCAAGAGTGATTTGCCTTTCTCTGTCAAGGACTTAATCCACTATTTAATCAAACAGATTACAAATAGCAACTCCTAAGAACAACTGTTCTTAGTCTTCTCAAGAGCAACTGATCCCAACTGGATCCTCTTAAGGAAAACCTTTTACAAACAATGTAAAACTTTTACAAGAGTATGAATGCTTCTAATAAGCTGTTATCACAACTGTGATATTTCTATTAAGTTAAGAACAACGTTATAGCAAAATAAAATACTAAGAGCTTTGAGAGTTTTGCTATGGTGAGAAATTTTGCTAGAAGTTCGATACTAAAGAAGATGGAGTGGAATTCTTTATATAGGCACTTAGATCCAAGAAGTCTTGTTACGTTGAAGGCTGTGCAGAAAAGCCTGAAGCCTTTTGTCTTTACATTGGAGGCTGTGCTGAAACAAGCCTGATGCCTTTTGTCTTCACTTGCAGAAAACTTTCCTAGGAATGGAATGCACAGATAAAACCTTTTTGTCTGTGTCCTTGTGTCTAGCACAAAATAGGAAAGAGCTGTTGAGATAAACCAACGTACATATTTAAATCTTCTTCAAAGTAAGTTCAGCTTTCAACATTAGAATCTGAATCTTCAGAGTCTCCAGAATTGAGATCTTCTGGATCTTTAGAGTCTTGGATGTTCTTCAGATTGAGCTGAATCAGAGTATGTGCAGCTTGTGTGCTTGAGCGTGTAAATCTATCAGAGCAGAGTCTTCTATGCTTTAGAGGCTCCTGCTTCAGAATCTTCAAGAGACAGTAATCAGATTCTTCTGGGAGCAGCGTTCAGATCTTCACTAAGATGCTCTTGAACTTATGAAGCCCTTCATAATAACATTGTTCAGATCCAAATTTGCTTTCTTAAGATAATTTTCTTTAGTGCCTGTAGCAAACAATCTAGAACACGTTTAGAGTATATAATTCTTGAATACAAAATTCATAAGTGTTATCATCAAAACATAGAGATATAACTAAGACACAATCTGTGTTCTTACAATCTCCCCCTTTTTGATGATGACAAAACATGAGAAATTTTGTTCAATAAAGAGTATGAATTAGAAACTCCCCCTGAGATTAACAAACTTCCCCTGAAATAAATACTTCAATAGAATAGAATACTTCCCTTTCTGATTAAGTATATTTCAGATTCAGTGCCTGATGAAAGAGTTCAGAATCAAATCTTGATGCCAGATACATATGACTTCCTTTAGTCAGAGCGTCTGGTTATCATCTTGCATGAATTCTCTTTCAGAATAAATGTATCAGAGTAAGATATCAGAGTTATCAGAGTTGATTGAATACTCAGATTTTCTTTAGAGGATCAGGTTCTGGTTGACACAGTCTCAGGGTAACTTCAATGAATTATGTCAGATATATCAATGTAAGCTGAAAGACTTAAATTCAAGATAAGTTAATAAAATGTCTGAATTTCAGTTTTAGTAATTGCTTATAGGTTGAACACTCAGTTTCTCTTTTTCTCACCCTTTTTGTCATAATCAAAAAGATTTTCAAAGACAGAAAGATATAGAAGAAAAGAGGCATAAAGGCGCAAACACATTATCATGCAATTAAAACAAACCAAAGTTCACAGTCAAACAGGCAGAAGCCAAAACACATAACACAACAAAAAAAAAAAACAGACAGCAAAAAACAGTTCATGTGCAAAACAACAAATAAAACTAAGTCTGGCGAGAGGCAATAAGGGTCAAAAGCTCTGTCATCTTGGCAGCTGACTCTTCTTGCTTAGACATCCAGGTCTTGATTTCATCAGTTGTCTTCTCTTGCTTGATCATCCAGTCCTTTATATCCTTCACATCATTCACAAGTTCTGCAACCACAGATGAAGACGGAGCAGATGCAGTAGTAGCAGGGTTCCCTTCAGATTGGTTTTCATCAGAAGCTTGTTCAACCATTTCAGATGCAGGAACTACTGGAGGAGCAGCTTCCAAAAGTAACACAGAAGGAGGAGGAGGCATGTTCATCAGAGTTACCTTGATTAATTCTGCAAATTTAGTCTTAGCAAGCTTAGAGCATTTAGCTCTAACTTTTAAGGCAGCTTTGTTGAACATCCAGATGAAGCGCTTCCAAGCAGTATTCGAAATAGTTGGATCCAAACTAGACATGCATACAGCCTTAACACGATCATATTCAGAATCTAACTCCTTTTTGAAAATATCAAACATAGTATTAACACATGATCCTAGATCTGACTGTTCAGACTGTTCAGAGGAAAAAGGATTAGGGGTGTTAATAGGAGTAGGTTTAGATGGTTGTGGTTGAGGTGATGGTGGTTGAGATGTGTGGATGTCAGATTGAGGGAGTTCAGATGGTTGAGGAAAAGTCTGATTTTCAGATGGATTGGTTTCAGGTGGTTGAGGAATGGTTTGGTTTCCAGATGTTTGAGTGTCAGATGGTTGAGTTTCAGATGGTTGTTGATGAGATGGAGAGTTTGGTGGGGTATGAAACAAGGCAATGTTAAGATGTTTCTTCATAACACTTTCAGAGCGAGCTTGTTTGAGTGACTCTGAATCACAATCAGATGAATCAGAAATTCATCTGAGTGAACAGATGTTGAAGAAATTATAATTGATTGATTGAGGGGTTGAATATCAAGAATATTGTCAGAAAGATTTGGATCTTCTGAGGGAATTGTTTGTTCAGAGTGTTCAGTTTGAACAGTCTCTGGTTGGTTTTGTTCTGAAATAATTTTTTCTGGTTGAAGAGTCTCTAATTGGGGATTCTCTGGTTGTGACAAAGTTGGTTGTGGAGTTACTGTTGGAGAGTTTTCTGGTTGAGTTGGTTCTGGTGGTGGAATTTCTGATTGAATTGATTGAGGTTGTGGTTCAGATGGAATTGGTACAGGAGATGGTTGTAAATTTACGGGTTCAGAGGAGAGTGGTTCAGATGAAAGATTTACAGACTGTTTGGATTTAGAAGTTCTTTGTCTAAGGTTTGGAGAGAGTTGTGGTGATGAAAGAGGTGAATGAACAGTAGGTGTAGGATCAGATGCTAATACCTGTTGAATGGTGTCTCTGATCTCTTCCAGAGTGGCTTCTCTAGGACTGATTCTGGCTTTCTTTCCTTCTCTCTTCTTCTTTCTTGAAGCTTCAGATGCTTTTCTCTTCTTCTGAACTGATCCTTCTTCAGCTTTCCTCTTACTACGCCTTTCCTTCATCAGATTGGGCAATTCTTCTCCTGGTTTCTGAACAAGATTAGCAGGTAGAGGAATTCCTTCCTTTAGACATTCAGTAATGTACATCCAGACAAATTCCTTTGGTTCATCTGCACTGAATAGTGGAAAGTCTTCCACAGGAATTCTTCTGCCTTGAACCTCTTCAGAGTTTATCTTCCTTAGTTGTCCTTTCAATTCTGAAATGATTTTCATCCTTTTCAGATTGAGTCCATTTATTTCAGATCCAATGATGTAAGTCAGATCTTCTGTAATCTTCGCATCTGTCAGATGCTGTACCAGCTTGTTTTCAATAAGGATGTCTGAAATCAATCTTCCCAGGGGTATCCACGTCCTAACTTTACCAGCTTTAGCTCTTACCTCCTCTCTGGTTTCTTTGACATGAGTTAGTAGATGACTGAAGATTAGATACGGTAGATCCACTTTGACATTTTGGCTAATGCAGTACATGAAATACAGATGTTCCGAACTCACATAGTCTGGTGAGTTGGATGGTTTTCTGTGAAAAAATGTACTCATAAATATTTTTTCCCAGATCCTATAAATGGGTTTCAGATCTTTAACCTTACTTGATGGCATTCCAGCTATAGTAATTTCTTCATAAACCCTAGCCATATCAATGCGAGAAGAAGCAAGGTTTGAAACTCCATCAGATTCAGTATAACTGAACAGTTGCCTGATCAGTTTCTCAGTAATAACTATCTCCATTCCAAGAACCGATGAATGAATAACCTTAGGACCAGCGCTTGCATGAATCCAGAATTCCTTTACCAGTGATGGAAATACAGGACCCATTAATCTTTCAAAGTATTTCTCCCAACCTTGAGCTTTAATGGCAGGAGTTAGGTCAAACCCATTTTCCTTTAACGAATCAAGATCAATGAAGCTTTCACATAGAACCTCAAGATCTGCGACAGGAGTAAATAAGGTTCGTTCTGGTTCTTTGTACATTATAGTCTTTTTGGGTTTTGCAGCAGTGTTTGAAGTAGACGCCATTGAAGAAGAAGAGGATCTTGGTTTAGGTTTAGGGTTTTGGTAGAGTTTGAAGAGAGAACAGAAACGCATGAATGTAGTGAATGTGGAAAGTGTGAAAATAGTGTGATAGGTGATATTTATAGATAACCAATAATCAAGCATAGGGCACAACAAAAGACACTTACGCACGTTTGGACAACATTTAATGAAAAAATAATCATTTCACTTTAAATTTATGACAGCTGGGGGGAAAACCAAGAAAAGTGAGATTTTCAAAGCAATACCTCAAACGTCAATTCAGTTGAGCACTCCATCGTTTCAGATACTGAGTGACACGTGTTTGCTTTATATGTGCATCTGATGTCTCTCAAGAAATGAAACGTTTCCAACTTTCAGATCTTCTGAGCTTGTTAGTTCAGAGTTTCACACAAAAATAATTGAATGAATATAAATGAACGAATAGTCAGATGAAATACTTCAGATTATTAAACATTTTGCATCTGAGAGGTTGCCTCTGAGAAATATTACTCTGGACAAAAATCCATACAAATATTTTTCAGAATGAACTTAAATCTATCTTCAGCAAGGGGTTTTGTGAAAATATCAGTCCATTGATGATCTGTATCAACAAAAGCTAAATTAATTACACCCTTCTGAACATAGTCTCTGATGAAGTGATGTTTAATTTCTATATGTTTTGCCTTAGAATGCAAGATTGGATTTTTTGACAAACATATAGCAGAAGTATTATCACAGAAGATAGAAAGATTACTCTCATAGATTTGATAATCTTCTAATTGACTCTTCATCCAGAGCATCTGAGTACAACATCCAGCAGCAGCAATGTATTCTGCCTCTGTAGTTGATAGTGCAATGGTAGGTTGCTTCTTGCTGTACCATGAGATCAGATGACTTCCAAGAAACTGACAGCTTCCAGAAGTGCTTTTACGTTCAACTCTGTCTCCAGCATAGTCAGCATCACAGAATCCAACTAATGAAAATTCATCAGATCTTCTGTAACACAAACCCATGTTAGCAGTACCTTTCAGATACCTTAGAATCCTCTTAACAGCTGTTAAGTGTGATTCTCTAGGATCTGATTGGAATCTTGCACATAAGCAGACACTAAACAGAATATCTGGTCTAGAAGCAGTCAAGTATAGAAGAGATCCTATCATACCTCTGTAGAGTTTTTGATCTACCTTCTTACTTACCTCTTCCTTACCTAGAGTGCTTGTAGGGTGCATTGGAGTCTTTGCCATTTTACTATCAACCATGTTAAACTTCTTCAGAAGCTCTTTAACATATTTGGTTTGATGTATGTAGGTGCACTCTGGAGTCTGGTTGACTTGGATTCCCAAGAAGAATCTCAATTCTCCCATCATGCTCATTTCAAATTCTTCCTGCATACATTTAGCAAACTCCTTTCCAAGCGTAATATTTGTTGATCCAAAAATAATGTCATCTACATAAATTTGACAAATCAACAGATCTTTCTTAACAATTTTACAGAATAAAGTTGTATCCATTTTTCCTCTGATAAAATTTTTCTTCAAAAGGAAGTTGCTCAACCTCTCATACCAAGCTCTGGGAGCTTGTTTTAATCCATAAAGGGATTTCTTTAATTTGAAAACAAGATCTGGAAAGTTTTCACTTTCAAAACCAGGAGGTTGGTGGACATATACTTCTTCTTCTATAATACCATTAAGAAAAGCACTTTTAACATCCATCTGATACAGAGTGATGTTATTCTGTGCAGCAAATGAAATAAGAAGACGAATAGATTCTAACCTTGCCACTGGAGCATATGTCTCAGTGTAATCAATACCTTCTTGTTGACTGTATCCTTGAGCAACCAGCCTTGCCTCATTCCTTTCTACTTCTCCCTTTTCATTCAGCTTATTCCTGAAGACCCATTTTGTTCCAATAACATTGAATCCTTTAGGTCTAGGAACCAGATCCCAAACTTCATTTCTGGTGAATTGATTCAGCTCTTCTTGCATAGCTATAATCCATTCATTATCTTCCAGAGCCTCATCTACAGATGTTGGTTCTATCATTGACACTAAGCCAAAAATAAAGAAGATTCAGAAGTTCTGAGAAATGATCTTGTCCTTATTGGATCATCTTTCTTTCCAATTATCACATCTTCTGGATGAGAAGCTTTGATTCTGGAAGAAGATCCTCTGACAGTTGGTCTTTCAGAAATATGCAAGTTGTTTAGTTGGGAGGTCAAAGGTGTAGCATCTGGGGTTGCTTCAGATTCTTTGTTCTTTGCCTTTTCTGCCTCTGAGCCTTCAGAGTCTGTGAGAATCACTTCTCTATCTGCAGAACTTTCAAACTGCTTTGGCTTTTCAGAGCCAAGCTTATCATCAAATCTAACATGAATAGATTCTTCCACGATCTGTGTTTCAGTATTGAATACTCTGTAGCCTTTAGAGCGTTCAGAATAACCAAGCATGAAACACTTCTGTGCTTTGGAATCAAACTTGTTCAGATTATCTTTAGTATTAAGCATATAACAAACACATCCAAAAGGATGAAAGTAAGCAATGTTAGGCTTTCTGTTTCTCCACAATTCATAGGGAGTCTTTTCCAGAAGAGGTCTTACAGACACTCTGTTCTGAATATAACAAGCTGTGTTAATTGCTTCTGCCCAGAAATATTTTGCCAGATTTGTCTCATTGATCATGGTTCTGGCCATTTCTTGCAATGTTCTATTTTTCCTCTCTACAACTCCATTTTGTTGTGGAGTTCTAGGGCAGGAGAAATCATGTGCAATGCCTTTTTCAGAAAAATATTTTTCAAAATGTTTATTTTCAAATTCTCCACCATGATCACTTCTGACTTTAATAATTTTACAATCTTTTTCAGTCTGGACTTGATTGCAGAAGTCAAAGAACACAGAATGAGACTCATCCTTGTGTTTTAGAAACTTTACCCATGTCCATCTGCTGTAGTCATCTACAATGACTAACCCATACTTCTTGCCTCTGATGGATGCAGTTTTCACTGGTCCAAACAGATCAATGTGAAGTAATTCCAATGGTCTGGAGGTAGACACAACATTTTTTGATTTAAAATGAGATTTTGAAAATTTACCTCTTTGACATGCTTCACACAGAGCATCTGAGTTGAACTTCAACTTAGGAAGTCCTCTGACCAGATTGAGTTTATTAATTTGAGATATACGTCTTATATTAATATGCCCCAATCTTCTATGCCAGACCCATTGCTCGTCATTCACAGATAAGAGGCATTTTACATTTTGAACTTTAAGTTCTGAAAGGTTAATTTTATAAATGTTGTGTTTCCTCTTTCCATTGAATAGGATAGAACCATCCTTTTGACATACAGCTTTGCAACATTTTTGATTAAAGATTATATCATAACCATTGTCACTTAATTGACTTATGGACAATAGATTATGTTTCAATCCTTCAACTAACAGAACATTAGAAATAGAGGGTAGGTTGCCATTACCTATTGTTCCAGAGCCAATGATCTTGCCCTTCTGGTTCCCTCCAAATTTCACGTCCCCTCCAGATCTAAGTTCCAGGCTTTGGAACATAGACCTTTCTCCTGTCATGTGTCGTGAGCATCCAGAGTCCAGGTACCATGATTGGTGTCCTGACTTTGCTGCTAAGGACATCTGCAACAGGGATTATTTTGTCTTTAGGTACCCAGATCTTCTTGGGTCCTTTGGGGTTAGTTGGTTTGTAGGTTTGCCTAAACTTCTGTTTTACAACATAATGTTTATTCTGGCTTGCCTTGGGTTTAAACACATAAGTATTCTTCTCAGAGCTTGTGTGTTTAATGTCATTCAAGTGGCCAAATTTGAATTGAGAATACAGAGGTGTCTTCCTGATGAAAAGTTTGTCAACAGGTTTTGGATTGCTTCCAGATGAAGACTCATATCCAATGCCTCTTTTGTTGTTTCCACTAACACCATAGATCATGGAAGCCATCTTGCTTCTGTCTATACTCTTAGTGAGAAATATCTGAAAACTAGAGTCATATTTTTCTAAAATATTTTCACATGACTTAGTCTCAGATTCAGATTCTTGTTGAGTTCTATCAAAGTCATTTTTTATTTTTAAATTTATTTCTTTCTGCTCAACAAGTTCTGTTTTCAGAAGATCAATCTCAGATTCAAGATTGCTTTCAGCTTCTTGTATTTGAGTTTGATGTTGTTATAACTTTTAAGAACTTCTGTTAAAACTTTAATGAGTTCTTCTTTGGTAAGTTTAGCCATTACCTCTTCCGCATCATCATCAGATTCAGATTCTGATTCATATCCTGAGGTACCTTCCTCTTGATCCTCTGTCCTGGCCATCAGTGCAACGTTTGCACATTCTTCTTCTGATTCAGAAGATGATTCACACTCATCTGAGTCATCCCAAGTTGCCATAAGAACCTTCTTCTTTTTATCAAACTTTCTCTTGGGTTTCTCCTTGAGAAGTTTGGGGCAGTCATTTTTGTAGTGCCCAGGTTCTTTGCACTCATAGCACACCACTTCTTTCTTGGCAGATCTTCTGTGACTAGAAGATTCCTTTCTGTTACCAGATCTTCTGAAGTTGTTGAACTTCTTTCCCTTGTGCTTCCAGAGTTTGTTAATCCTTCTGGACAGCATGGATAACTCATCTTCTTCTTCAGAAGAAGATTCTTCAGAGCTTTCTTCTTTTACCTGCAAAGCTTTAACAGATTTGTTAGATTTTAAAGCTAAGGATTTACCTTTATCTTTCTTCTGGGGTTCATCTTCCTCCAGCTCAATTTCATGGCTTCTCAAAGAACTGATAAGTTCTTCTAGAGAGATCTTGTTCAGATCTTTTGCCATCTTCAATGCGGTCACCATTGGTCTCCATCTGGTGGGAAGACTTCTGATGATCTTCTTGACATGATCTGACGTTGAGTAGCCCTTGTCCAGAACTTTCAAACCAGCTGTAAGAATCTGAAATCTAGAAAACATAGTTTCTACATTTTCAGACTCTTCCATTTTAAATGCCTCATACTTCTGTATGAGCGCCAGAGCCTTGGTCTCTTTAACCTGAGAGTTTCCCTCATGAGTCATTTTGAGTGACTCAAACATGTTATGAGCAGTATCTCTGTTAGTAATCTTCTCATACTCAGTATGAGAGATTGCATTAAGCAATATAGTTCTGGCTTTGTGGTGATTCTTGAAATCTCTTTTCTGTACTTCAGTCATTGATTTTCTATCAATCTTTTTGCCATCCTCACCAGTAGGGTGTTCATATCCATCAATGACCATATCCCAAAGATCAGCATCATACCCAAGGAAAAAACTTTCTATTCTATCTTTCCAATAGTCAAAATTTTCCCCATCAAACATGGGTGGCTTAGTACTGATCCTATCTCCTTCATATTTGTTGTTGTAAGTTGATGTAGAAGTATTATCCATATTGAAAACCAAATAAATATCAAAGTATCTTTCTCACTGGATCTTTAACTGTCACGGTTAAGTGGAGCACACGCAGAACCGAAGCTCTGATGCCAACTGAAGGTGAGAAAATTACTTAGAAGGGGGGGGGGGTGAATAAGTAAGACTAAAAATCAAAGAAATGAACACAGATATTTTTATCCTGGTTCGTTGAATACAACTACTCCAGTCCACCCTCTCAAGAGTGATTTGCCTTTCTCTGTCAAGGACTTAATCCACTATTTAATCAAACAGATTACAAATAGCAACACCTAAGAACAAATGTTCTTAGTCTTCTCAAGAGCAACTGATCCCAACTGGATCCTCTTAAGGAAAACCTTTTACAAACAATGTAAAACTTTTACAAGAGTATGAATGCTTCTAATAAGCTGTTATCACAACTGTGATATTTCTCTTAAGTTAAGAACAACGTTATAGCAAAATAAAATACTAAGAGCTTTGAGAGTTTTGCTATGGTGAGAAATTTTGCTAGAAGTTCGATACTAAAGAAGATGGAGTGGACTTCTTTATATAGGCACTTAGATCCAAGAAGTCTTGTTACGTTGAAGGCTGTGCAGAAAAGCCTGAAGCCTTTTGTCTTTACATTGGAGGCTGTGCTGAAACAAGCCTGATGCCTTTTGTCTTCACTTGCAGAAAACTTTCCTAGGAATGGAATGCACAGATAAAACCTTTTTGTCTGTGTCCTTGTGTCTAGCACAAAATAGGAAAGAGCTGTTGAGATAAACCAACGTACATATTTAAATCTTCTTCAAAGTAAGTTCAGCTTTCAACATTAGAATCTGAATCTTCAGAGTCTCCAGAATAGAGATCTTCTGGATCTTTAGAGTCTTGGATGTTCTTCAGATTGAGCTGAATCAGAGTATGTGCAGCTTGTGTGCTTGAGCGTGTAAATCTATCAGAGCAGAGTCTTATATGCTTTAGAGGCTCCTGCTTCAGAATCTTCAAGAGACAGTAATCAGATTCTTCTGGGAGCAGCGTTCAGATCTTCACTAAGATGCTCTTGAACTTATGAAGCCCTTCATAATAACATTGTTCAGATCCAAATTTGCTTTCTTAAGATAATTTTCTTTAGTGCCTGTAGCAAACAATCTAGAACACGTTTAGAGTATATAATTCTTGAATACAAAATTCATAAGTGTTATCATCAAAACATAGAGATATAACTAAGACACAATCTGTGTTCTTACAGAGCTTGTCTCCTCTTGCCTATTGTTCTCTCTCTTGCCTCTCTGGTACTGTTGCATAGCATACATGTTTACTGTTGACTGTTTAATATTTATTGTTTGTTGCTTGCTTTCTTTTGCTGTTTATCCCCTAGGGTCTCTGATTTGCTCTGTGCAATAGGAAATTATGACAGACATTAGGTTCTAACCCATGCATGATAACATTAGGCTAGTTTCCCTTTCAACCATAAGCTTTTTAGAGCGTCTTTCTCTTCTCATCTCAAAACAATTCAAAAAACACAGTAATAAGGATAACGCGTGTTGTACGCTACGAGCCTTAGGCTATTTGAGAAAAGGTTGCTGGAGGGTCACTCTTCAGTAATCTGATTGCTTAGTATGGTACCCTTAGGGTGACATGCGACGTAGTCACTCTCAGATCACAGGTCTTTAGTGCAGTACAAGTTGCAAACAAACTAAAAAACAGTTCTTTCGTAAAAAATTCAAACAAACATTCAAACTCTGTTTTTGTCCGCTTGGACCTTTAATCAGGAAAACCCTTTCTTAAGGAGATAAAAACTGTCAGACAAACTTGTGTCTTCCGTAGCGAGTACGACGGACGTGAGGGGTGCTAATACCTTCCCCTAGCGTAACCGACTCCCGAATCCAGGATTTGGTTGCGACGACCATTCCTTTCCCTCTTTGCGTTAGGTTTACTCTGAGCGTTTCCTTTCCCTCTTGTGGGATAAATAACGCATGGTGGCGACTCTTCTGTCATAGCCGGCACCGATTTTTGCAGTAGCGACAGCTGGCGACTCTGCTGGGGACTCTAACGGTTCCTTATGCGAGTCAATCCTAGCGCTTGTTTTCCCGTCTGGGGGTTTTGTATGTATTTACCTTTCTGCCTTTACTTTCAGTATTATATTTGTTGTTGTGTTGTGGGTAGAGGGTTAGATTGAGAGATAAGCCGGACCTGGGCTTGAGTTTGCATATAGACTTAGAAGTAGAGAGTAGTGGTTAGCCTACTTGCTTAGCTTGCACCAACTAGCCAAGAAATCTGTGCTCGGACGAGATTCTCTTTGATGCTTCTTGCCTGGCCCTTAGGGCTCGACAAGTTGTCTGACCCGAGGATTGTCGACTTTGGGGACCTATCAATGGGGATTCAGCTAAGTGAGGCCGCTTCAAGGGATGATGATGCCACACCTTCTGGGTATCGTATCATCGCTCTTGAAAGTCTGTGACGTTGAACCCGCATAGGATGTCGTACCTCGTCTGCGAGTTAAGTACATACCTGTGAGGGGTAGGTAGGTCTGTTTGTAGGAAATCTTTGACCTCAGAGTACTTGGTTTATCTCTGTCAGTGAGATGTGGTTACAGGGGTCACTTGAGTGGTTGGTTTGGTTTGAGGAGAAGTTTTGATGGTTCTCAGGCTTCAGTACAGAGCAACACAGTTCATCAGCATTGCACTTGATCTCCTGTTTGCATATGCATGTGCATTTTCATGTTTGCATTTCATTAACGTGTATTTATGTTGCAGGTGTGATCATTCCCCTCTGATTCTAGTGTATCTTTTGGCCAGACATGGAGTCCATGAAGAGGACAGTTGCTTACCGGTTGCATTCTCTAGATATCAGTTCCTTGCTGGGATTAGTTGCTTTAGCATATGAGAGAGTGAGGGATGAGTTCAGAGTATCTTATGGGAGGTTACTTAGTTTGTTGTACAGGCCTTCAGCATTTGAGACGACTGGGGTGTATACTTTGATGCAGTTTTATGAGCCTCAGCTGAGATTTTTCCTGTTCCCCGACTATATTCTGGCGCCCACTTTGGAGGAGTATTCTGCTATGTTGGGAGTTCCTGTGTTAGACCAGATGCCTTTTATACATGTTGATGCTGAGCCTGAGTTGGCTACACTTGCCGAGATTGTCAGTTTAGACGTTTCTGAGTTCCCTGGAGGTTTGGTAAAGCTGAACGGAGCTTATGGTTTTCACCTGTCTGTCCTGGTTAAGAAGGCTACACAGTGCGCGAAGAGTGGATGTTGGGTTGCCTTCAGTGCCATTCTAGCTGTCTACATCTATGGGATTCTCTTATTTCCCAATGTGCCAGATTTTGTTGACTCAGATGCTTTCTTGATTCTTGCCTCGAAGAATCCAGTTTCTACTCTCTTGGGCGATGTTTATCATTCTATTCACTATAAGAATGAGAAACTCCGTGGCAAGAATGTTTCCTATTGTCTTCCTCTTTTGTACAGGTGGTTCCAGGGACATCTTCCAAAGACAATGCCTTTTGTTGATGCTGTTGATATTTTGGATTGGTCTTCCCGATTGATGGGGCTGTCTGCTGAGAACATCATTTGGTTTGATCGAAGCATGCTTGGCACTAATATTGTATATAGTTGCAGTGGCTTTCCGAATGTCCCTTTGATTGGACGAAAAGGCTGTATCAACTATAACCCTTCTTTGTTGGTGAGACAGTTTGGTTATGCCTTGAGAGATGCTCCTATTGAGGTTGAGATACAGGAATCTCTGTATCTCACGGGCTTATTAAACGAGGCCGTTTTGATCAGGTTGAGACATGCATGGGCTAACATCCATAGGAGAGGGAAAGCTTTGCTTGGTAAGAGCAACAGCAAAGCTTATGATCCTTATTTGGCTTGGATCCACGAGAGAGCTAAGATTTCCTTGATGTCATATCCTGATGTGGAACCTCTGTATATTCTGGTGATTGAGGCGCCTACTTCGGTAGAGATTGAGAAGTATAACAAATTGTTGGCTGAAAACGAATAATTAAAGAAAGCCAATGATGAGTTAGAAAAAGAGATCTTCCGGTTGCGTCATGAGAAGAATGAAGCTACCTTCACTATGAAGGAATAGACGGAGTTGATTAATAGGTTGGGTTCAGAGTTGACTGAAGAGACCAACAAGAGGGAAAAAGTGGGAGTAGCCTTGAAAGGTGTTAGCAAGGTGCTTGCTTCCAAGAAGGAACTCTTAAACAAAGCTTATTCCCGACTCGGCAAGTGGGAAACATTGTGGAATACCATGCTTACCAAGCGGAAGGAGCGTGAAGATGAGCTGAAGCTGCAGATTCCCACGCTAGAGGCGCAGATTAGAGCCCAGGATGCGAAGATTGCTGAAGAGACATCACTTAGGAGCGCTGTCGAGCTTAGAGTAAGTGAACTTGGCAAAGAGTTGAGGGGTTGTGAATTGAAGGCCGGCTCCAAGAGATGCAGACTCGATGAGTGTTTTGGCGAAGGAACCTGCAAGGATGACGCCAAAAAGCTGAGATCCACTGCTGAGCGACATGCATTACTGATACAGGAGCTAATCTCCAGACTAGGTCATTCAGAGACATTGGGGATATTGGAAGATGTCATAGCGCGCCATTTGGCCTGATTTATCTTTGCTTTGCTTTCTGTACTTGTATTTTGACCATCGCCAGGATTGTTGGTCGAGGTCTTTTCAGCTATATTTAGTGGTACTCTTGTACTTTGCCTCTTGGCATTCGTTTATGTATGAGGATTTTCTGATTCCTTGCTTGATTGATTGGGACTCCATTGTCGTGATGGCTTTCTCTCTGAAACTAGAATCGAGAGGGAATATAACCTGTAACATACTTATACATTTGCATCTGCATACTTATATTGCATGATCAGTTTTTTGAATCTGTATATTATTTCTTGCATCTCATAGGTTTCAGGATTGACAACCCGAGAACGCACTGTTATTCTACCAGGAACAACTGCAAGAGAATCATGGATCAAGTTCAAGTCGAGATGCCGGAAATTCGTGAGAAGTTGGCACTTTTCATGCAAGCAATGGAAACTGTGGTCAAAGGCCAGGAGAATCTCCAGACTCTGGTGCAACCGCTGCTGGTGCGGGCGAATGGAAATACTGATTATCACTCTGTTGGAACTCCTCGCAGGGAGGATGGGATACCTACAGTGGTCGTTCCCACAAGTGGTGGAGTTGGTGCCGGTGATGGCAATGGCAATGGAAATACTGGTGCTGGTGCTGGTAATGGTAACATTGGTACTGGAAACGTTGGAAATGGTGATGGGAATGTTGTTAACAATACTGGCAATGCTGGAGATGCTGATCAAGGGTTAGGTGACAACACTGGTTTTGGAAACAATAACCAAGGGTTTGGCAATGGTAATCGTGATGGTAATTTTGGTTTCAACAATCAAGGCTTTGGCTGCGATGGCTATGGTAACAACAATCAAGGGTATGGAAACTGTGATGTTGGCTTTGGTAACATGAACAACAACGATGCTGGGATGGTGCCTTTCAACGCTGGTTATGGACTAGGTGGGGTCAACCTAGGATTCGGTAACAGAGGACGGGGTCCTATTTTCAATCAACAGGGATATGGCCGTAACGCTGGTTACGAGGGATATGGCAATGAGAATCTGAACTGGGGCGAGGATCGCCAGGAAGACGCTTTCTCCGGGCAAGGTGTTGTATTTGAAAGGCCTAATGATAATGATAGGAGGTTCAAAATGCTGGAAGAGCAGATCAAAGGGATAGCCAATCAGAACTTTGCTGGGTTAGATATGACTACCATAGGACTAGTGCCTGGGCTAAGGGTGCCTTTGAAATTCAAAGCTCCAACATTTGACAAGTATAAGGGGGATACATGCCCTAGAGTTCATGTACATTCTTATTACAGAAGAATGTCTGCATACTCTGACGACGAGAAGATGCTTATGCATTTCTTTCAAGACAGTTTATCGGGACCATCGCTGGAATGGTACATGGGACTGGAGCCCACCCAAATTAGAAGCTGGAAAGAATTGGCTGATGCTTTTGTTAAACATTACCAATATAATAGTGACTTGGCGCCGAACAGGGTCCAGCTGCAGAGTTTGTCTCAGAAGAATGGCGAGAGCTTCAAGGAGTACGCGCAGCGTTGGCGTGATATTGCGGCTAGGGTTCATCCCCCTTTGGTTGAAAGAGAGTTGATTGATATGTTTATTGGAATATTCTCTGGAATGTACTACGACAAATTGCTTAATGTCTCGATGGGTAGTTTCTCCGACATGATTCTCATGGGAGAACAGATTGAAAACGGAATTAAGATTGGGAAGATTCAGGCAGGTGAATCCACCTCAGCTGAAGGTGCAAGGAAAGCCTTTGGTGGAAGGAGACAAGGCGACGCCAGTGCGGTATATGGTGGTCGAGGTCGTGGAAGAGGAAGGAATCAGTATCAGCCACAGCAAGTTGCTAGTGTTACTATCCCGATACCTCAACAAAAACAACAACAACAGCAACGACAACAATAGCCGCAACAACAGAGAATGCACGCTGCTCAGCGTAGAATTCAAGGGGGTAGGCCAAAGAGAGTATTTGAAGCACCTCCTTCAACTTATGCTGAACTGCTTCAAACACTATTGGGTTTGAATCTAGTTGAAAAGAGAACGATGGCCCCGTTGACGGGCACTCCTCCATTTGGTTTTGACGCTGGTAAACATTGTGATTTTCATTCCGGGGCGCCCGGACAAGATATTGAAGGTTGCCATGCTTTCAAACATAAGGTTCAAGATTTGCTTGATAGTAAGGCCATTAACTTTGGTCAGGAGGGTCCCAATATTATACAACAACCCATGCCGAATCATGGAGCGAATGCTATCGTAACGGAAGAGAATTTGAACTTGGTTATGGATGTGAATGAATTGAAGACACCGTTGAGTTGTGTTAAAAGTAGACTGTTGAAAGGGGGCGTATTCCCCGGATGTGATGAATATTGTCTGGATTGCTGGATCCAACTAGAGGGTTGTGCTGATTTGAAAAGAGGTATCCAAGCTATGATAGATGAGGGGATTTTGCAATTTGATCGGACTGCTGTTGAGAAGCCTCTTGAGGAATTATTTGAAAAGCAGGATGAGATTGCAACGGTTACCATCCCAAGGAAGACTATTACGATATCGGCGCCCGCCAAGCGGCCGACTATCACAATAACAAAAGCAGGACCTGTTCCTTTTGAGAGTACAAAAGCTGTTCCATGGACATATGGGTTAGAAGCATACTGTAATGGAGAAAAGATTGAGGTGAATAGCCGGCCGGCAGGGGCAGTTGACAATGTTGTTGGAACGGGAGGCATGACCCGTAGTGGAAGAATATTCACCGCACCTGAAGTTGAAGCAGAGAGGATTGCTAAAGGAAAGGCCAAGATGAATGAAAGTGGACCATCCCAGTTGAAAGAGAAAGACACGTCGCTCAAGGACGTAGAAGAGTTCATGAGGCTAATTCGCAAGAGCGATTATAAGATTGTTGAGCACTTACAACAGACACCCTCAAAAATTTCAATCCTATCTTTGTTGCTTTGTTCTGAGGCTCATCGAAACGCTTTGTGGAAGATATTGGACACGTCATTTGTACCTCAGGAGGTTTCTGTCAACCAGCTAGAGGGGGTACTGGCGCATGTCAATGCTGGACATAGTGTGGGTTTCACTGATTTTGATCTAACACCCAGAGGCCGAGAGCATAATATGGCTTTGCACATATCGGTGGAATGCCGGGGCACCGTAATGTCGCATGTTCTTGTGGATACCGGATCATCTCTGAATGTATTGCCTAAGAAGGCTATGATGAAGTTGGATATCCGGGGAATTATTTGCACGCCAAGTGACTTGGTTGTGAGGGCGTTTGATGGAACGAGAAGGTCGGTGTTTGGATCGATAAGGTTTCTGTTGTAGGTCGGGCCGGAAATATTTGACAATGAATTTTATATCATGGATATTCATCCAGCTTATAGCTGTTTACTTAGGCGTCCGTAGATACACTCTGCAGGAGCTGTGACGTCCACGTTGCATCAGAAGCTTAAGTTTGAAGCCGGTGGTGGCATCGTTACTATTTGTGGGGAAGAGGACATCTTGGTCAGTCATCTCTCATCATTCAAGTACGTTAAAGTGGATGGGGAAATCCATGAAACGCCCTGCCAAGCCTTCGAAGGGTTGCAAATCAAAGACAAGTCCAGTGTTCCCAGCAAAGTGCCAGAGGTTGCTCTGGCTTCGTACAAAGACGCTCAAGTGTTGGTTCAGACTGGTGAGACCAAGGGTTGGGGTCAAGTGCTGGAAATTCCTGTCAAGATGGACAAGTTTGGACTAGGGTATCGCCCTACATCGTCACCTTCTGCATCAGGCGCGCCCAAGTTCAAGGGACCGGTGGTGATCACCCCAAAGAGAGTCTGCTTTGAGACGATTAATGTTGTTTTTGACTCTGAAGACGGAGATAGTGATTGCGACATGGACACATGGATCAAGCCTAGCGTGCCAGGACAGAGTCTCTGCAACTGGTCCATCTGGGAAATTGTCTCAGTGACTACAAAACAGTAATGATTTGTTTTCTTGATTATTGTATAATCCTGTGTCCTACCCGGGGCATAGTGATTTTGTTGTAGGGCCACCTGCTTATGTGTATGCACTGTTTAATCATTGAATAAAGGCGTTTTTCTCATACAAATTTTGTGTTCCCTGTTTTTCCTGTTTTTATTTTAACAATAAATGGCAACGTGGTTATGAGCTTTGTTTGCACTCATTTGAAGCATTTAACCATTTCCTTTGCAGGATTCATATTTCAGATGACACCGAACACGAACTTCCTATGACTCGCTTTGACTTTGAGCACCCGGTATTTCAAGCTGAGGAAGAGATTGTTGAGGATAGCGACTTGCCAGAAGAGCTGACTCGATTGTTGAAAGAGGAAGAAAGAATCATTCTGCCTCATCAGGAAGAGATTGAGATTATCAACGTGGGGTCCGAGGGAGTTGTCAGGAACATCCGGATAGGGGCTGCACTGCGAAGCGACATCAAGCAGGGTCTGATTGAGATGTTGCAAGAGTACAGTGATATCTTTGCTTGGTCGTACGAGGATATGCCAGGATTGGATACTGACATGGTTGTGCATCGTCTGCCATTGCGAGAAGAATGTCCGCCTGTTAAGAAGAAACTCAGAAGAACCAGACCAGATATGTCTGTGAAGATTAAGGAGGAAGTGCAAAAACAGTGGGATGCTGGTTTCCTTGCTGTTACAAGTTATCCCTCATGGGTTGCCAATATAGTATCGGTACCAAAGAAAGATGGTAAGGTACAGATGTGCATAGACTATCGTGATTTGAATAGGGCGAGCCCAAAGGACGACTTTCCACTTCCTCATATTGATGTGCTGGTCGATAACACTGCTCAATTCTACGTGTTCTCCTTCATGGATGGCTTCTCGGGTTACAATCAGATAAAAATGGCGCCAGAAGACATGGAGAAAACAACCTTCATTACTCCTTGGGGAACATTTTGCTACAAAGTGATGCCCTTTGGTTTGAAGAACGCTGGGGCAACATATCAACGTGCTATGACGACGCTTTTTCATGACATGATGCATAAAGAGATAGAGGTTTATGTTGATGATATGATTTCCAAATCCCAGACAGAGGAAGAGCATTTGGTTAATCTGCTGAAATTGTTCAAGAGGCTTAGGAAATTCAGGCTAAGGCTGAATCCTAACAAGTGCACCTTCGGGGTGAGATCCGGTAAACTATTGGGGTTTATTGTGAGCGAAAAAGGAATTGAGGTTGTTCCTGCTAAGATAAAAGCAATACAAGAAATGCCAATACCTGTTGCACCCCAAAATTTGCCTAACCTTGTTTTACCTAGCTTGTGTTTTGTTTCATTTAACATAACATTACCATATGCATTGCATTGACATGTATGCAGGAGGTCAAGGGCTATCATAGAGTACAAAGCTAATCAAGAGATTTTATTCAAGCATCGGAGGTTCTGGCGTTTATTTTTCCCAACAGTTGAGCGGCCGATTTCATTTTGTTTGGAGGCATTTTCTCTACAGGAAGCAGCATTCAGGAGTATCCTAAGCATTTTCATGATCATGATATTCAACAACAAGTTTCAGAAGCTCAACAGGGCCCCGAACGGTTGAGAATGGGCGAACAAGCAGATTTCCCACCAAAAGGCGCCAAATTCAAATTTTTGAATGTGTTAATCGGTTAACACATATGGTTAACCGATTAACCATTGGAAAATGGTCCAGATTTGCAAGTTTTAACAGTGTTAATCGATTAACCTATATGGTTAACCGATTAACCAAAGTAGATTTTGCCTTGCACGTGAGATTTCAAGCAATTTCCATTTGGAGTCCAATTTTGATCATTTGGAAGGTTCCATTTTGCATTCTAGAAGGATCTAGAACCTTCTCAAGTTGGTTATTTCAGTTTCTCGCCAAAACCCCATACCACATTCCAATCCTATTTTTCCAATCCAACTTCCAAGCCTTGCTTTGGATCCGAACCAAGAGTATATTTAAATGATTTACTCCAAACCTCACAAGTTAATCTTCATAATTCCCTTTCATCTTCATAATTCTCTCTCAATTCTCTCTCAATTTTTCAACCTCACAAAACTCACACAAAGCTCTTCTCATTGAAATCATTGATTCTTCATTGGAATCCTTGATTTCTAAGAGCTAAATCTCCATTAATTCCATTTCATCATTCAATTTTCGTGCTCAAGCAGATCTGAATTTTGAAGTGTTCTTGGAAGTGATTATTTGGCTTATTTTGGCTTGTTCTTGGTGGATCTTCATTGCTACTACAAGAATCGGTGTGGATCTTGAAGTTTTCCGGGTTTCTTTGCTTGGATCTTCCCAATTACATTTAGATCAACAATTACCGAATCAATTCTCCGATTCGTAGGTTGGAATTCTGATCCGATTTAATTTTCGAACTTACTTGCATGTTCATAATGTTGATCTTCACATTTGATTGAATTGTGGTTGATTTGATCTTCTTGATCCATGGTCATGTTGCTTTACCATGTTTACATGCTAATCAGATCACTGTTTGCTGAGGTAATTTCGTGCATAATTGATTATGTGAGCATTGGTATGTTTGGAGATGTAATAAGCTGTTGAAAAGTGATTATGTTGCTGTTTTTCTGCTTCTGGTGCAGTGTTAATCGGTTAACCTATATGGTTAATCGATTAAACAACTCAAATATTCAAATTTTTCAACGTTTTTAAGTGGTTAACCAATTAACCTATGGTGTTAATCGATTAACACTGTGCTGGCATGCCTGTTTTGCTGTTTTTATGCTTATTCTCGTGTCGTTTCACTTCGAATCTTCATAGGTCAGTATGGTGCATTAAGAGTGAAATGTTTTAGATGTTTGCCACTGTTCTTGATTGTTTAATCATGATTCCATCAACACGCATTGTCATTTCCCACTCGGATGCATACTTTCGTAGTTACTGTTCGAAGTGATAAGCGATGTTTATTTGCTAATTGATACCTCTATTTTCTGAATTTTGTATGGTCATTTGATTTAGAATTTTAACTTGGTTCTTTTTTCTATGGTTAGATTATAGAATTAGGTTCCCCCCTGGATTTTTGTCACATTTTTGTGACTTAAATTTAATTGTTTTTGAGAGGTGTGAAGCAAGTGTGCTAGAATTAGGGTTTCAACTTGACATAGGTGCATTTCAACACATAGTTTTTGGATTTTTAGGGTGATTTAGGTGCTGGGAAATATAGGGGCTATAGGGTAGATAAATAGGTCCCCTTAGAATTAAATTTAGGATTTTATATAGTATATTACTATTTTATTAGATTTTTGCAAATTGTGGTTTATTAGTGTGTTTCCCACTTGGGATATTGATTTGTTTGTTGGGTTTTGGGCATTTCTTTGGGGTGTGGGGCCTGGGCTTGGCTTGTGGAGCATGGGGAAGCATGTGAGAAGATTAAAGGCAAGTATCAACACTTGGATCTTGGGGATTCTTTTGCTTGAAAATGGTTTTTGAAGACATAGGAAATAGGAGAAATAGGCAGAGCTTTAGATTAGACTGAATTCTTCCATAAACATGGAAAGCATCTTGTCCTTCCATTCCTCCCTATGACATAAAGTCCTTCTAAGGTATTCACATCCCTCCTTTGGAGGGATAAGTGGCTTATCTTGGGAGTAGAACTTTGAGGGAACCGGTCTCTCATGATGATAAACACTTATAGGCTTCCTTTGGTGGTCAATAAGCTGTTTTATCATTCCAACTTATTCTGTTAGGTGATTCTCTTCTGGAGTGCTTTCCTTGAAGATGGAGCTTATCTAAAGCTTGGAGGCCGTTGAAGTTTGATTTGGGGAATTATTTGAAGGTTGTTGTTTTTGCTGTTTATCAACTGTCAGAGTTTGATGTTTTTTCAGAGCTGCTGGTGTGCTGTTAGAGCTGGTTTTGGGGTTTTATTTTCTTTGCTGTATTGTTTGTTAATTTTTCCCATAGGTTTGAAGTGAAGCTGTTTCACTTTGCCTATTGTTTTCTCAGGTTCGAGGTTGAGTGGGGCTCCCTTGCCTCGCTTGTATTGCTGCATCCCATGCATTTTACTGCTTTAGTGTATATATGTTGTTTCTTTTCCGTTTATCCCCTATGATCTCTGTTTCTCTCTGCGCAAGAGAGAAATATGACAGACATTAGGCTTTCATCCATGCATGACAACATTAGGGTAGTTTTGATTCTCATTCCAAACCCTAGGCTTTAGAGTTCTTTCTCTTCTATCTCAAAATCATTCAAAACACAGTAATAAGATTTTAAACATCAATAAAAGACAATTCTTGCGTAAAAGACTGAAAACCAATCAAAGTGTCATTTTTGTCCGCTTGGACCCGTAATCAGGAGAAAACCTTTTTCAGAAGGATAAAAAATAGTCAGACAAATCTGTGTCTTCCGTAACCCGAACTACGTTTGCTCTGATCTTTCATGCTGTATGAAAGTACGTAGGCATAGGATGCTGGATCCTAGCGAGCAACCTTCCCCTCCTTTCCCGTAGGTAGGTGAACTACGTTGACTCTGATTTCTCGTTTCAGACGGGAATACGTAGGCATAAAGTGCGATACTTTGCCGAGTCATTTTCTTTTCTCTTTTAACCCATACCCTTAGTGTAGATAGAATAAAAATCCGTACTAGAAAACAAGCGTGGATCCCGTCGAGTACGACGGACGTGAGGGGTGCTAATACCTTCCCCTTGCGTAACCGACTCCCGAATCCAAGATTTGGTTGCGATGACCATTCCTTTCCCGTCTTTGCGGTAGGTTTACTTCGAGCGTTTCCTTTCCCTCCGTTGGGATAAATAATGCACGGTGGCGACTCTTCTGTTCAGCCGGCGCCGATTTTTGCAGTAGCGACAGCTGGCGACTCTGCTGGGGACTCCAACGGTTCCCTACGTGAGTCAATCCTAGCGCTTGTTTTCCCGTCGTGGTTTTTGTATGGATTTACGTTTCTGTATTTTACATTCAGCATTTTATTATTGTGATTATGGCTGTGGGTATGTGGGGGTTCTATGATTGAGAGATAAGCCGGACCTGGGCTTGAGTGCACTTAGAATTAGAGTGGAAATTAGTGGGCGTGTGCTTGCTTTGCAGGCACTAGTGTCTCATGAAATCCACGCTCGGACGAGGTTCTTCTGGTTGACTTCTTTTTCAACCCTTTGGGTTGAGGGGGGTTGTTGGTTAGTTGGATTGTCGACTCCGGGGACCGATTATTTGGAAGTTGGCTAAGTGAGGCCTCTTTAGGACATGATGATGCCACACCTTCTGGATATCGTATCATCAGTCTTAAAAGTCTGTGACGCCAACGACCGCATAGGATGCCATACCTTGTGTTAGTTATTAGGACACCTACCTGTGAGAGGGGTTGGGACATGCAGGTAACTTGACCTCCAGATTACCGGTTTTCTTGATTGAGGTTCAGTGATATTTGAGGAGAGTATTATTGGGTCTGTCAGAGACCAGGTTAGAGTATTGTGAATGGTCCTGAGCAGTTTGTGGGTCTAGTTGAGACCAATATCGTGGACTGGGCTTCTCAGCCAGGGGCACTTGATCCGTTGTTGCATTGTTTGCATATCACATTGTTTGCATCATCATGTGCATATCATTAACGTGTGTCTGTGCTGTAGGTGCATTTTCATACGTCCCGATTCTAGTGCTCCGGACTTCTATCTGTTACCATGAGTACTTTGAGGAAGACTGTTGCGTATAAGTTGCCTGCCCCTAATGTGACTTCTCTGCTGGGTCTGATTTCCCTAGCTGACGATGATGTGAAGAGAAGTTTTAGAAAGAGTTATGGGAAGCTACTGAGTCTGGTTTGCAGACCAACTACATATGAGCTGAATGGGTTATACACATTGATGCAGTTATATGATCCCTCCTTGAGGTGTTTTACGTTCCAAGACTTCATTTTGGCTCCGACCATGGAGGAGTACGCTGAGTTTCTAGAGTTGCCAGTTCAGAACAGAGTGCCCTTCATTCACTTTGATGCTAAGCCTAAGCTGGAAGGCTTAGCTGTTCCCTTGCATATGGATCCTGCAGAGTTGTTGTTGACTTCCTGGCATGGAGTTTCGGGGTTTTCTCTCAAATTCTTAGTTGGCAAAGCTCAAGAATATGCCAAAAGTGGCTGTTGGATCGTGTTTAACACTGTTCTTGCCTTGTGCATCTACGAGATTATACTGTTCCCTAATCTGCCTGAGTTAGTTGATTTGGATGCATTCCACTTGTTTGTTGCAGGCAACCCGGTGCCTACATTGATCGGAGACTTCTATCATTCCCTGCACTATAAGAATGAAAACAGAAGGGGGGAAAATGTCCATTGTTGTGTACCTTTGCTTAATATGTGGTTTGAGAGCCATCTGCCCAAGAAGGGTCCTTTTGTTGAATCTGCAGATACAGCTGAATGGTCCGAAGGTCTAATGGGACTTTCTTCAGAAGACATTGTTTGGTTTGACAAAGACTTATTGGGGTTAGAGATTATCTTCAGTTGTGTCGGGTTTCCCAACGTTCCTTTGGTTGGAAGGAAGGGGTGTATTAACTACAACCCATCTTTGTTGGTTCGACAGTTTGGGTATGCTTTGAAGAGTCCACCGAAGGAAGAAGAAATACAGGAATCTCTGTATTTCACCGGTGACTTGAGTGGGGAATTATTGGCCAAGCTTCAGCATGCTTGGAATAATATCTGCAGAAGAGGGAAACCATTACTAGGCAAGAATGATTGTCAAGCCTATATGCCTTACAAGGTGTGGATTCAAGAGAGGGTAAGACAGGTGCAGATGCCTTTTCCAGCAGTATCACGTCTTGTTCTCATTCCAGTGGAGGAATAGACTACTGTGGCTATTGAGGTATATGAGCAGGTCATAAAAGAAAAAGAAGACTTGATAAAGATAAATGAAGAGTTAGAGAAGGAATTGGCTCGCATCCGGAGGGAGAAAAACGAAGCTGTGTATTCCTTCCAACAACAGACTGAGGTGGTAAGCAGGTTAGGTGCTGAACTGGCAGAAGAGAAAAAGAAGTGTGAACGCCTGGGAAAAGACTTCAAAAGCTCTCATGACATGTTAGAGTCCAAGAAGAAGTCACTCGATATAGCTTACCGAGAAATCTTTGCGTTCAACAAAACCTGGAACGCCACGCTGACCGGCAATAAGGAAAGAGAAGACAAACTAAGGCTGCAGATCTCTGAGCTGGAGGGTCAGTTGAAAGCTAGCCAGATGAGGTTAGAAGAAGAGGTCACGCGGAGGTATGATGTCCAGAATTCCTTGAACAAAGTCATCAAGCGCAGGAAAGATTCTGCATCCCAGAAACGGAAGTTAGATGACTGCTTTGGAGAAGGGGCATGGGAGGAATCTATTGATGATTTACGACGTGTTCTCAAGCGAAGAGATCTACTTATCGAGGGATTGCTTACTCAACCAAATCATCCCAAGACTAAGAGATTTGTAGAGGAGTACCAGGCGTATGGTCGCACTTGACTATCTCATGTATCGATGTGTATGCTTTATTTGCATTGTGCTGGCCATCACCAAGATTGTTGGTTGAGGTCATGCCTTCTTATTGTACGCTCATTAATATTGTATTCCTGACTTGATGGGTTTTTCTGCAATGTATGAGATGCTTTTCTATGATTGGGTTTCGAGCTTCTTATTGCTATCACTGTCGTTGCACTGGCACATTGGCACTAGAATTGGGAGTGATATTCCCTAATGCACAGACACATGTCGCATTTGCATACACATTCATATTGCATTACCAGGTAATTATTGAACTGTATCTTATCTCCTGCATCTCGTAGGTTTTTCCAGGATTGAAAGTCAATGTCCTCACCGATACTCTACTCGTACCAACTGCAAAAGAGTCATGGACCAGATGCAAAACGAGATGCAGAAGATGCGTGAAAAGCTGGCGCTGTTCATGCAGACGATGGAGACAATTGTGAAGGGGCAGGAAAACCTACAGACTTTGGTGCAGCCATTGCTGGCGAGAAGTGCCGGGAATGGAAACGAAGACCACAATTCTGTACATGTTGAAACCCTTCATGGGGCTGGTACTCCTACGCCTGTAGCTCCACCTATGGTGAATACACCTGTTGTGAATGGGAACAATGGCGCTGGCGCCGGGAATGGTAATACAGGAATTGGTAATGAGACTGTCATTAACAATGTTGGATTCGGAGACGCCAATCTAGGCGGTGGTAATAATGGAGGTAATGGCTTTGGCAACAACGGGTTCGGCTATAACGACCAGGGGTTTGATTATGTCAATCAGGATGGGAAGTTCGGCTTCAACACCCAGGGTTTCGGATATGATGGTTTTGGTAATGCTAATCAGGGCTATGGTGGATTCGGTAACGGAAATGGTGCTGGAATGATGCCTTTTTGGACTTGCCAGGGTCACTAAAGAGTATGGTAACAAAGGACGGGGTCCTATGATGAATCAGACTAGATTTGGGCGTAACAATGGGTATGACGGGTACGGAAATGAGAATGTTAATTGGGTGGAAGACCAACAGGAGGATGCCTTTTCTGGTGGAGGTATTGAAGGACCTGTGGATCATGTGCAAAGGATCAGAATGCTTGAGGAACAAATGAAGGGTGTAGTGAGTCAGAGTACTACTGGTTTAGATATGACCACAATGGGATTGGTGCCTGGCCTGAGGGTACCGCTGAAGTTTAAAGCTCCCACGTTTGATAAGTATAAGGGAGACACTTGCCCGAAGGTGCATGTTCGCTCTTACTACAGATGGATGTCCGCTTACTCGAATGATGAAAGAATGTTGATGCATTTCTTTCAAGATATCCTGTCCGGACCGTCGCTGGAGTGGTATATGGGGCTGGAGCCCACTTAGATCAAAACATGGAGGCAACTGGCTGAGGCGTTTGTGACACATTACAAATATAACAGTGACCTGGCACCAAACAGGGTCCAGCTGCAAGGCTTGTCACAGAAAACTGGGGAGAGTTTCAAAGAATATGTGCAAAGGTGGCACGACATGGCGGCAAGAGTGCATCCTCCTCTAGCGGGGAAGGAGATGAACGATATGTTCATTGGAACATTCACGGGGATATTCTATGAGAAGTTGTTTCCTGTTGCGTTGGGCAGTTTCTCTGATCTGATCTTGATGGGTGAAATGATTGAGAATAGTATTAAGGTGGGAAGGTTCCAAGCTGGGGAGTCTACTTCGTCGGGAGGTAATAGAAAAGCGTTTGGTGGTAGACGTTAGGGTGATTCCAGTGCAGTGTTTGGTGGCAGGGGCAGGGGCAGAGGAAGACGTCAGTATGCTCAGCCGCAGCAGATAGCTAGTGTCACGATCCCGATTCCTCAACAAAGACAGCCACAACAACAACAACCGCAGCAACAGCAGGGACAGAATCCCGGTCAGAGAAGGGTACAGAACCCGAGGCCGAAAAGAGTGTTCGATGCGCCTCCTTCCACGTATGCAGAACTCCTCCAGACTCTGCTAGGTTCGAACTTGGTTGAAAAGAGGACTTTAGCACCTCCTACTGGGGCAGTACTTCCTTACGGATATGATGCCAACAAGCATTGCGAGTTTCATTCCGGGGCGCCCGGGCATGATATAGAAGCTTGTCAGGCATTTAAACATAAGGTTCAAGATTTATTGGATAGAAAAGCTATTAACTTTGGACAGGCAGGTCCAAATATAGTACAGCAGCCTATGCCCAATCATGGGGCAAATGCCATTTTGACTGAGGAGAATCTGAATCTAGTGACGGATGTCAATGAGCTGAAGACACCGTTGGGTGAGATTAAAAGCAGGTTGTTAAAAGGGGGTGTATTCCCGGGCTGTGATAAATTTTGTTTGGACTGTTGGACCCAGGCTGGGGGTTGTACAGAGTTGGAGAAAGGCATTCAGACCTTGATAGATGAGGGCACGTTGCAATTTGATTGAACGGCAGTTGAGAAGCCTGCAGAGGTGTTAGCTGATGAGCAGAGTGATGTTGCTATGGTGACAATTCCACGGAAAACGATAACTATAACGGCGCCAGCCAGGCGGCCGACGATCACTATTACAAAGGCAGGGCCAATCCCTTTCGAGAGTACCAAAGTCGTGCCATGGACGTATGGGTTGGAGGCATATTGTGATGGGGAGAAAATTGAGGTCAATAAACAGCCAGCTGGGGTTGTAGACAATGTTGTCGGACCCGGAGGAATGACGAGGAGTGGGAGAATCTTTATATCGCCTGAGGTAGAGGCGGAACGATTGGCAAAAGGTAAAGGAAAAGTGAATGAGAGTATTCCGGTGCAGAGGAATGAAAAGGAAACGTCACTGAAAGATGTAGAAGAATTTATGCGTCTTATCCGTAAAAGTGACTACAAAATTGTAGAGCACCTTCAACAAACGCCTTCAAAGATCTCCATATTATCGCTGCTATTGTGTTCCGAGGCCCATCGGAACGCTTTATTGAAAATTCTAGACACGTCGTTTGTACCCCAAGATGTTTCTGTGAATCAGTTGGAGGGGGTGATGGCGCACGTGAATGAAGGCCATAGTTTGGGGTTCACTGATTTTGATTTGACCCCGAAGGGAAGATAGCATAATATGGCGCTGCACGTCTCAGTTGAATGCAGGGGCACGGTCATGTCCCATGTGTTGGTGGATACAGGGTCTTCCTTGAATGTGCTTCCGAAGAAAGCAATGATGAAACTGGACATCAGGGGGATCATTTGTACGCCTAGTGACTTGGTGGTCAGGGCATTTGATGGTACACGGAGGTCAGTTTTCGGATCCATAACATTGTCGTTGCAAGTGGGGCCTGAAATCTTCGAAACGGAATTCTATATCATGGACATCCAGCCAGCGTATAGTTGTCTTCTGGGGCGCCTATGGATCCATGCTGCCGGGGCAGTCACATCCATGCTACACCAGAAACTGAAGTATATGGTGGGGGACAGTGTCGTCACAGTTTGTGGAGAAGAGGATATACTGGTCAGCCATTTGTCGTCGTTCAAGTATGTGGAGGTCGACGGCGAAATCCATGAAACACCCTGTCAAGCCTTTGAGGGGTTGCGTGTTAAGGACAAAGCTCCAGGGACAAGCAAAGTATCAGAGGTGGCAGTGTTTTCATACAAAGAGGCTCAAGCTCTAGTGAAGGCAGGCAAGACCAAGGGTTGGGGTCGAGTATTAGAGATTCCTGTGAAGAATGACAGGTTCGGGCTTGGATATCATCCTTCATCACAACGCCTACCGCAGGGGCACCCCATTTCAAAGGACCAATAACAATTACGGCTAGTGGGGTATGTTACGAGACTATCAATGCTGTTTTAGATTCTCAAGAAGGAGATAGCGATTGCGACATGGACGCCTGGATTCAGCCGAGCGTGCCAGGACAAGGGCTTTGCAATTGGTCTATTCAGGAGACTGTTCCTGTGACAACAAAACAGTAATGATTTGTTTTCTTAATTGTTGAACAATTCGGTGTCCTACCCGGGGCATCGTGATTTTGCTTAGGGCCATTCTGTTATGTACATTGCACTGTTTAATCGTTAAATGAAAGGCGTGTTTTCATGTACAAATATCGCGATCTCTGTTTTTCCTGTTTTTATTTTTTCAATAAAATGGCAACATGGTTATTAGCTTTGTATGCGTTTTGAAGCATTTAACCATTTCCTTTGCAGGATTACTATTTCAGATGACATCTATGAACCGCCTATGACTCACTTCGACTTTGAGCACCCGGTATTTCAGGCCGAAGAAGAGATTGTTGAAGATGGAGATGTTCTCGAAGAGTTGACCTGGTTGTTAAAACAAGAAGAGCGAATCATTCTGCCTCATGAGGAAGTCATTGAGATTATCAATTTGGGGTCGGAAGAGGTCGAAAGAAACATCCGTATAGGGGCTGCGCTGCAGAGCGATATCAAGCAAAGGTTGGTTGAGTTGCTCAAAGAGTACAGTGATATATTTGCTTGGTCATACGAGGACATGCCTGGGTTGGATACGGATATGGTTGTTCACCGTCTGCCGATAAAAGAAGAATGCTCGCCGGTTAAGCAGAAACTCTAAAGAACTAGACCGGACATGGCTGTGAAGATCAAGGAGGAAGTTCAAAAACAGTGGGATGCTGGTTTCCTAGCTGTTACAAAATATCCCTCATGGGTCGCTAACATTGTGCCAGTGCCAAAGAAAGACGGTAAGGTACGAATGTGCGTAGACTACCATGATTTGAATAGGGCGAGCCCGAAAGATGACTTTCCACTTCCTCACATCGATGTGCTGGTTGATAATACTGCTCAGTTCTCCGTATTCTCCTTCATGGATGGCTTCTCGGGTTATAATCAGATTAAAATGGCGCCAGAAGACATGGAGAAGACTACCTTCATTACTCTTTGGGGAACATTTTGTTACAAAGTGATGCCCTTCGGATTGAAGAACACTGGGGCAACATATCAACGTGCTATGATGACTCTCTTTCATGACATGATGCATAAAGAGATCGAGGTTTATGTTGATGATATGATTGCCAAATCCCAGACGAAGGAGGAGCATTTGGTTAATCTGCTGAAATTATTCAAAAGGTTTAGGAAGTTCAGGCTGAGACTGAACCCTAAGAAGTGCACCTTCGGGGGGAGATCGGGTAAACTGCTGGGGTTTATCGTGAGCGAAAAAGGAATAGAGGTTGATCCTGTGAAAATAAAAGCAATACAAGAAATGCCGATGCCTAAAACAGAAAAAGAAGTGCGTGGATTTTTAGGGAGGCTGAACTACATTACTAGGTTCATCTCTCACCTAACAGCTACTTGCGAGCCATTGTTCAAGCTGTTGAAAAAGGACCAGGCTGTGACATGGAATGAAAATTGTCAAAAGGCGTTCGATAAAATAAAATAGTATTTGCAGGAACCTCCTATTTTGATACCCCTAGTGGCCGGGAGACCTTTGATTATGTATTTGACGGTTCTTGAGGAAAGTATGGGTTGTGTTCTCGGTCAACACGACGAGACAGGGCGTAAAGATCATGCGATTTATTATTTGAGTAAGAAGTTCACAAAATGTGAGTTCAGATACTCAATGCTCGAGAAAACGTGTTGCGCGCTAGCTTGGGCCGCCAAACGTTTGAAGAAATACATGCTAAATCGTACAACCCTGCTAATTTCAAAGATGGATCCAATCAAATACGTGTTTGAGAAGCAAGCACTCTCTGGAAGAATCGCCCGATGGCAGATGGTGTTAAACGAATATGATATTCAATATGTCTCTCAAAAGGCTATTAAAGGTAGAGTCTTGTTAGAGTACCTTGCGGAGCAGCCTGTTGAGGACTACCAATCGATGAGGTTTGATTTTCCTGACGAGGATATCATGTACCTAAAGATGAAAGATTGGGAAGAACCGTTGCCGAATGAAGGACCAGAGTCAGATTCCAAGTGGCAATTGATATTTGATGGAGCTGTAAATTCCTATGGTAGCGGAATAGGTGTAATTATTACTACTCCTCAGGGGTCGCACATCCCCTTTACTGCCCGATTGACTTTTCCGGTTACCAATAATGAGGCTGAATACGAGGCTTGCATCATGGGTCTTGAAGAAGCTATTGATTTGTGAATCAAACATCTGGATGTATACGGAGACTCAGCTCTGGTGGTGAATCAGATTAAAGGAGAATGGGAGACACGTCAGCCCAATTTGATACCGTATATGAATTATGCAAGGAGATTATTGCCTTTCTTTGACAAAGTGGAATTGCATCATGTGCCACGAGCAGAAAATCAAATGGCTGACGCCCTGGCTACATTGTCTTCCATGTATAAAATTAACTTCTGGAACGAGGCTCCCCAGATTGTTATCTCTCAGCTTGACAAACCCGCATTCATATTTGCTATTGACGAAGCATCTGATGATAAACCCTGGTACTATGACATCCAGAATTTCCTGAAGAACAAGGAGTATCCGGCTGGGGCACCCAGTCGAGATCAGAAGACTCTCACGAGATTGGCTGGCAATTTCTATTTGAATCCTGACGGTGTCCTATACAAAAGAAACCACGACTTGGTGTTGCTACGCTATGTAGACGAAAAGGAAGCAAAGTTGCTCATGGAAGAGATACACGAGGGTACATTTGGTACACATGCTGGTGGGCATGCTATGACGAGAAAATTGTTGCGGGTAGGTTATTATTGGCTAACTATGGAAACAGACTGTTTCAAGTTTGCAAAGAGGTGTCATAAATGCCAAATTTATGCGGACAAGGTCCATGTACCCCCAAGTCCTCTGAATGTGATGTCATCACCGTGGCCGTTCTCGATGTGGGGAATTGATATGATTGGAAAGATCGAACCAACGGCATCCAACAGACACCGGTTCATCTTGGTGGCAATCGATTACTTCACCAAGTGGGTGGAAGCAGCATCATACGCCAATGTCACCAAACAAGTGGTCGCCAGATTTATCAAACGAGATATTATCTGCAGATATGGAATCCCTGAGCGGATTATTACCGACAACGGTTCGAACTTAAATAACAAGATGATGAAGGAGTTGTGCCAGAGTTTTAAGATTGAACATCACAACTCTTCTCCTTACTGACCCAAGATGAATGGCGTTGTCGAAGCGGCCAATAAGAACATAAAGAAGATTGTTCAGAAGATGGTTGTAACGTATAAGGACTGGCACGAGATGCTACCTTTCGCTCTCCACGGTTATCGTACGACGGTACGCACATCAACCGGGGCAACCCCGTTCTCGCTGGTATACGGAATGGAAGCGGTGTTACCGTTGGAAGTGGAGATTCCTTCCTTGAGGGTTTTACGAGATGTCCAACTTGACGAGGCAGAATGGGTGAAAGACAGGTTGAATTAGCTCAGTTTAATGGATGAGAAGAGGCTAGCTTCTCTAGCATACGGTCGGTTGTATCAGAGCCGGATGAAGAAAGCGCATGATAAGAAGATACACCCTCGAAGCTTTCAGACGGGCGACCTTGTGCTGAAGAGGATTCTCCCGCCATAAACAGATCACAGGGGCGAGTGGACCCCTAATTACGAAGCGCCATACGTTGTTAGAAAAGTCTTCTCAGGAGGAGCATTGTTGTTGTCCACCATGGACGGTGAAGACTTTACGTCGCCTGTGAATTCGGACGCAGTTAAAAAATACTTTGCTTAAAATTAACCCGCTGGACAAAAAAAGAGAGTCCAGGCAAAAATGGGGCATCCTGGCGAACCAAAAACAGAATAAAAGGTTCGGGCAAAAGCTAGGGATAAAATTGAAAAGATGTACACCCGCGAAGTCGAAAACCTACACTGGGCGACTTCGGCAAAAAAGGGTATCCCGGTGGATTGAAAATCCGCAAAGGGCGATTCACGCAAAAGTTAGGGATTTGAAAAAGCAAATGATTACGGTCCGAATCTGATACATTGCTGAGTGGTTTGGGAATACCTAGGGTTCGTCTATCAGATACAATCTCTTCCGAAAATTGAATATCGGGAAAGCAACGGAGTCAGGCGAGTCATAGGAGGACCAGCTCATGATGTTTGTCTGCACCACGTCGCCGACATGTGTACAAATTCATTTTGTATTTTGTACTTTTATGCATATATGTATGTGTGTGTGCGTAACTTCCTCTTTTCAGGAGTTGCACCCGATGTACAAAACTTTGCCTATTTAGAGGCCTATTATTAATAAAATATGTTATTCAGCATTTGTTGTTTGTGCTTTACTGTTTTGTATGTGGAAAACGCCAATGTTCCAATGAACTTGCATGTGTATAACTTTGCTGGCCCTTGCCAATAATCGCTAAAACTTCGAATTGACTGAAGTAATGTCACGGACACTAACCCGAATAGATTTGGTTGTATAGATTTGTCTTGCCTCGTTTATGTTTTGCAGGGTCCTCACCTTTGAAGCAAACAATCAGGAAATTGCGGCCCCAGCCGAAGTCTCGTGGTGAAAGACTTGATTTGGTGTGACGCTAATCCCCATGCAGGTTGCGCCTCACTCCAGGAGTTGAAATGTTATTATCCTTTACCGAAGAGGGATCACTCTCCCCAGCTAGTCGCAGCTTACCCCACAGGGCATCCCCAGCAAGACAGAATCAGTGTCTCATGCAGAGTTTATATTCCCTAGAGAGTCGAAGATGTGCGCATTCAATCCCCTGCTAGGAGGATTTCCATGGCACGTAACCAAGATAGTAAGTTCAGAATGGTTAGCCCCGCCGAGGATGGTTTTATTTCCCCCCGCAGGTCGTCATGCCTTCGTCAGGATGATTATCCCCAGCGGAGTGGTAGTTCTGAGTTCGTAAACTGTACCCAGACAGTTGTCTCTCAGAAGCGTTGCTTCTCCCCCAGCTGAGTTAATCTTCCCAGCAGGCGTTATTCTTTCCTCCCAGTGGAAATCGATGTGTAATCTCTCCCCGACATAGTGGGTTGTATCCCCGGCATTTATTTTTCCAGAATACTTCGCGATATCTGTTCATCCCCAACAGGGTGGTATTCGTCCTCAACGGCCGTGTTGAAGCAAGTTTATTAGAGCTCCCTAGCAGTCCGAGCCTGCATTTTCATTTGCATGCATTATCATGTTTGCATCTACCTAGAAAACGCGTAGCATTTCCATGCCGTATAGAGCATTACGCCATTGCCAAACATACGCATTTTTGAAGCATAAATCAGGTTGGTTAATCTTTTGGTTTTTCAGGTATGTTTCTCAGTAGGAGTATGAAGTTATAGTTCAGATCTATTACCAGACGATCGAGGTCTCGCCGTGAGACATGCGATGATACAGTTCTTATTATTATTCCCCACAGAGTTACGGGTTGAAGTTTCTCTTATCCGACCAGCGGAGTGTTTTTCTTCAGGTTTGCTATTGCGGCAGCATTTCAGGGTTTCATAAATCAAGATTCCCGAAGTGGTCACTTGTTGTCGAAATGGGTGTCGGGCAATTATTTTCATAATATCCCCAGTGGAGTTAGCTACTACCGCGAACAGGCCAGGAAGCTATATCCAAGGTTATATTTCCCGTAAGAATCAGGCGGAAGAACTTTCCTGTATGTATCAGGCAGATGTGTTATCTTTTCCCGTAAGAATCAGGCGGACAAACTTTCCTGTAAGTATCAGGCAGAGGCGTTACATTTACCTGTATGTATCAGGCAGATGAGTTAGGTTTCCCGTAAGAATCAGGCGGACAAACTTTCCTGTAAGTATCAGGCAGATGTGTTACGATGTTCCTGTAAGAATCAGGCGGATGAACTTTCCTGTATGTACCAGGCAGATGTGTTATGTATTTTCCTGTATGTATCAGGCAGATGACTTTTCCCGTATGAAGCAGGCGGATGAATGTTCCGGTATCCCGATAGATAATTCTCCCAGGATAGCCAGAGTATATGAGCGGTGTTCCGATATTCGACAAAAGCTTTTTCCCAAGGAAGTCGCCGTGATTCCCTCGTGTTACTATCCCCAGTAGAGTCCTCCGCAAAGTCGTTTGTGGAATGGGACCAACGGATTTGGCTACTACAGAGGTAGGCAGAGAAACGGTATTTAGATAATTTTCCCGTATGAAGCAGGCAGAAGAGCTTTCCTGTAAGTATCAGACAGATGTGTTACGATTTTCCTGTATAAAGCAGGCGGATGGAGTTTCCTGTAATCAGGCAGACGAATTTTCCCGTACGAAGCAGGTGGATGGAGCTTCCTATAATCAGGTAGATGACTTTTCCCGTATGGAGCAGGCGGATGAATCTCTTGTATTCAGGCAGATGGTTTTCCCATGATAGACGGAATATGTGTCTCAGGACAAGATAGAAGGTGTTCAGATATTATACAGAACTATTTCCCCGGCGAGGTCGTCAGGTTTTCTCTATGATAACAGAATGTGGACAAAGTTCTATCCCCGCGCTGATAGAATCTTTTTCAGGCTGATGAAAATAATCCCCAGCACGGTCGCTAATAGATCAGTTTGTTGTCGTAACAACCAGATCCAGTCAGCGGATGGTGTTGTCCAAGCAGTTGGTGCAGTTTATTTCTGCGGTTGGAAAATTTCAGGGTTTCTTAGTATTCAACCGTCTCGTACCTTGAATGTTTGAAGGCCGTTCGCTTCTCACCCAGTCAGGTTCAAGCCGTTTGAATAGGGGCAGCTGTTGCACCCCAAAATTTTCCAAACCTTGTTTTACCTAGCTTGTGTTTTGTTTCATTTAACATAACATTACCATATGCATTGCATTGACATGTATGCAGGAGGTCAAGGGCTATCATAGAGTACAAAGCTAATAAAGAGATTTTATTCAAGCATCGAAGGTTCTGGCGTTTATTTTGCCCAACAGTTGAGCGACCGATTTCATTTTGTTTGCAGGCATTTTCTCTACAGGAAGCAGCATCCAGGAGTATCCTAAGCATTTGCATGATCATGATATTCAACAACAAGTTTCAGAAGCTCAACAGGGCCCCGAACGGTTGAGAACGGGCGAACAGGCAGATTTCCCACCAAAAGGCGCCAAATTCAAATTTTTGAATGTGTTAATCGGTTAACACATATGGTTAACCGATTAACCATTGGAAAATGGTCCAGATTTGTAAGTTTTAACAGTGTTAATCGATTAACCTATATGGTTAACCGATTAACCAAAGCAGATTTTGCCTTGCACGTGAGATTTCAAGCAATTTCCATTTGGAGTCCAATTTTGATCATTTGGAAGGTTCCATTTTGCATTCTAGAAGGATCTAGAACCTTCTCAAGTTGGTTATTTCAGTTTCCCGCCAAAACCCCATACCACATTCCAATCCTATTTTTCCAATCCAACTTCCAAGCCTTGCTTTGGATCCGAACCAAGAGTATATCTAAATGATTTACTCCAAACCTCACAAGTTAATCTTCATAATTCCCTTTCATCTTCATAATTCTCTCTCAATTTTTCAACCTCACAAAACTCACACAAAGCTCTTCTCATTGAAATCATTGATTCTTCATTGGAATCCTTGATTTCTAAGAGCTAAACCTCCATTAATTCACTCCATTAATTCCATTTCATCATTCAATTTTCGTGCTCAAGCAGATCTGAATTTTGAAGTGTTCTTGGAAGTGATTATTTGGCTTATTCTGGCTTGTTCTTGGTGGATCTTCATTGCTACTACAAGAATCGGTGTGGATCTTGAAGTTTTCCAGGTTTCTTTGCTTGGATCTTCCCAATTACAGTTAGATCAACAATTACCGAATCAATTCTCCGATTCGTAGGTTGGAATTCTGATCCGATTTAATTTTCGAACTTACTTGCATGTTCATAATGTTGATCTTCACATTTGATTGAATTGTGGTTGATTTGATCTTCTTGATCCATGATCATGTTGCTTTACCATGTTTACATGCTAATCATATCACTGTTTGCTGAGGTAATTTCGTGCATAATTGATTATGTGAGCATTGGTATGTTTGGAGATGTAATAAGCTGTTGAAAAGTGATTATGTTGCTGTTTTTCTGCTTCTGGTGCAGTGTTAATCGGTTAACCTATATGGTTAATCGATTAAACAACTCAAATATTCAAAATGTTTAACGTTTTTAAGTGGTTAACCGATTAACCTATGGTGTTAATCGATTAACACTGTGCTGGCAGGCCTGTTTTGCTGTTTTTATGCTTATTCTCGTGTCGTTTCACTTCGAATCTTCATAGGTCAGTATGGTGCATTAAGAGTGAAATGTTTTAGACGTTTGCCACTGTTCTTGATTGTTTAATCATGATTCCATCAACACGCATTGTCATTTCCCACTCGGATGCATACTTTCGTAGTTACAGTTCGAAGTGATATGCGATGTTTATTTGCTAATTGATACCTCTATTTTCTGAATTTTGTATGGTCATTTGATTTAGAATTTTAACTTGGTTCTTTTTGCTATGGTTAGAGTATAGAATTAGGTTCCCCCCTGGATTTTTGTCACATTTTTGTGACTTAAATTTAATTGTTTTTGAGAGGTGTGAAGCAAGTGTGCTAGAATTAGGGTTTCAACTTGACATAGGTGCATTTCAACACATAGTTTTTGGATTTTTAGGGTGATTTAGGTGCTGGGAAATATAGGGGCTATAGGGTAGATAAATAGGTCCCCTTAGAATTAAATTTAGGAGTTTATATAGTATATTACTATTTTATTAGATTTTTGCAAATTGTGGTTTATTAGTGTGTTTCCCACTTGGGATATTGATTTGTTTGTTGGGTTTTGGGCATTTCTTTGGGGTGTGGGGCCTGGGCTTGGCTTGTGGAGCATGGGGAAGCATGTGAGAAAATTAAAGGCAAGTATAAACACTTGGAGCTTGGGGATTCTTTTGCTTGAAAATGGTTTTTGAAGACATATGAAATAGGAGAAATAGGCAGAGCTTTAGATTAGACTGAATTCTTCCATAAACATGGAAAGCATCTTGTGCTTCCATTCCTCCCTATGACATAAAGTCCTTCTAAGGTATTCACATCTCTCCTTTGGAGGGATAAGTGTCTTATCTTGGGAGTAGAACTTTGAGGGAACCTGTCTCTCATGATGATAAACACTTATAGGCTTCCTTTGGTGGTCAATAAGCTGTTTTATCATTCCAACTTATTCTGTTAGGTGATTCTCTTCTGGAGTGATTGCCTTGAAAATGGAGCTTATCTAAAGCTTGGAGGCCGTTGAAGTTTGATTTGGGGATTCATTTGAAGGTTGCTGTTTTTGCTGTTTATCAACTGTCAGAGTTTGATGTTTTTTCAGAGCTGCTGCTGTAGGAGCTGGTGTGCTGTTAGAGCTGGTTTTGGGGTTTTATTTTCTTTGCTGTATTGTTTGTTAATTTTTCCCATAGGTTTGAAGTGAAGCTGTTTCACTTTGCCTATTGTTTTCTCAGGTTCGAGGTTGAGTGGGGCTCCCTTGCCTCGCTTGTATTGTTGCATCCCATGCATTTTACTGCTTTACTGTATATATGTTGTTTCTTTTCCGTTTATCCCCTAGGATCTCTGTTTCTCTCTGCGCAAGAGAGAAATATGACAGACATTAGGCTTTCATCCATGCATGACAACATTAGGGTAGTTTTGATTCCCATTCCAAACCCTAGGCTTTAGAGTTCTTTCTCTTCTATCTCGAAATCATTCAAAACACAGTAATAAGATTTTAAACATCAATAAAAGACAGTTCTTGCGTAAAAGACTGAAAACCAATCAAAGTGTCATTTTTGTCCGCTTGGACCCGTAATCAGGAGAAAACCTTTTTCCGAAGGATAAAAAACAGTCAGACAACTCTGTGTCTTCCGTAACCCGAACTACGTTTGCTCTGATCTTTCATGCTGTATGAAAGTACGTAGGCATAGGATGTCATATCCTAGCGAGCAACCTTCCCCTCCTTTCCCGTAGGTAGGAGAACTACGTTGACTCTGATTTCTCGTTTCAGACGGGAATACGTAGGCATAAAGTGCGATACTTTGCCGAGTCATTTTCTTTTCTCTTTTAACCCATACCCTTAGTGTAGATAGAATAACAATCTGTACTAGAAAACAAGCGTGGATCCCATCGAGTACGACGGACGTGAGGGGTGCTAATACCTTCCCCTTGCGTAACCGACTCCCGAATCCAGGATTTGGTTGCGATGACCACTCCTTTCTTGTCTTTGCGGTAGGTTTACTTCGAGCGTTTCCTTTCCCTCCGTTGGGATAAATAACGCACGGTGGCGACTTTTCTGTTCATCCGGCGCCGATTTTCGCAGTAGCGATAATACCTAAAACAGAAAAAGAGGTGCGTGGGTTTTTAGGGAGGTTAAACTACATTGCTCGGTTCATATCTCACCTAACCGCTACATGCGAGCCATTATTCAAATTGTTGAAAAAGAATCAGGTTGTGACATGGAATGAAGATTGTCAAAGGGTGTTTGAAAAAATAAAAGAATATTTGCAGGAACCTCCAATATTGATACCCCTAGTAACCGGGAGACCATTGATTATGTATTTGACGGTTCTTGAGGAAAGTATGGGTTGTGTTCTTGGTCAACATGACGAGACCGGACGTAAAGAGCATGCAATTTACTACTTGAGTAAAAAGTTCACAGATTGTGAATCCCGTTACTCAATGCTCGAAAAGACGTGTTGTGCGCTAGCCTGGGCTGCCAAACGTTTGAGACAATACATGTTAAACCATACAACCATGCTAATTTCAAAGATGGATCCGATCAAATACGTATTTGAAAAGCAAGCACTCTCCGGGAGGATTGCTCGATGGCAGATGGTGCTGACAGAATATGATATTCAATATGTTTCTCAAAAGGCTATCAAAGGTAGCGTTCTGTCAGAGTACCTAGCTGAGCAGCCAATTGAAGATTATCAACCAATGAGGTTTGATTTTCCTGACGAGGATATCATGTACTTGAAAATGAAAGATTGTGATGAGCCGTTGCCGGATGAAGGTCCAGAGTTGGGTTCCAAATGGCAGTTGATATTTGATGGCGCTGTTAACTCCTATAGTAGTGGAATAGGGGCAATTATCACCACTCCTCAGGGGACACACATTCCCTTTACTGCCAGATTGACCTTTCCAATTACCAATAATGAGGCTGAATATGAGGCATGCATCATGGGTCTGGAGGAGGCTATTGACTTGAGAATCAAAAATCTTGATGTGTACGAAGACTCTGCTCTAGTGGTCAACCAGATTAAAGGAGAATGGGAGACGCGTCAGCCCAATCTGATACCCTATATGAATTATGCAAGGAGATTGTTGCCTTTCTTTGACAAAGTAGAATTGCATCACGTGCCACGAGCAGAAAATCAGATGGTCGACGCTCTTGCGACGTTGTCTTCAATGTATAAAGTTAACTTCTGGAATGAGGCTCCCAGGATTGTTATCTCTCGCCTTGATAGGCTCGCCTTCATATTCGCCATTGAGGAAGCACCCGATGGCAAGCTGTGGTATTTTGATATCCAGAATTTCTTGAAGACCAAAGAGTATCCGGCTGGGGCATCCAGTCGAGATCAGAAGACTCTTAGGAGATTGGCTGGAAATTTTTATTTGAATCCGGATGGCGTCCTGTACAAGAGAAACCACGACTTGGTGTTGTTGAGATGTGTGGACGAGAAAGAGGCTAAGTTGCTCATGGAAGAGATCCATGAAGGTACATTTGGTACGCATGCTGGTGGACATGCAATGACGAGAAAACCGTTGCGGACAGGTTACTATTGGCTAACGATGGAAACAAATTGTTTCAAGTTCGCGAAACGGTGTCATAAATGTTAAATTTATGCGGACAAAATTCATGTGCCTCCGAGCCCTTTAAATGTTATGTCATCACCGTGGCCTTTCTCGATGTAGGGCATTGATATGATTGGCAAGATTGAGCCCATGGCATCAAACGAACACCGGTTCATTTTGGTAGCTATTGATTACTTCACCAAATGGGTTGAAGCAGCGTCATATGCTAATGTCCCCAAACAAGTGGTAGCTAGATTTATCAAAAGAGATATTATCTGCAGATATGGAATCCCAGAGAGGATTATCACCGACAATGGCTCAAACTTGAATAACAAGATGATGAAAGAGCTGTGTCAGAATTTCAAGATCGAGCATCACAACTCTTCTCCCTATCGACCCAAGATGAATGGCGTTGTCGAAGCGGCCAATAAGAACATAAAGAAAATTGTTCAGAAGATGGTTGTGACTTATAAGGACTGGCATGAGATGTTTCCTTTCACTTTACACGGTTATCGTACGACGGTACGCACTTTAACCGGGGCAACCCCTTTCTCATTGGTGTATGGCATGGAGGTAGTGTTACCATTGGAGGTTGAGATTCCTTCTTTGAGGGTTTTACGCGATGTCCAACTTGATGAGGTAGAATGGGTAAAAGATAGACTGAACCAGCTCAGTTTAATGGATGAGAAGAGACTGACTTCTCTCGCATATGGTCGGTTGTATCAGAGCCGGATGAAGAAAGCTTATGATAAGAAGGTATGCCCTTGAAGCTTTCATATGGGCGACCTTGTGTTGAAAAAGATTCTCCCACCACAATCAGATCACAGGGGCAAATGGACGCCCAACTACGAGGGTCCATATGTCGTCAGAAAGGTTTTCTCTAGAGGAGCCTTGTTGTTATCCACCATGGATGGTGAGGACTTTACGTCTCCTGTGAATTCGGACGCAGTTAATAAATACTTTGCTTAAAGTGACCCGCTGGACAGAAAAAGAGAGTCCAGGCAAAAATGGGGCATCCCGGCGAACCATAAAAAAGAATAAAAGGTTCGGGAAAAAGTTAGGGATAAAATTGAAAAAATGTACACCCGCGAAGCTGAAAACCTGAAAAGGGCAACTTCGGCAAAAAAGGGTATCCCGGTGAATTGAAAACCTGCAAAGGGCGATTCACGCAAAAGTTAGGGATTTTAAAAAAGCAAATGACTGCGGTCCGAGTTTGATACTACATTGCTTAAGTGGTTTGGGAGTACCTGAGGGTCGTATATCCAAAACAATCTCTTCCGAAGATCGAGTACCAGGAAAGTGTCAGAGTCAGGCGAGTTATAGGAGAATCAGCTCATGGTGCTTGTCTGTACCACGTTGCCGACATGTATATCAAATTTGTTTTGTATCTTTCTTTGTGCTTCTTGTGCATATATTGTATTTTGCTTGTGCGTAACTTCCTCTTTTCAAGAGTTACATCCAGTGTACAAAGCTTTTCCTATTTACAGGCCCATTCAATAAAGCATGTTATTCAGTACTTGATGCTTGTTCTTTACTGTTTTGTTTGTGAAAAACGCCGATGTTTTGATGAACTTGCACTTGCATAAACTCGCTGGCCCTTGCCAATAATTGCTAAAACTTTGAATAGACTGAATGAACGCCACAGATACTAAATCAGATAGATTTTGTTGTGTAGATTTGTTTTGTCTCGTTTGTGTTTTGTAGGGTCCTTACATTTGAAGCAAACGGTCAAGAATCATATTTCCTAGCCAAAGTCTCTTAACGTAGGGCTTGACTTCAGTTGATGTTGTTCCTTAGCAAGTCGTATCTTATCCCCAGAGAGTGGAGACGGCGCTTATTTCTACCAGATGTAGAATTGTCCTCCTTGAGAGAGTATCACCAGGAATGTCACCTTAAGAGTATTCTCATGGAATTTGTCCGTAGGATATCCCTAGCAGGTCGAAACCAATATCCTCGGCAGAGGACGCCTCCCGAAGGATGGTTATTCACTTTCCCTGTAGGTTTTTCATTCTTTCGTCAGGATGGTTATCCTCAGCAGAGTTTATAGCTTCGAGTTTGTAGACTGTGTCCCGACAGTGTATTTCTTCCCCCAGAAGGGTCTGATCTCTCCCCAGCAGAATTGGTTGTTGTCTCCGGCATTTATTTTGCCGGAATACATTGTGATACCCATTCATCCCCAGCGGAGTTGGTTTTGTTCTTAGCCATTTCATACCGGAGTGTTTCTCAGCAGTTTGAGCCTGCATCAGCATTTGCATATACCATCATATTTGCATCTACCCAAACGCGTAACATTTCCATGTTGAATGGAGCATTACGCCATTGTCAAACATACGCATTTTCAAACATGAGCTAGGTTGGTTAACCTTTTTGTGTTCAAGTGTTGTTTTCCCTGCAGGCGGAGGGAACTCTTGCTCAGATTAAATACCAGATAAGCAAGGTCTCGGCGTGAGACATGTAATGATAATGTTCATTTTATTCACCACAGAGTTGCTTGGTGTCTGGCAGTTTGGGTTTAGAAAATCCCCAATAGAGTCCTTCTCATATTTGCTGCCATGTTCGCGCTAAAAGTTTGAAGATTGGACCAGTATTTTGTTACTCATTTGATTGATGGAGTTAGCTACTGCAAAGATAGGCAAAGAAGCTGTATTTGAAGTTATTTTCCTATATCAGAAAGAGTTATTTTCCCGTAGTGGTGACGGAGTTATTTTCCTGTATTTGGCAGAGTATTTTCCTGTATTTGGCAGAGTTATTTTCCCGTAGTGGTGACGGAGTATTTTCCTGTATTTGGCAGAGTTATTTTCCTGTAGTGGTGACGGAGTTATTTTCCTGTATTTGGCAGAGTTATTTTCCCGTAGTGGTGACGGAGTTATTTTCCTGTATTTGATAGAGTTATTTTCCCGTAGTGGTGACAGAGTTATTTTCCCGTAGTGGTGACAGAGTTATTTTCCTGTATTTGGCAGAGTTATTTTCCCGTAGTGGTGATAGAGGTATTTTCCTGTATTTGGCAGAGTGATTTCCTGTGTCGAACAGAGTTATTTTCCTGTATTTGGCAGAGTATTTTCCTGTATTTGGCAGAGTTATTTTCCCGTAGTGGTGATGGAGTATTTTCCTGTATTTGGCAGAGTTATTTTCCCGTAGTGGTGACGGAGTTATTTTCCTGTATTTGGCAGAGTTATTTTCCCGTAGTGGTGACGGAGTTATTTTCCTGTATTTGGCAGAGTTATTTTCCCGTAGTGGTGACGGAGGTATTTTCCTGTATTTGGCAGAGTGATTTCCTGTGTCGGACAGAGTTATTTTCCTGTGTTTGGCAGAGTTATTTTCCTGTATTATTGGCAGAGTTATTTTCCTGTATCGTTGGCAGAGTTATTTCCCGTAGTGGTGACGGACTTAGTTCCTGTGTTGTTGGCAGAATTATTTCTCATTTGTTGATAAAACTATTTCGTCAGTGGAAGTCGCCAAAGTTATTTCCCTGTGTTGTTGGCAGAGTTGCGTCAGAAAAGATTGTTACCTGTAATGGATAGAGATCGCGCCTGTGTTGACAGAGATTGTTACCTGTGATTGACAGTGATTTGCACCTGCGTTGACAGTGATTACTACCCGTGTGGGCGGAGTTATTATCCGTAATTGATGGATTATCCCCAGTGGAGTTGTTACCTGTGACTGATAGAGATCATTATTCCAATTGTAGACGGAATCGTACCCATGTTGATGGAGTCCTTCCTCGTGTTGACGAAGTTTAGTCCCTTTGTGGACGGAATTGTTTCTCGTAAAGTTAATTCGATGCCTGTGGTGTCACACAGGGAGTTAATGTTGAAATCAAAAAATTTATTAGAAGATTGATCAGTTGTTGCCGTAACAACTGGGTTCAGCATAACGGATGTTGTTCACCAAGCAGTTTTTGCAGTTGACAAATTTTCGGGTTTCTTGGTATTCAACCGCCTTTTACCTCGATTGTTTGAAGGCCGTTCGCTCTTCACCCAGTCGGGTCCAAGCCGCTTGAATAGGGGCAACTGTTGCACCCCAAAATTTGCTCAACATCTTTTACCTGGTTTATGTTTCATTGCATTATCATTTGCATAGTTCTATCATTTGCATATCATGTCATATCATTCATCCAACAGGAGATCAAGTGTGATTATTATCAAGAGAAGCCTAGCAAGAAATCTTATCCAAGCTTGAGAAGTCATCCAAGTCATCAGGAGGTGGTGAGAGGTCTTGATCAATTGAAGACCATCAGTGAGATGTGAAGCTTGGATTGTGAATAGAAGATGTGTATAGAGCTCATGGAGTGCCTAGAGGGCCATGTTGGAGCTCAACCAAGTCATTGATTCAAGTGCAAGAGCCACAATTGAGGTGCAAACAATTAGGGTTTCATCTGGATCAACCCTGGGTCAATTGTGCAATTGAAAAGCATTCAAGCCTACTTTGAGGTCATGGAATTCATGGAATGATGTGATAATACATTTTTGGTTTTGTGCCAAGATCAAATCAAGAAGAGTCAAGAATGTGGGAAGTTGCTAAGTTAGGGTTTCAGTGCAAATTACCCTGTTTAGTGCCTAACTTCAAGACCACATAAGTCAAGATACAAGTTTCAAATGGATTATTTGCCAACATGAAACTTGTAGAGTATCTCAATACCTTTAATTTGAGTACTAGAAGTCCTCAAGGGTATTTATAGAACTCAAGTTATGGTCCAGACAAGTTACAAGTCCTCAGACGCTTCTGAAATTTGTCTGTGAAAATCATCTGACTTCAAGGCTATGTTTGACCTAGAAGGAGGTTTCACCTGAACTTTTGGTCAACATGAAAGTTGTTCCTCATGATCTTAGATTTCTAAATTGTACTATAAGTCATCCATATGATTTGTATAACTCAAGTTATGAGGTTTACGAGTCAGGGGTATTTTGGGAAAGTGAGATTATAGGTCATTTTCAAGCATGAGCCAAAATCTCCAACTTGAAAGCTTCAAATGGAAAATTGTTCAACATGAAAGTTGCTTAAAATGATGTTTTGAGTGCAACCAAGTAGTCATGAAAGTTTGGTTTGGCTCATATCAAAAAGTCATTTGAAATGGTTTGAAAATGAAGAAATTTCAAATTTGGAAAGGAGGGAAAAATGGGATTTTAAGTTAGATGACCAAAACCAAGCAAATGAGTACATTTTCTGACTGGAAATTTCATTTTGAACACTTTGACACTTTTACATTTTTGATTTGAGGCATAATTCCATGACTTTCAATGTTGTTACTTCATGAACAAGTCACATATGCAAAATCATACACAAGGCAATTCAGGCCAATTTCTCCATCCAAACTCATTCTAAATGACATGTGCAAGGTGTTGGAAACTTTTAGAACCAATGCCAATTTTGAAATACACGACTGTCATAGTGAACTTTGAAGGAAAAATCAGAAAATGCAAATCACTGTTTTGGGCTTCAACTTGGATCCAAAGGCCCATGAAACTCTTCTATATATTCATTAGAGTGAGTTAAGATCAATTTTGAGCTTCATTTCACGCCAGAGCAAGCAAGAGAAATTGAAATTTCACTGCTGCAACTTGAAATTGGATTCTGAGTTTGGAGCCAATTCAAGCAAAATTGAGGTGTGCAATCTCTTTCTGGTAGATCATTGAAAGTTTCTGGAGCATTTGGAAGCAAGTCACGAGCTCTAAGTACCTCTGTCATCAGATCTAGAGCAGGTTAGTAAATCTCCATATTCTACATGATTTAGCATGATTCATTTAGTTTTGAGCTTGCATTTAGAATCAGGAAGAGATGTAGATCATTTTTGGATAGGAATTTGGACAATTAGAGACAATGTAGGATCATGTATGAATTCTGTTGAGGCACGATTTGGCTTGATCTTGAAGAATTGACATGAATTGGATAGATGATGATGACCTTGGAAGCATGAGGAACAGTTCTGTGTATTTAGTTTAGGATTTGATGATGATCAAAATTGAGGTGCATTTGGAGTTTGCCTTCGAATTTTAAAACCTAGCCAGATCTAGAGGATTTTGAGTGGAGATTTGGATTATACATGAAAAACTGAGTTGATTTGGTATTTTGTTTGTCATTTTTGGTTGCTTGAAACTGGACTCTCGCCGGAGAAGACGACCGGAGTCTTCTCCGGCCACCACGCACCACCGCCCTGTGTCTCTAGTCAGATGACCTGAAAAATGAAGAAGATGATGTGAGAGCCATTAGATCAACCTTGGACCATTGACTGACCACCAGATCGTGTGGCTGGGACTTGTTTTTTTGTTGACTCCAGATTAATTCAAAACGCTGCGTTTAAATAAATGAGGTGGCAGGCTCTGGCGCGTTGGATGGATTGACTGGTCTCCTGATCCATTGGCTCTTGTTTATTTCTGTTTTTAATTCATTTTTATTTCATTTTGTTTTATTTTAATTGCATTGTTATTCCAAAAATCATATAAATTCCAATTTTGATCAAAAAATTATTTTAAAAATATCCTCATGATCCTTATGGAATTTATGATTTTATGGGATTAACAAAATACATTTTCATGCATTTTTCAATTTTTATTTGATTTTTCACATTTTATTTTGTTCTTTATTTTTGCATAATTGGCTATCTGTTTTGTTGAATTTAGTTCTTCCAATTGGTTTTGATTTTGGCTTTGATTTTTTAGTATGTATTAGGGTAGACATGTATGTTCCCTTATAATTTTTGGTGGATTTTTAGAACAATATTAGGATCTGTTTTAGGTATTGAGATTAGGACCCTCCCAAACTTGTGGATTCCCTTGACCTATCTCAATGTAGGAGTTGTTTAGATGACTTAGAAGTTGATTTAGGCTTCAATATTTTAACATTGGTTTGTTCAAACATGTATGTTCTCCTAGGAATTTTATTAGAATTTTGCAATTTCATCTTCTATTTTAGATGTATTTTGAAAATTGCTTGTGTTTGTGTTGTTGTCTCTTGAGTACCTTTGTTTGTTTGGCTTGTTTGGCTGCCTTGGAGTTGATTTAAGCTTGAGTTCTTGTTGCACCCTAAAAATTTGCCCAACCTTATTCACTTGGTTTATGTTTCAATTGCATTAGCATTTGCATATAGGGCCATGTACATAGGTTACTCATCTGCATAGCATAAGCATAGCAAGTCAGCTAACAGGGGACCAATCATTATTCTCATCTCTAGAGGCCTATCAAGAGGTTATTATCCTGATTCAACCTCATTCAAGTCATCAGAAAAGAATTTGGAAGCTATCAAGTCAATGGATCAAGCAGTTCATCTATCTCCTAACTGAGGGTGTCTGAGGATCAACAAAGAAATGGTGAGCTGTGGGCTGAGCATGGGGAGTATCTAGACATCTTGGAGGACTTATAAAGTCATTTGGAGAAGGAGACAAGTCATTGGTGAAGTCACAAGAATTACAGTTGAAGACAGTCAACTAGGGTTTCATCTGGGTCAACCCTGGGTCAACTCTAGGTCAATTGACTGATTGAAAGGCATTAAGGGCTATTGGAGAGATGTGGGGTTCATCATTTGACATGAAGAATAAGGATATGTTGTTATGCTAAGAAGAATTCAAGAGAAATCAAGGAGAAGAGGAGTTTCTAAATTAGGGTTTCTGTGTAAAATTCCCTAGTTTAAGACAAACTTCCAAGCAAGATAAGTCAAAATGCAAGCTTCAAATGGATCCTTGGCCAACATGAAACTTGTAGAGGATCTCAAAACCTTTGATTTGAGTGGTGGAATACATCAAGGAGATTTATAGAACTCAAGTTATGGTCCTTGCAAGTTACAGGTCATCTGAGGTATCTGAAGTTTCGTCTATGAAAGTGACTTGACTTCCAAGCAATTTTTACCCCTCAAGGAGATTTCAAATGAATTTCTGGTCAACATAAGAATTGTTCCTCATTGTCTTAGCTTTCTATAATGGTATGGTATGCCTTCATATGATTTGTGGAACTCTACATATGGTCTTGGCAAGCAAAGGGTATTTTGGGTCATCTGGTGATTACAGGTCATTCTTAGCCTATACCTAAAACTCATACAAGGGAGCTTCAAATGAAAAACTTCCCAACATCAAAGTTGCTCAAAATGCCATTTTAAGTCAAGAAAAGAAGTCATGAAAGTTTGGAAATGCATGGAACAAGACTTGATAAAAGTTGGTGAAAAATGACTTAAAAAAGGCATATAACTTGAAAAAGTTCAAGTTGGAAAATGGTTTGAGAGATCTACAAGTCCAATATGGGTCATCCAATATACCAAATTGATTCCCAACATCATTTTAAAGACATTGGTTCAGCCACTTTTTTGAGTTAGGGTTTAAAAATTGGACTTGCTTTGTATTTTTGTTACTTGCATAATAAGGCAAGTATAGAAAACTTGGCACAAGATGAATTTTCAAGGCAAGGAGCTTACATACACTTCCCATATCTCATGTAAGGAGATTTTGACATAAGTTTGGAAAGGTGCAAGCATGAGATAAGAGATATTCAAAGTATCATGGCATGAGAAGTTCATGAAATTTCCACAACTTTCTAGAATCCTCCAAGATTATTCTAGAAACCTCTAAGTTTGTTAATCATCATCTATATATTGGATTGAGATCATTAAGAGTAAGGGTTGGTGATAGTTGATGTTGAATCCATTTGCAAATCATATTGAATTTTTTCCATCATTTTTCCATTTTTTCCCACACTTTCACATGTTCGAATTTCCATTTTTTCAATCCTTTTTCTCTCCATTTTTTGATCCTTTCTCATTACCAATTAATTCAATATACTACATAGGATTTTTCCATCAATTTTTGAGAAGATTTTAGTGCAATTCCATGGTTGTATCAACATGAAAAAGTGAGCTCCAAGTGCAAAAGTGATTTTTCATTTCCTCACCAATTCAAGCATCTTCTTTGATCCTAATACCTCTACCAAGAATTATTGAAGGTTTCTACACTTTTTTCCAAAGAAATTCGTGCTCCATTAAAGCTCCATAATTCATTTTTCCAAGGTATAAAGAATTCGACATAAGTCATGATTTATGAGTCTTTCTTGCATTATTGTTGTTGCATCACATTGCTCTCATCTCCTACATGGATTCTAGTACAAAAAAGATGGTTTTTATGACAATTTTTGGTTCTTGAGTTTTTCTTGAGGTGCCACATTTTGGGAGTTAGAGAGAGTTTCAAGAAAATATAAGACCATATTTGGATTCCTTGAATTTTTTCCTTCAAGTTTGACTAAAATTTTGTGCGAAACGGATAATTATTGATGGAGTTATGGTGCTTCAAAGTAGCAAAAAACTCATGTTCATGGGGCTGCGGGTTACTATTCACAAAGTTGAAAATTTTGATTTGGAGAAGAAGGTGTTAACACCGTCGGATGCATTTCCAAGTCAAGGTTTCTTCCATTCATCCAACGCCTCTCACTGCGCCACGTAATCGGCCACATAAGCCTCATGCCACTTTTATTTATTCATGGTATTTTCTTTTATTTTCCTATTGCCATGTTTCTTTTATTTTTCTGTTTTATATGCTGACTTCAAATAATCATGAAAAATAGGAAAATTAGTCTTTTTGATCCCCATTTTTTTGTGCTGAATCTTTAAGATGTATAGGATTTAATAAAACTGGAATTATAATTTTACCATTTTTTGACATTTTCTTTGGATGTTTTACATTTGGGTCGTCATAAAAAGGTCAATGCTGGTGCTATCATTTTGTTGAATTTCTTTAACCTATCAAAACACAATTTAAATGTCAATCCTTTTGCAGGGATCTCATACACACGTTGAGGTATTGTGATATATTTTTGTGGGAATTTTATTGTACCATTTTAATTGGTTTTGGATGCTTTCTTTAACATGCTCCACTTTAATCTTTCCTTTGGTATACATGAGATATCTTGCAATGTTTTCATCTTGTTTGACCATTTATCTTTGGATATTTTTGTGGTATCTCTCACCCCTGGTTTGTGGCTTGATGTAGGGAATTGGAGATTTTTATTTGAATTTTTTAGCACCTTTTGCTATTTTTTTCATATTTTGTATTCGAACTTGTAATTTGGACTTCCGAACGGACTTTATTTTTGTTAAGGCTCCAACGGCCGATTTGTGTTTGCGTGGTGGATGCCGTGGTTTATATTTATTATTATAGATAGGCTAGAGGTATTTGAATACCCCTTAGGTGGCTGTTATTTGTATGTGTAGCTTGCCCGATTATCGACTTGTTTGCATGATAGCACGTTGCGATTCCAAATAGTGGATTACGCGTTTCATTCGGAGTTTTCACTCGATTCTTTGCATATGATCACTTGATATTTTCTTATTCCATCCATGAATGGGCTTGAGGTTGAGATGAACCTTCCTCCCTCCTTTGCATTGCATTTACCATTGCTATATTCATGTTCACTTGTATGCGGTTATTACTTGTATTTCCGTTTCTTCCTTTCGTTTCCTTTCCCGTAGGACTTCCATTCTTCCTTGTTCAAGGGAGGATGTGATAGACATTAGGAGTTAACCCATGCATGATAACATTAGGGTAGATTTTATTCCCTTTTAACCCTAGGATTTGTAGAGTGTCATCTCTTCTTCCTTCAAAACAACAGAAAAACATTAATAAAGGTTATAACAGAGATTAATTCATTTCTTCCGTCAAAAGATTTGAACAGACATCAACCTTTTGCAATAAGAAAACCCTTGTTTAAGGTGAGATTTTTCATAAAAAACAACAGACAGACTTGTGTCGTACGTGGCCCGAACTACGTTTGCTCTGATCTTTCATGTTGTATGAAAGTACGTAGGCATAGGATACGATATCCTAGCGAGCAACCTTCCCCTCCTTTCCCGTAGGTAGGCGAACTACGTTGACTCTGATTTCTCGTTCCAGACGGGAATACGTAGGCATAAAGTGCGATACTTTGCCGAGTCATTTTTATTTTCATTTTATTTTCTTTTTAACCCTTGACCTATAGTTTAGATAGAATAACAATCCATACCCGAAAACAAGCGTGGATCCCGTCGAGTACGACGGACGTGAGGGGTGCTAATACCTTCCCCTTGCGTAACCGACTCCCGAATCCAGGTTTTGGTTGCGATGACCATACCTTTCCCGTGTTGTGCAAGGTTTACTCTGAGCGTTTCCTTTCCCTCCTATGGGATAAATAACGCACGGTGGCGACTCTTCTGTTCAGTCGTCGCCGATTTTCGCAGTAGCGACAGCTGGCGACTCTGCTGGGGATTCAACGTCCCCTGGCTGCTAAGGACTGCAATGGTTCTTATGCATTTGGGATCCAACGTCCCTTAAGAGAATCAATCCTAACGCTTGTTTTCCCGTCGAGGATTTTGTATGGATTTATATTTCTGACCTTTATTTTCAGCTTTGTATATATGGATTATTATTGCTGTATCTTGGGGTGTGACGGGTGTTCTGATATTGAGTGAGAAGCCGGACCTGGGCTTGAGTGCACCTAGAATTAGAGTAGAGATTAGTTGGCGCCCGCTTGCTTTGCTTGCTTTGGTGTCCCACGAAATCTACACTCAGACGAGGTTCCTCTGGTTGGCCTCCTGCCCCTTCCTTTGGTTGGCGTGGGTTGCTGGTTAGTTGAATTGTCGACTCTGGGGACCGATCATTTGGAAGTTGGCTAAGTGAGGCCTCTTCAGGATTTGATGATGCCACTCCTTCTGGGAATCGTATCATCAACCCTGAAAGTCTGTGACGCCGACGACCGCATAGGATGCCATACCTTTGTCAGTTACTAGGACATCCACCTGTGAGAGGGTTTGGGGTTATGCAGGTAACTAGACCTTCAGATACCGGTTATTTCTTGATCAGAGATCCTGGGTATTTATGGAGGGTTATGAGGTCTGTCAGAGACCAGTTGGAGATGTGATTTGAGGTCTGCCAGAGACCAGTTGGAGTTATGGTTTGAGATCTGTCAGATACCATTATTGGAGCTTGATTTTAGGTCTATCTGAGGCCAGGGTTTGAGGACTTCTAGAGAATCTATCTGAGACTTCTTGATATGGTCCAGGCTATTCAGCTACGACAGTTGGCCCCCGTTGCATGTTACTTGCATTGCATTCTGTTTGCATACTCATCATCATTGCATCCCACTAACGTGTGTCTGTGCTGCAGGTGCATTTGCATTTCCCTAGTTCTAGTGTCCGGATTCCTGAGTGATTGGTCATGGCCAGCTTAAGAAGGACAATTGCTTACAAATTGCCTACTCCTGATGTTGTTCCCCTGCTTGGGTTGATCTCTCTGGCTGATGAGGAGGTTCGTAGGAGCTTCAGAATGAGCTATGGAAGACTATTGAGATTGGTGCGCAAACCCACAGAGACAGAGCTAGATAGGTTGTACGCTTTGATGCAATTCTATGATCCCGCATTGAGATGTTTTACGTTCGCTGATTTCATTATAGGGCCTACCATTGAGGAGTATGTGGAGTTTACTGAGTTACCCGTGCAGAACCAGGTTCCATTCATTCATTCGGGCATTAAGCCCAAGCCGGAAGACTTGGCAAAAGCCTTGCATGTGGATGCTTCTGAACTGTTGACTACTGTTTCCCGTGGAGTTCCAGGCTTCTCACTCCAGTTCTTGATCGGTAAAGCTCAAGAGTACGCTAATAGCGGATGTTAGATTGCCTTCAATGCTGTGCTGGCTCTGTGCATTTATGGCATAATATTGTTTCCCAATGTACCGGATTTTGTGGACTTCAATGCCTTCTACTTGTTTGCCGCTGGTAATCCTGTACCGACCATGCTCGGAGATTTCTACCACTCACTGCATTACAAGAATGAGAAGGGAAGAGGAAAGAATGTTCATTTCTGTGTACCATTGCTGGATATGTGGTTTAAAAGCCACCATCCCCTGAAGGGATCTTTTGTGAAGAGTGCAACCACAGCTAGCTGGTTAGAGCGCCTGATGAGGCTATCTTCTGAAGACGTTGAGTGGTTTGATCGAGACCTGCTAGGATCTGAGCTTATATTCAGTTGTTCTGGGTACCCTAATGTTCCGTTGATAGGGAGGAAAGGGTGTATCAACTACAACCCTTCTCTGTTCGTCTGTCAGTTCGGATATGCGTTGAAGAACCCACCAAAGGAGGAGGAAGTACAGGAATCTCTGTACTTCACCGGAGACGTGAAGGGGGAGTTACTAGCCAAGCTGCAGCATGCCTGGACGCGTATTAACTGCAGAGGGAAGCCGTTGTTAGGAAAGAATGACTGTCAGGCCTATGCACCATACAGAGTTTGGGTCCAGGAGAGAGCAAGTCAGTTGCGGATGCCATTCCCAGATGTACCAATCCTTGTTCCTATTCCGGTAGCAGAGCCAACCACTATTTCTCGGGAAGCCTACGAGCAAGTTGTGAAGGAAAAAGAAGCCTTGATGAAGATCAATGAAGGGTTAGAGCAAGAGTTAGCCCAGGTACGCAGTGAGAAAAACAAGGCCGTGTATGCTTTCCAACAGCAGATTGAGCTAATGAACAGATTAGGGGATGAGTTGACTGAGGAGAGGAAGAAGCGCGAACGTCTGGGGCAAGAGTTCAGAAGCTCCCATGACATGCTTGAATCCAAGAAGAAAGCGCTTGACATCGCTCACCGAGAGATCTCTTCTTGCAATAAGACTTGGAATGCTACGCTCACCAACAATAAGAAGAGGGAAGATAAGTTGAAGCAGCAAATTTCCGACCTCGAAGAGCAGTTGAAGTCCAACATCAAGAAGTGTGAAGAAGAAGTGATGACCCGATACAGTCTCCAGAACGCACTGAACAAGGCCATCAAAGGCAGAGATGAAGCCGTGTCTCCGAAGCGTAAACTAGAGGATCGCTTCGGAGACGGGGCATGGGAAGAAACTGCTGAAGACGTGCGCCGTGTTCTTAAGAAGAGAAACCAACTTGTTGAAGGGCTGCTTGATCGACCAAGTCATCCGGAGACCAAGAAATTGCTAGAAGAGTACCAGACTTCTGGGAGGATTTGATCACTTCATGTAGTAGCTTGTATGCTTTATTTGCATATTGCTGACCATCACCAGGATTGTTGGTTGAGGTCATGCCTTCTTATTATACTCAGTGATATTGTATTCTTGGCCTATTAGTTTTCTCAGCAATATATGAGGCTTTCTATGATTCAGCTCCGATCTTTGTATTGCTAGCACTGTCACTGCACCGGCACCTCCACACTAGAATCGAGGAATGAATTTCCCTAATGCACAGACACACACATTGCATTGCATTCATATTCATATTGCATTACAGGTAATTATTAAACTGTAGCTCATCTCCTGTATCTCTCAGGTCCCCCAGGATTATCGACTGAAGAATTCCCTAGCATTCAACCAGAAGCAGCAGCAAGGAAGTCATGAGTCAGGATCCGACTGAGATGCAAGAGGTGCACGACAACATAATGCGGCTCATACAGGTAATGGAAGCCATGGCCGAGAGTCAGAAACAGTTGCAGAACATGGTGCAGCCTCTGATTGCGTGGGATGATGATAGGGCTGCCGACTTTGCTCAGCTAGAGAATCAAGGTTTTCTCCCAGGCCGCATACGCCAACTTGTGGGGGTAGCCATCAAACAGGTTCAAGCAGAATTAACGGATGTTCGAGGCCAGCTGGGGCAGTTCACGAAAGATATGCAAGAGTTGCGCTCGAATCAAGAGACGCTAGAAGAAGAGAACTGCCGACTGAAGGCACAGATAGGGTTGATGGCTGAAGTATTAAGGAACATACTCAGGAGAGAAGGAGAGCAAATGTTGGAAGACGCGGCTGGCTTATCTGTTCCTCAGGGGTCTGAAGAACCATTACCCACGCAGGATAGGCTTAAGAGACCCTCTCCACGGTTCGAAGCTCAGGAGTCTCCTCGTCAGCAGTCGCAATTGATTTTGCAGGATAACTCAAGGAGGTGGGGTAAGAGAATGAGGTTTTCTAACAGAGTATTTGATGAGATCCCTGTGGATTATGATCAGCTGATGCAACTCTTGTTCCAACTTCAACTGGTTGAGCCCCGCATTTTGGTTCCACTGACAGGGCAGCCGCCACCAGACTATGACCTGAACGCCCATTGTGCCTTCCACTCCGGAGCACCGGGGCATAGCATTGCAAACTGCAAAGCTTTTAAGCATAAGATTCAAGATTTGCTGGATGAGAAAATAATAGAGTTTGTACCGGGGGGCATAAAAGTTGCAGGGACTGATATTCCCATTTCTCCGCCAGAGGTTGCAGATGAATCGAGGTATATCCCAGAGCCACTGGAAGCTAAGTCTCCATGTCCACAACAGTTGCCAATGCCAGGGTTGAACTTAAGGATGATAACGCGTGAGCCTAAGGAAACGTCCGAGCAAAGCCAGCAGCCTACAAGACGCCAATATACGACTCAGCAAAGAATTCGGGAAAAAACGCCAAGGAGGGTGTTTGAGAAGCCTCCCTCAACGTACGCAGATTTGTTACAGACACTACTAAGATTGAACTTGGTGGAGAAAAGAACTCTGGCGCCAATAACCGGCACTCTGCCGGATGGCTATGATGCGAGCAGGCACTGTGAATTCCACTCCGGGGCTCCCGGACATGATATTGAAGGTTGCCACGCGTTCAAGCATAACGTCCAAGATTTAATCGACAGCAGGGTCATTAACTTCTCCGATAGGGTCCCCAAGGTGGTGCAAAGCCATAGACAAGCAAAAGTCAGGGTGATGAAAAGGTTTCCCAGATTTGATCGGGCCGGTGAAAGAAGATCGAGACATCAGTAGACTACCCCTGATGATAGCTTCTGAGAATGGTTGACTCGCCAATAAGTCAAAGTGTAGGAAGTCCAGTTCTGAGACACCGACATTTTTCATGTTATCTTGTTCATGTCCGTGCATTCGTAGTTTCTTTTCTGTGTAATTGCAAATTTCTCTCTTAAAACTTGTTGTTTTTCAATTGATATTAATAAACGAAATGAATATGCATGTTTTGAATTAATCCAGTCGTGTTCACTCTTTGTTTTGCTTTAATGCTTAATGCTTGTTTTAGCAGGAATCTGGGGAGGATGACGAAAACAGATGACGAATAATATTCCGATCTTATGCTTTTGGATAAAAAACTTGTTGATGAAATACAGGCATTGTTTCAATCCATAAACACCGGAGATATAAGGAAGGTAATCCCTTGATAACCCCTTTCGAGCCAGTAGTAGGAGGTTCTTTTCGAAAATGAAAAAACCCCAAATCTTAACCCGGGGCAGGGTAGGTGTCAGTTAGTTTGACCAAGCGTTCGAATCGTGGAAAGAGTGTCCGGTTGAGGATAAATCACACTTGTATAAGTCGTGCCTAAAGAACCGCAATGGTTAAACCTTGCCGACAAAGAGTGAAACAGTCACATTACTCCACAAGAAGTCAGACAAACTAGTGTCACACGACTTGTTCAAAAAAAAAAAAAAGAGAACGAAAAGTGAAAAGAATCAAGAGCCCGCTAAGTCAAAACTTGAAAACAAATGACTTAGGCAAAAACAGGGGCATCCCGCTGGACTGGAAAATCAAAAGAATCTCAAAAGATACTCAGTCCAGGCAAAAGTTAGGGAACAAAAAAAAACGAAAGACGAAAAAGATTGTCAAAGAAAAGAACAAATCCTCGAAAAGGACAAAAGTCGTGTGATTCTAGGCACCCAAAGACGAAAAGCAAATGACCGTCACTCAAAAAAGAAAAACGCGTGGTATCCTGAACCATCACTCCTATCATTCCACCTCTAATAGGTGAACGCTGAAGTCAGATTAGCTGAACATAGGATTGGAGAACATCACGAAGAATGGGTGGGTCGAAATAAATTTTGAGCCTATATCTTTCCTTGTTAACCGTGAACCTGACCACGTTACAACCCGCAAAAGTCCTAATTGAAACAGGTTTTGTCCGAGGGCATACGTCAGTAAAGATCTCGTCGATTCTGACTCCTAAAAGGGTTCCTCTTACCAGCTTTCATATTGACATTTTGATAATTGATTCATTACATGTCACAAAATTTTTTAGTGAACAGACTTGGGTTTTGAAACTGTCATATGCATTGCGTTTAATATATCTTTTATGCAGAACAACTTGTGTTACCTGCGAGTAAGCGCATGCCGACAGGAAAGATTCCTACAGTGGAAGGTATGATCAGGATAAAATGCAGAATGCCCAAATATTTCGTGAACTGGGGCAAGCTATACTGATTAATTCAGGTAGAGTCGGTCATCCTAGAATCAGTAAATCCGGGGCAGTCAGGTCAAGATTTGGCAAATCTCTCATAGCTATGGGCAGTGCTCCACGACACAGTCGATCAGAGACAAAAGATTGTTGCGAGACCGGGGCATGTCACCCTAGAAGCACGAAAGTTATGTTCTTGAAACACCCCTTCGAGGTCCGAAATGTAGAAGCCGTCCATGTCTGGTCGTCAGGATACAAAGACTGTAGGGTCCATTCCAAAACTGTTGCAGATTCAGGGGCAAGCTGGGCATGTTAGTATCCCCGAAGCGGAGTTCTCTCCTTTCAGGAAGTGTTCTTTCCTCCCAGTAGAACTCGAAGATTAAGACTCTCCCCAGCAGAGTCGGTTGTGGGTCTTGGCATTTATTTTGTCAGGGATACTGTGTAATATCAGTTCACTCTCCAGCAGAAATCCAATCGTACTGTGCACATCTGCTATTCCCCAGCAGAGTTATATTCCCCAGCAGGATGCTACTTCAACAAGGTGTTTGGTTTAAGTTCCTAATTTCCCAGCTGAGTCGACTTCACTCTTACAGCATTTATTTTGCTGGAATAATTCTGTAGCACCTGGCTATCCCCAGCGGAGTTGGCATTATCTTCAGCATTTATTTTGCTGAAGTGGTTCCTGTATCCCAGCAGGTGGGGAGAGCACTTGCTCAAATGAACTACCAAACACTCAAGATCTCGGCATGAGATATTCAATGATAATGTCAGTTTCGGCAGTATTCCCCACAGAGTTACCAGGATAAGTCTCTCTTTATTCCCAAGCAGAGTTATTTGTCATCAAAAGGGTTTCATGAACCAGAATTTCAGAAGTGGCCTCCGGGCATCAGAACAGGCATCCGGTAGTTTGGTTTCCAGATATCCCCAGTAGAGTCCGCCTCAAAGTCGTTGTCACGTCAGTGCTAAGAAGTTTGTGGGTCGGGACCAATGAAGAAGTGAGTCCTGACGTGGACAAGTTGTATTTCCCCAGCGGGTCGAAGATGCCTGAGTCCTGACGTGGACAAATCAAGACGAAACATGGGTCCTGACGTGGAACGAAGTTGTTTCCTTACGTGGAAAGATTGAGTCCTTAGGTGGACATATCAAGCCAGAGTCCTTACATGGACAGATTGATAACGTATTCATTACGTGGAAAAAGATCATATTCCTTACGTGGAAAGATTGGAGTCCTTACGTGGACAGATTAAGATTGTGTTCCTAACGTGGAAAGATGGAGATTCCTTACGTGGAAAGATTTGAGTCCTCACGCGGACATATCAAGATTGATTCCTTACGTGGAAAGATTAGAGTCCTTACGCGGACATATCAAGAGGAGATTCCTAACGTGGAAAGAAGGTAGATTCCTTACGTGGAAAGTTTAGTCCTGACATGGACAGATTCAGATCAAGATCATTCCTTACGTGGAAAGATTGGAGTCCTTACGTGGACAGATTAAGATGGTGTTCCTGACGTGGAAAGGTGGGTCCTAACGTGGACGATGTTCTCCTTACGTGGAAAGACAATGTTTCCTTACGTGGAAAGAAGATGGTTTCCTTACGTGGAAAGACGAATTTATTCCTTACGTGGAAAGAAGTTGGTATTCCTTACGTGGAAAGATTGGGTCCTTACGCGGACATATCGAGATGGATTCCTTACGGGGAGACAAGTGCATTCCTAACGTGGAAGAGTTTAGTCCTGACGCGGACAGACCCAGAAGAAGTCTTATTCCTTACGTGGAAAAATGGTGATTCCTTACGTGGAAAAGAGATTGATTCCTTACGTGGAAAGTTTAGTCCTGACGCGGACAGATGGAAAAGAAGTTGATTCCTGACGTGGAAAGAGAAGGTGTTTCCTTACGTGGAAAAGTTTAGTCCTGACGTGGACAGATCAAGGTTTGATTCCTAACGTGGAAAGATCAGAGTCCTTACGTGGACATATCAAGAGCATTCCTTACGTGGAAGAAAAATGGTTTCCTTACGTGGAAAGACGAGTTTATTCCTTACGTGGAAAGATTGAGTCCTCACGCGGACATATCAAGATTGATTCCTGACGTGGAAAGAAAGAGATTATTCTTGACGTGGAAGAGTTTAGTCCTGACGCGGACAGATCAAAGAATTTATTCCTAACATGGAAGAAGAAGATAGATTCCTTACGTGGAAAGTTTAGTCCTGACGTGGACGGAAATAAGAAACGGTATTCCTTACGTGGAAAGAAGGAGCATTCCTAACGTGGAAAGAAAGATTGATATAGTATTCCTCACGTGGAAAGATTGGGGTTCCTTACATGGAAAATTTGTGATTCCTAACGTGGAAAAAGAAAGAGTCCTTACGTGGACAAAGCAAAAGAAGACGTATTCCTTACGTGGAAGAGTTTGACAAAACAGAGAAAAGTCACCCCTGACGGGGAAAAGCGATGTATTCCTTACGTGGAAAGGTGAGTCCTAACGGGGACAGTATTATTCCTAACGTGGAACGGTTATTCCTTACGTGGAAAGGTGAGTCCTAACGTGGACGGTGGTATTCCTAACGTGGAAGAGTTTATTCCTAACGTGGACGATTTATCTCTGACGAGAAGGCAGACGAGCCGTCCCCAGCAAAGTTGTTGAAGTTTTTTCCGAGTTGACAGCAGATAGAGTCCTGACGTGGACAAGCAAAGGACGAAGTTTCCGATGATTCAATCTTTTTCAGGATGATGAGAAGAATCCCCAGCATGGTCGCACGAGATCAGTGGGTTGCCGTAACAGTTAAATTCAGCTGATGAATGTCGTTCCCCAAGCAGTGGCGCAGTTTATTTCTGCAGTTGGCAAATTTCTGGGTTCCTAGTATTCAACCGTCTCGTACCGCGAATGTCTGAAGGCTCCGGGCTCTTCACCCAATCGGGTCCAAGCCGCTTGAATAGGGGCAGCTGTTGCACCCTAAAAATTTGCCCAACCTTATTCACTTGGTTTATGTTTCAATTGCATTAGCATTTGCATATAGGGCCATGTACATAGGTTACTCATCTGCATAGCATAAGCATAGCAAGTCAGCTAACAGGGGACCAATCATTATTCTCATCTCTAGAGGCCTATCAAGAGGTTATTATCCTGATTCAACCTCATTCAAGTCATCAGAAAAGAATTTGGAAGCTATCAAGTCAATGGATCAAGCAGTTCATCTATCTCCTAACTGAGGGTGTCTGAGGATCAACAAAGAAATGGTGAGCTGTGGGCTGAGCATGGGGAGTATCTAGACATCTTGGAGGACTTATAAAGTCATTTGGAGAAGGAGACAAGTCATTGGTGAAGTCACAAGAATTACAGTTGAAGACAGTCAACTAGGGTTTCATCTGGGTCAACCCTGGGTCAACTCTAGGTCAATTGACTGATTGAAAGGCATTAAGGGCTATTGGAGAGATGTGGGGTTCATCATTTGACATGAAGAATAAGGATATGTTGTTATGCTAAGAAGAATTCAAGAGAAATCAAGGAGAAGAGGAGTTTCTAAATTAGGGTTTCTGTGTAAAATTCCCTAGTTTAAGACAAACTTCCAAGCAAGATAAGTCAAAATGCAAGCTTCAAATGGATCCTTGGCCAACATGAAACTTGTAGAGGATCTCAAAACCTTTGATTTGAGTGGTGGAATACATCAAGGAGATTTATAGAACTCAAGTTATGGTCCTTGCAAGTTACAGGTCATCTGAGGTATCTGAAGTTTCGTCTATGAAAGTGACTTGACTTCCAAGCAATTTTTACCCCTCAAGGAGATTTCAAATGAATTTCTGGTCAACATAAGAATTGTTCCTCATTGTCTTAGCTTTCTATAATGGTATGGTATGCCTTCATATGATTTGTGGAACTCTACATATGGTCTTGGCAAGCAAAGGGTATTTTGGGTCATCTGGTGATTACAGGTCATTCTTAGCCTATACCTAAAACTCATACAAGGGAGCTTCAAATGAAAAACTTCCCAACATCAAAGTTGCTCAAAATGCCATTTTAAGTCAAGAAAAGAAGTCATGAAAGTTTGGAAATGCATGGAACAAGACTTGATAAAAGTTGGTGAAAAATGACTTAAAAAAGGCATATAACTTGAAAAAGTTCAAGTTGGAAAATGGTTTGAGAGATCTACAAGTCCAATATGGGTCATCCAATATACCAAATTGATTCCCAACATCATTTTAAAGACATTGGTTCAGCCACTTTTTTGAGTTAGGGTTTAAAAATTGGACTTGCTTTGTATTTTTGTTACTTGCATAATAAGGCAAGTATAGAAAACTTGGCACAAGATGAATTTTCAAGGCAAGGAGCTTACATACACTTCCCATATCTCATGTAAGGAGATTTTGACATAAGTTTGGAAAGGTGCAAGCATGAGATAAGAGATATTCAAAGTATCATGGCATGAGAAGTTCATGAAATTTCCACAACTTTCTAGAATCCTCCAAGATTATTCTAGAAACCTCTAAGTTTGTTAATCATCATCTATATATTGGATTGAGATCATTAAGAGTAAGGGTTGGTGATAGTTGATGTTGAATCCATTTGCAAATCATATTGAATTTTTTCCATCATTTTTCCATTTTTTCCCACACTTTCACATGTTCGAATTTCCATTTTTTCAATCCTTTTTCTCTCCATTTTTTGATCCTTTCTCATTACCAATTAATTCAATATACTACATAGGATTTTTCCATCAATTTTTGAGAAGATTTTAGTGCAATTCCATGGTTGTATCAACATGAAAAAGTGAGCTCCAAGTGCAAAAGTGATTTTTCATTTCCTCACCAATTCAAGCATCTTCTTTGATCCTAATACCTCTACCAAGAATTATTGAAGGTTTCTACACTTTTTTCCAAAGAAATTCGTGCTCCATTAAAGCTCCATAATTCATTTTTCCAAGGTATAAAGAATTCGACATAAGTCATGATTTATGAGTCTTTCTTGCATTATTGTTGTTGCATCACATTGCTCTCATCTCCTACATGGATTCTAGTACAAAAAAGATGGTTTTTATGACAATTTTTGGTTCTTGAGTTTTTCTTGAGGTGCCACATTTTGGGAGTTAGAGAGAGTTTCAAGAAAATATAAGACCATATTTGGATTCCTTGAATTTTTTCCTTCAAGTTTGACTAAAATTTTGTGCGAAACGGATAATTATTGATGGAGTTATGGTGCTTCAAAGTAGCAAAAAACTCATGTTCATGGGGCTGCGGGTTACTATTCACAAAGTTGAAAATTTTGATTTGGAGAAGAAGGTGTTAACACCGTCGGATGCATTTCCAAGTCAAGGTTTCTTCCATTCATCCAACGCCTCTCACTGCGCCACGTAATCGGCCACATAAGCCTCATGCCACTTTTATTTATTCATGGTATTTTCTTTTATTTTCCTATTGCCATGTTTCTTTTATTTTTCTGTTTTATATGCTGACTTCAAATAATCATAAAAAATAGGAAAATTAGTCTTTTTGATCCCCATTTTTTTGTGCTGAATCTTTAAGATGTATAGGATTTAATAAAACTGGAATTATAATTTTACCATTTTTTGACATTTTCTTTGGATGTTTTACATTTGGGTCGTCATAAAAAGGTCAATGCTGGTGCTATCATTTTGTTGAATTTCTTTAACCTATCAAAACACAATTTAAATGTCAATCCTTTTGCAGGGATCTCATACACACGTTGAGGTATTGTGATATATTTTTGTGGGAATTTTATTGTACCATTTTAATTGGTTTTGGATGCTTTCTTTAACATGCTCCACTTTAATCTTTCCTTTGGTATACATGAGATATCTTGCAATGTTTTCATCTTGTTTGACCATTTATCTTTGGATATTTTTGTGGTATCTCTCACCCCTGGTTTGTGGCTTGATGTAGGGAATTGGAGATTTTTATTTGAATTTTTTAGCACCTTTTGCTATTTTTTTCATATTTTGTATTCGAACTTGTAATTTGGACTTCCGAACGGACTTTATTTTTGTTAAGGCTCCAACGGCCGATTTGTGTTTGCGTGGTGGATGCCGTGGTTTATATTTATTATTATAGATAGGCTAGAGGTATTTGAATACCCCTTAGGTGGCTGTTATTTGTATGTGTAGCTTGCCCGATTATCGACTTGTTTGCATGATAGCACGTTGCGATTCCAAATAGTGGATTACGCGTTTCATTCGGAGTTTTCACTCGATTCTTTGCATATGATCACTTGATATTTTCTTATTCCATCCATGAATGGGCTTGAGGTTGAGATGAACCTTCCTCCCTCCTTTGCATTGCATTTACCATTGCTATATTCATGTTCACTTGTATGCGGTTATTACTTGTATTTCCGTTTCTTCCTTTCGTTTCCTTTCCCGTAGGACTTCCATTCTTCCTTGTTCAAGGGAGGATGTGATAGACATTAGGAGTTAACCCATGCATGATAACATTAGGGTAGATTTTATTCCCTTTTAACCCTAGGATTTGTAGAGTGTCATCTCTTCTTCCTTCAAAACAACAGAAAAACATTAATAAAGGTTATAACAGAGATTAATTCATTTCTTCCGTCAAAAGATTTGAACAGACATCAACCTTTTGCAATAAGAAAACCCTTGTTTAAGGTGAGATTTTTCATAAAAAACAACAGACAGACTTGTGTCGTACGTGGCCCGAACTACGTTTGCTCTGATCTTTCATGTTGTATGAAAGTACGTAGGCATAGGATACGATATCCTAGCGAGCAACCTTCCCCTCCTTTCCCGTAGGTAGGCGAACTACGTTGACTCTGATTTCTCGTTCCAGACGGGAATACGTAGGCATAAAGTGCGATACTTTGCCGAGTCATTTTTATTTTCATTTTATTTTCTTTTTAACCCTTGACCTATAGTTTAGATAGAATAACAATCCATACCCGAAAACAAGCGTGGATCCCGTCGAGTACGACGGACGTGAGGGGTGCTAATACCTTCCCCTTGCGTAACCGACTCCCGAATCCAGATTTTGGTTGCGATGACCATACCTTTCCCGTGTTGTGCAAGGTTTACTCTGAGCGTTTCCTTTCCCTCCTATGGGATAAATAACGCACGGTGGCGACTCTTCTGTTCAGCCGGCGCCGATTTTCGCTGTAGCGACAGTTCTTTTTGTTGGAGCTTTTGGATTCATTGAAGATGCTTGGGATTGAGGATTAGAGCTTGGAGTTGAAGGCTTTTCCTCTTGTGGAGGTTCTTTTTAGGAGCTTAGGAAACTAGGGTTTTAGGAAATGCCTTAGACCTAGTTTTGATTCTTTCTTCAAACATAGAGTGCATTGTTTGTCTCTATTCTATCCAATGACACAAATTCCTTCTTGGCAAGCTCCATCTCTCCTTAGGAGGGATGAGTGGTATTCCCAAGTGAGTAGAACTTTGAGGATACCTTTCATTTGCAATGTTGAGTTCTTAGTGATTTCCTTTGGTTGTCATTAAGTTTGTTAACATTATAACTTGATCTTGATGATTGATCCTCCTCTTGGAGTGTGCTTGTTGGAGCTTGAAGATTGATGAAGATTGAAGATATAAGCTTGCTTGAAGATAAGGCCTTTGTTGTCAACTTTGCTGTCTATTCAACTTTGCTGTTTAGAGCTGCTGTTGCTGTAGGAGTCTAGTACTGCTGCCTGAGCTACATCCTCTGTGTCTTTTATTTTTCTCTGTATTGCCTGTTTAATTGTGCTGATTACCTCTAGGTTTGAGGTGGAGCTTGTCTCCTCTTTCCTATTGTTCTCTCTCTTGCCTCTCTGGTACTGTTGCATAGCATACATGTTTACTGTTTACTGTTTACTGTTTGTTGCTTGCTTTCTTTTGCTGTTTATCCCCTAGGGTCTCTGATTTGCTCTGTGCAATAGGAAATTATGACAGACATTAGGTTCTAACCCATGCATGATAACATTAGGCTAGTTTCCCTTTCAACCATAGGCTTTTTAGAGCGTCTTTCTCTTCTCATCTCAAAACAATTCAAAAAACACAGTAATAAGGATAACGCGTGCTGTACGCTACGAGCCTTAGGCTATTTGAGAAAAGGTTGCTGGAGGGTCACTCTTCAATAATCTGATTGCTTAGTATGGTACCTGTCGCGGTGAAAATCGGATACCAAACTATTGATTAGTTTGAGTCTTTAATTTATTTTGCAACCGAACTTTGATTTGTCCAAAGGAAGGGATAAAGATCGAAATTCCCACAATGCAATGCAAATGCAAGCTAGATTGTTTAGGTTCGGGGGTTGGTTAAACTTAGGGAAGGTACTAGCATCCTAAGTTTCTGTAGTACTCTACAGGAACCTCTTGTTTTATGTTTGTTTACTGCTAAGTGTTATCTGCTTAAGGGATTAGGGACCCTAATGGTTTATTTCTAAGTATACTCGATAAGATGTCGCATCTTATGCCTACATATCCTTACGGGAGTTGAATCAGAGTATGTTGTAGTTCACCCTAAAGGGTTAGAGGAGTTCTTTGACTGTGGTCAAAGTTCCTACGGGTTTAGGGTAGTTGTTTTGATTGGGTTTAGGAGAAGAGATGAGTCTTCATGTTAAGGGAGGTATAACCACCACAAATGTAAAGGAGGTTGTAGGAAATGGTCTTTGCATCGTCTTAAGAAAAGGTCTTACATACTCGGATGGTCGCCAAGTATGCCTTTATCGCTCTTAAGGCAAAGTCCCTACATGTTTGATTGTGTTGTTTGTGGGGTGGAGATTATATCTCACTTAAGATGATTAACATCTATTCTCTATTGTGTTTGTAAGATTGTATTGTGTTGATGATTTGTTTCTATGTTGTGAAGATTAAGGTCCTTCCTATGGGGTAGGTCCTAAACTTAAATGATCAACTTGAAGAATCAAGGATCGAGGGGAATATGATGCTTATGATGTGCAACTACACACATGTGTTGACTCATGTGTAGGTTTTTCCTTTGGACGGAATGTGATGCATGAATAGTAAAATGCGATAATATTAAATGACTGTAAAGTAAATTGCGGAAAGATAAACCATACACATACGCATGAAAGCGCTAGGTGAGTGTGTGTATTGTGAATAAGATAAAAGCGGATAAAGATAAATAATATATATACGCATGAAAGCGCTAAGTGTAGGTGCATGTGTTGTGAAGTGGGTGTGCACGATTGATTACGATGTGAGTTGATTTTAATCGGAGTTGATTAGTTTGAGTCGAATTGATTTTAGGTGAAATTATTTGTAAGATAATTATATTAAGAGTTCTAAGTTTCTAAGGGGTGATTTAAAAGAATGAGATTTTACTTGTCTTATTTTAAAAGAATTATTTTGTATAAAAGTAATGGTTATTGTTGGAATTGATTTAATTGAGAAAATGTTTTCCTCTAATAAAACTTAGTCATTATAATTAAAGGTGAATAGCTAATTCAAGTTATAAAGAAAAGTTGTTATTACCATATTTTAAAAGTTATTATATAAAATTTATTATAACCATGTATTAAATAAAAAGGTTTTAGTAATTAAGAGAAAAGACATCATTATCCTTTTAGTTAAAATAATTATAATAATGAGTTTGAAATTATAGTATTATAAAAAAAAAGTTGTCTTAAAAATACGAAATATATTTTAGTGGGTGAACGGTAGGTTATTTATCAAAAAATGCTATTGAGTCTAAATTTTAAAAGTTGATTAACTAATAAAAAAAAGGTTAAAATGATGGTTAAAAAAACATTATTTGATAAAAAAAAACTTATTAAATAACCAAACTAAAAAAGGTTAGAGGGTGATTAGAGTGCATAATAGTAGTTAGTGTGGATTAACGGATTATTAGCATGAGTGTAGTGTGGTGAGTGTGTAAGCTGCAAAACATAATTGAAACAAGCACGCGAACAACGCAAAAAGGGGAACGATGGGGGCGACGGAACCCTAGGTCTTTTCGTTCCCAAATCAGATTCTCGGCACTCTCATCCTCCTCTCTCTAATCACGATTGATTTTCCCCCTTCGTCTCCTTCTTCCCTGTTTCGAATCTGAAAACAAAAACCACAAGCATCAATAGTTTAAGGGCATGGAAAAGAGTAGGGTGTTACCGAAGATTGATGATCTCAGTTGCGTTAAAGACGACGAGAGTATGATGTCCTGTCCACTGAATTCGTGGCGGTTCGGACTCGCGGCGAACGGAATTGGCTCTGTCAGCGGCAAAAGGGTAAGTTCCCTCTTCTCGATCTGTTAGGTCCTCAAGAATTGGCTTTTGTGGTATTTTTTGATACCTCACGATAACCTCCCCCTTCTCCTTTTATCTCCTTCGATTAGCTTCCCTTTATAGGACTCTGATGAAAAATATCATTGAATGAATACTGAATGTTTATTTGAATATTGATTTAGGGTTTCCTTATTGGTTATGATTTGATTTGAAAACATTCCCTTTTCGGTGAGATTGTGTTAATGTCTGTTAATGGAGAACCAAATCTCTGATATTGTGTCAATTGGTTTAATAACGTCTAGGTTCAATGTTCAACGATTTGGATTAGATGCTTTCTTTTGACCGGTATATTCCTCAATAACTTGCTAATCTTGTATCCTGATGTTTGATAGGTGTAGATAACAGTTTGATTTGGGCCAAGAGGTGGATTAGAAGCCCAAGGAGGAAAACTCGCGTTTGAGGTGTTTGGTAGGGGCTTTCACGAGGGAGTGTGAAACAAGGTACATTCCTTCCCATCCAAGCTCGGTTCGTATGGTATTCTCTTCAAACTTCATCTCTGCTCTTATGGTTTTGCTTAATTCGATGCTTCTAAACATCCTTCTCATATCGATTTTACTACGAATGAAAATGTGAAGATTTCCTGCTAATTCTCTGTGGTGAATTATGGCTGTTGTTTCTATTGCAGCTCACGACACAAGACAAGTTCAAGAATGGAGAGGTCTTGCGAATCATGTTGAGGGTAACCGTCGCATATTCGGCTTTGATACAAAGGTTAGGTAGTACCTCTGCTCCATTACAGAATTTAAATTAGGCGTTTCCTTTTTGTCCATTTCTCAAGTCTGAAACCGGTTTAATTTCCTAATTCGATTGACCTCACTTGTGGTGGCTTCAATATTTGTGCGCAGCTTAATAGTGTGACTGAAGTTCATGCTCCTGAAGCCAGCATGTAAATACCTGTTGGAGACTCATTTTGCAGTATGGAATGACCTTTCGGTGGGAAGTATTCAGCCTCAACTTCTGTAACCAGTTGAAAACGCGCGAAACCTGTTGGGCGAGGTATGACTTCGGCACGCCCGGATAACAGATGGAGCTGATGTTTTATTGTTTGTGGTGAATTTTGCAATAAGCATATCATGTGGTCATGTTAAATCTTGTGTTTAAAATTCTACAGGCTAGGTGACCATTGTGAAGGAACCATGATGACGGCAGCAAGCTGGAAGGTGTACAGAAATGGCATGAAGACGGGCTGGAGTGAATTCATCTGAGATAGACTAGAGGTGTCATGCTGGTTTTCCTTCACAGTCAGCTGTTTCTTCTTTTCGTTATGATAAATATTTCCCAGCTTTGATTTAATGTTACGGTGTAAACAGTGCCGTAGATGGACAAACATTAACCAAATCCAAGTGGCGACCACATGCTGTGCAGTCTTTACACACTCCAACAAACTCACACAGTCCTTCATCTGAGAAATAACAAGGTGGTTGCTCAAAAAGTTTGTGACGGCTGAGTTTGTAAACGGTAACCGGCAAATCAACTTTTAAAAGGTTATCTCTTGACTCTCTTCGTAATTACTTCCAGTTATGTGGCATAGTCAGGCAGACGTTTGTGAATCTCAATTTCTCCTACTGTGATGCAGGTTAATCGCGAACCGTCGGTGTACGCCTATGTTTGAATTGGCGACGTTCTGTAGTTGCCTTAATCTTCTTAGGATTCATACTTTATCATTGAATCTCTTGAACACTTCCTTGGAGGGTTATGGGGTAAGGAAATTCGTTGAACCTTGATAGCATAGTTTAAATCCACATCGAAACCGTTTGAATTGGATCGTATATCGAAGAATTACTATGGTCTTTACGTAATGCTTGATAACTTCTAATGTTCTGTAGGGGATCAGCTTGTTGTGCATGTCATGGAATAAATGGAAATGACCTGTCTGCTTGAGGTTTGGCAAAGGTAAACCCTGTGGTGACGAACCGGGCCGAGATTGTCTTGGAGGCAACTGTTACATTGGTTGAAACTACTGCAATTGCTGACCTTGAATAATAGGCATCCCGACATTAACCGAAGGAACGGTACGTCCAGATTGTCGTGGTGTCATTGGAACAATCAGTTGCGCTTCCTGGATTTGACTTATGTACTCTGTATTTCCTTATGCAGGTTTGGTTTCAAAGTCTTTGCTCATGGGCGAAGGAATACAGCAGCGGCATCATATGGAAAAAGCGGGTTAATCAGCAGACAACTTGGCGTTCGGGTGTATCGAGATTTTCTGCGACAAGCGACTTGCGATTTGGAGTCGATGTGTGGCCTGCTGTCCGTGCTGCAATGGAGTATAAGGAGTAGGTGGCGGGACAAATGTTTGTGATGTTTTAGAAATAAGCTTTCGACTTGATGGTTTGATAATCATGTTTGGTTTGTTTGGTGCAGGTTGCGGAGGCTTGATTTCTTGCTGGTTGTGGAACCTGATGAGGTTGCAGGAAGTGCAGGGTCAACATGCCTTTGTTGTTGGAACGGTGAGGAGGAGGCGAGACGGGGTTATTGGTGTTATGTCGTGGGTTCAAACTGCTTAGAGCGCGCGGCGGTAAGTGCTGCTAGCATGCTCATACAGCCGTTCTTCCATATGCCGCTTTGGGTAATTACATCTTCTCTTACTGATTGTTTGCAGGGGACGGGCTGGTAGATTCGGACGCTGCCGAGAAAGGTTCCAGATTGTCTGATATAGGTGGAGGTTATTGAGCCACTTGCGGTACCTCCATTTGGGATGCTTTATGGTATGGTGGTTTAACAGGTGGTGAAGAGGCTTCAGGTCCTTAGCGTCACTATCATATTCGAATACAGCAAGTGCACCTCTGAAGGATTTGGCATAATCTTCCGGCATTTGATCACCTGTAATCACAATTGCAGTACCGCCCTTTTCGGCATCAAGGTTGGACAGGTATGCTAACTGAGCATCAGCTTCATATAGAGCTACTCAATGTTGGCTGATTTCAAAGTTTGAATAAGCTTATCTGCCATAAGGGGAGTAATACTTGAAAACTCGAAAACAGCATTAACATTCCCTTCCTTTGAGCTTAGCCACTAATTGTGATGTGCTTCCATTTGTTCAGGTGTTGATGACGGATTCCCTTGCGCCTTTGTCTTGGGGGCTGCACTAATACTGAAATGGTTTTGTTGGCAGGTTGGAAGAGAAGAGTGAAGCTAGTTGCGGCTGCGAATACTGCGTGTGTTTGTGTTATGCAGAATGTGTTTTATGCCTTGCTTGAGATGTAGCGCCGTACCCTCTCGAGGTATCTTCGGTATCTTTTATACCTCCTTAGGTTTAATCACATGAGAAAGACTTCACTAGATAGTTTTCATGTAGTATTATAGGGCTCTGTTGGAGTCATTGTTGTGAGCGTATTTGATGACGTTGTTCTTTAATCCCGCAGGAGCTTTCATTTGGATACGTGGGAGTTTTACGCTTGCGGGTTGAATCTTTCATTCTATAAAGAGTAGGAACTATTGTATTTGAATGGAATTCAAACTATTGGATTTGAGTTTAGTTTATGTCTACGTTACTGTACCCATAGAAACTTGGTGATGTTAATATTGTAACCTCAAAGAAATGTCATCACCATATATCTGTAAATTGTTATGGGAATCATCCCCCCTTCAAAAATTGTTTGAATAATGTTCACAATGAAATTGATAATGGAGACCTTGCTGAATTTCAAAAAGGAGATGGAAATTGCTTGTTGTTCTTTTGATGCTGATGGGCCTTTGAGTATTGTGACAACATTTCGAACTTAGATGAGCATATGAAGTCTAAATAAATAACTTGGGTTCGAACTCTATCATAAATCATTGCTTGCATTTCGAATCTCCAAAGTCCCTTAGCTTGCACACTCTGACCTCTAGAAGCTTAAATTTAGCAATCTGTAACCTCTTGCGCTTGAATTTAAATAATGGGCCGAATTAAGGATGAATTTAAATATTGGGCCGAATAAGAATAGCATAAATCTCAATCTTCGAATAATAAGCCCTTTCGTGATTCCCTAAACTTCCATCAATAATCCAACCTTTCGCAAATCAAAACAAACAAATGGGTTAAACGGTTAGCTATGCATAATGATTGACTACGAGAATGAACGCCATCCCCTTTCGGTATTACCACATCTGCACAAATCGGTTAGTCACAAAAAAAGGTATAAATATTAAAATAAAGTCGAATAGCAATAGAAAATGCGCAAAAAGAGGTGGTATCTCGTGGTCAAAAATTAGGGTGCAACAGTACCCTTAGGGTGACATGCGACGTAGTCACTCTTAGATCACAAGTCTTTAGTGCAGTACAAGTTGCAAACAGACTAAAAAACAGTTCTTTCGTAAAAAATTCAAACAAACATTCAAACTCTGTTTTTGTCCGCTTGGACCTTTAATCAGGAAAACCCTTTCTTAAGGAGATAAAAACTGTCAGACAAACTTGTGTCTTCCGTAGCCCAAACTACGTTTGCTCTGATCTTTCATGCCGTATGAAAGTACGTAGGCACGAGATGCGATATCTCGGCGAGCAACCTTCCCCCCCTTAACCCGTAGTTAGGCGAACTACGTTGACTCTGATTTCTCGTTCCATACGGGAATACGTAGGCATAAAGTGCGATACTTTACCAAGTCATTTTCTTTTCTTTTTAACCCAGACCTGTAGAGTAGATAGAATAACACACCCTTAGATAGAAAACAAGCGTGGATCCCGTCGAGTACGACAGACGTGAGGGGTGCTAATACCTTCCCCTTGCGTAACCGACTCCTGAATCCAGGATTTGGTTGCGACGACCATTCCTTTCCCTCTTTGCGTTAGGTTTACTCTGAGTGTTTCCTTTCCCTCTTGTGGGATAAATAACGCACGGTGGCGACTCTTCTGTCATAGCCGACGCTGATTTTCGCAGTAGCGACACCCACAAACACCGGAGATATAAGGAAGATAATCCCTTGTTAACCCCTTTGAGCCGAGTAGTAGGAGTTTCTTTCTGAAGATAGAAAACCCTCAATCTTAACCCGGGACAGGGTAGGTGTCAGTTAATTTGACCAAGCGTTCAAATTACAAAAGGAGTGTCCATTCGAGGATCAATCACACCGCTATAGGTCGTACCTAAAAAACCATGGTGGTTAAACCTGGCCGATCAGGAGTGAAACAGTCACAATCTCTTTAACAAGTCAGACAAGCCAGTGTCACACGATTTGTTAAAAAAAAAGAAAGAAAAAAGAATCAAAAGAAAAAGCCCGCTAAGTTGAATCTTGCGAAGAAGCGACTTAGGCAAAAATTAGGGCATCCTGCTGGACTTCAAAATCAAAGAAACTCAAAAGAGTTATTCTAGGCAAAAGTTAGGGAATGAAAAAAAACGAAAAGTGAAAAGGATTACGAAAGAGAAATCCTCAAGAAAGAACGAAATTGTGTGGCTCCGGACGTCAAAAGACGAAAAGAGAGTAACTGTCACTTCGAAAAAGAATGATTTTTTGAACTATCACTCAACCTTTGAAAGGGGAATGCTAAGGTCGAATTAGCTGAATGTATGATCGGAGAACATCACGGAGAATGGGTGGGTTAAAATGAATTTTGAGCCTTTATCCTTTCTTTCTTAAACCGTGAACCTGAGCACGTTACAACCTTTAAAAGTCCTAATTGAAATAGGTTTTTTAGAAAGCATACTTCGGTAAAGATCACATCAGAACTGACTCCTAGAAAGAATTCCCATTATAGCGTTGTATTAATGTCGACATGTTGATGAATGATTTCATACATTTTATGTCACAAATTTTTTTTCCAGTGAACAGAAATAGATTTTCAAAACTGCCATATGCATTCCATTTGATATGTCTTTTATGCAGAACAGTTTGTTTTACTTACGAGCAAGTGCTTGACAGCGGGAAAGTTTCCACGATGGAAAGATTTGATCAGGACAGAATGCAGAACGCTAGAATATTTCGGTGAACCGGGGCAAGCTATGTCCAACGATCACGACATGGGAGTCATCCATTCCAGAAGTCAGTAATCCCGGGCAATCAGGTCAAGATCTGATGAATCGCTCACAGCCAAGGGTACTACTCCCCACAGATCTGCCCATGAGGGGCAAAGTCATGACAAGGCTGGGGCAGGCCACCCCAAGAGCGCCAAAGTTGTCCTTATCTTGAAGGTGATTAACTTGAAGCACCTTTGTAGAGGTTCAAAGGGATGAAGTCGTCCGTATCAAACCACCAGAGGCCAGAAATATAAGGTTTCCTTTCGAGAGGATGTTACGAAGATCCCGCAGGCTGGGGAAAAAGTTGAAAGCGAAGGAATCGTTCCTCCCCGTATCTGCAGAGTTTGTCAGAAGTTGTTAAGATTCTGGGGCAAGCCATCTCAAGTTCGTTCCATGGAAGATTTTTCCAAGCGGGATGACTCCTTCTTCCCCAACAGGTTCAGTTGTGTTTCCCCACAAAATCTGAACATGAGGCTGTGAGCATTGATGTGTCTCCCCAAGCGGAGATAGATTCTCCCCAACCAGATGCATCCTAGGCAGGATCATCATCTCCCCAGCTGAGTCATACGCAGAAGTGTATACTCATTCCCAGCAGTGGGTCAACAGGCAGTTTTCTCATACAAGACTATTCGCAAGTGTTCAGCTCTCGATAAGCTCAGACTGAAGTCTCCAGTAGAGTTAAAATTCCCCATAGAGTTGTATTCTCCCCGGCAGGTAGGATTTATTCCAGCGTCTGGTCACATATCCCCAGCCGAATTTGCAGTTCTCCAAGAGAGCCGAGTCCTTGGAAACCGTTCAAGCCGTTATTGGTTTTCCCCAGGAGAGTGTTTGAATAGCTGATGTTGTATTTCCCCACCGGAGTCCGTATCCCCAGGAAGATTTTGTCCGCGAAGGCCGCGCAGTTTATTTCTGCAATTGACATCGTTTCCTCAACAGTTTGTGGTTTGTATACCCAGTTGAGCGAGTACAGGTTCTTGTAGAGCTTTGTCCCCTGCAGGAAGTCATCTGAGGTTTGTTTCCCCAAGCCAAGTCTAATTGAGATTGGTGTGATTTCTTCTCCTCGGCAGGATGATTCCTTCGCTCCATCAGAATGGTTCTTTCTCCTTGACAGGAGGGCTTCCTCCAACATTTATTTTGCTGATTTGGTTCCGCAGCACGTTGCATGATTGCATAGCATCTACACTAAACATGTAGCATTTCCACCGTGTGGAGCATTACGCCATTGTCAAACATATGCATGTAAAACATGAGTTAGGTCATTACCGTTCTTGTATGCAGGTGTTCCTCAGCAGAGTTGTTTGTTCAGGATGATTCTTGAGTTCCTCAGTAGAGTTGTTTGTTCAGGATGATTCTTGAAGTCCTCCGCGGAGTTGTTCGTCCAGGATGATTCCTGAATCCCTATAGCAGAGTTACTTGATAGTTCTCCTGAATCCCCAGCAGAGTCGGTCTCACCTTTCCAGCATTTATTTTGCTGGAGTAATTCTGTGATACCCGGTTATCCCCAGCGGAGTTGGCTTCACCTTTCCAACATTTATTTTGCTAGAATGGTCCTTCTGTGTACAACTTTTCTCCGGAAGCCCGAGCCTGCATTTGCATCTTTGCATATATCATCATATTTGTATCATATTTGCATTTCATCCTCAAATGCGTGGCATTTCAATCGTATGGAGCATTACACCATAGAAAAATTCAAACATACGCATATGCATACGAAGCATAAGCCAGTTTGTTATTAGCCTCTCGTGGCAACATGAATGTCTCTGCAATGAATACAGGGGCATTTATCCAGCAGTTTTGTTCAGAACAGCTCATCAGCTTACTTTCTCTCGGGTTTCAGATCATACAACGATTATGTTTTGTCCATGAGTCCTCTGATGATGACATCCCCAAGCAGAGTTCCTTTGTCCATCAGTCCTCTGATGTCGACAGATTCTTTTACTGTTAATCTCTATTAATGATGTATATCTCCGAGAAGATTCTCTTTCCGTTAATCTCTATTAACAATGTGTTTCCCCAACAAGTCTTCTTACCGTCTATCCTTGGACGATGTGAGTTGTGAATACGATCTTTCGTTTTTTCAGCATTCAATGATTTAGATTTTGGATATGGTTTTCTCTCCGTCTATCCTTGGACGATGCGAGATTTCAAGACGAACTTCATATATGGTTTACTCTCTGTCTATCCTTAGAATATGTGAGTGTCAGATATGGTTTTCTTTCAGTTTATTGGATGAGATGTTGTTCTAAGAAGGCTTCTGTGCTGTCAATTCCTATTGATGTCGTGGATCTTTGAAGAATGTTTGGTTCGTGTTGTCGATTCCTATTGACGATATAGCTATTTGAAGATGGTTCTCTTACTGTCAATCCTATTGATGATGTGGCCCTTTGAATATATTTTTTCTTTCCATCAACTCTTATGGACGAAAGAATTCAAAAGTTTGTTGAATAGTTGTGAAGTTCGTTAACGTAATCATTGATTTGATCTTTCTTTCTGTTAATTCCTATTGACGATGTGGTTCTTCGGACAAGTTCTTCTTCCCGTCTTTCTTTAGACGATGTGAGTATTGGAGTCTTCCCGTCTTTCTTTAGACGATGTGAGTATCAGATTTGTTCCTATCTGCCCTCAGATGATGTGAGCGTGGTGGCCTTCTTTTCATCTACTTTTAGACGACGCGAGTGTTGGATGTCTACCCTCAGATGATATGAGCATGGTGGCTTTCTTTCTGTCTATCCTTAGACGATGTGAACGTATGGTGACTTTCTGTCTATCCTTAGATGATGTGAGTATTGTTTCTCTTTCTGACAAAGTGAAAGGATCAAGTGCATGTTGATCCAACCTTAAACAATGTGGAAAGATCAAGTGCATGTTGATCTGACCTTAGACGATGTGAGTGTTATTTCTTTCTGACGAAAGGAAAGGATCAAGTTCATGTTGCGTACATTGCATTTTTTAGCCAGATTGATTTCTATCGGGATTACGGCCCTCTTATCACGTTTCAGGCAGTTCAAACCAGTTCGAATAAGGAGGATTATTTTGGGAGTGGTGCTCCTCTCGGTGTTTTCAGCTTTTGTTGTTGTTTTTGAGGATATTTCGGTGTCCGTCTTTTTACCGCTGATTCCGTTGCGTTCTCGCACTCTTGTTCGTCGATTTAATCAATTTGCACTGTTTTTGTTCCTTATGGAATTATTAGCATTTTCCTAGGATTTATTCCGTTAATTAGTTTCTATATTTTTAAGACATTTTTGATATTAGAGTTTAATAGAATTTTAATAGTTTTTCTATATTTTAAGGGTTATTATAATATTAATAGATTTTAATTAATTTTCTAGATTTAATTTCTTTTTAGAATATTTCTTTTTTTTTAGAATATTAGTAGAGTAGTATTAGATTTTTTTTTATTAGATTTTAATAAGATTTTATTTTATTAGAGTTTATTAGATTTTACTAATTTAGGTTTAATCTAGGATTAATTAATTAGAATATTATTAGTTTTAGTTTAATTGATAATCATTTTTTAATTAGGATTTTAAGTGGTATTTTTTCACTAATTTTCAGCTTTGATTTTCGTTCTGGCTTAATTAGCATTAAGCAGCTTTTATTAGCATTAATATTTAGTCTTTAATCAGTCTTAGCCATTAATTGAGTCAGATTCGTGGGCCAATTATCCATTTTCGCAGGCCTATTGTTCAGTCCAGGACACTTGGCAGTATATAAGCATCTTTCACCCTCTCTCTCCTCTGGCATGCCACGTTTCCCACCTCACTACCCGCATGGCAGCCACACGTCCCACTCACCACTACACACACTGCGTGCGCGCCACGTATCCTCCCGGGCGCCACCTCACACGATCGGCATGCAAACGCCGGAAGTCTTTGCCGGAGAAATCACACGGCGGTGCAACTCGCCGGAAACTTTAACCTTCACCAGAAACTCCCAAGAACATTTATCCATTCTCCAGATTTTCATTGAAGCTTCATCGATCTTCTTCATCACACCATAACCTTTGGAATATTATGCACTATTTTTGTATAGATATTGTATATAGATTTTATATTTTCTTTTCTTTTAGGATATATAGAGTTTTATATAGAATTTTCATTTTATTTTCTATATGCAATTTCCTTGTAATTTCTTTAGAGTTTTCTATTAGGAGTTTATCGCCATTTTTAGGAGTAGAATATTATTTTCATTTGTTTCTCTTCTGCTATCTGATTTTACTTTGATTTCATTCTGTGCTGGCCATGTGACATGATTCAATTGGAGAATGATTCTCAATATCATTTCTCTATCTTTTCTTCGACACGGATATCAATACGCTACCTTTTAGAGTTTGATTTCTCTTATAAATCGAACCATGACGGTTTAGCGTTACATTGGTTCTGATTCGAAATTTCATCATCAAGGATCCAGAGAGGAGAAGATTGGAATGGAGCTTGCGCATAATATCGAGGGCCAACGGAACCGCTTCGTTCAATAACATCTTTCTTATTCAAGGCTTTATGCAACCGTCGAGTGGTGTGAGCTGTAGCGTTAGATACGTGGGAAATGACAATTGAGCGGTCTCCCCTCGATCGTCTAGAGGGCTTAGTGTAGTACCCTTTGGATGATATGCGACGCATTCACTCCTACGCCTTAGGTTCTTGCGTGTGTGTCCCGAGTTCCTTCCCGTTTAGGCGTGTTAGGCCTGCTTCCTCTTTGTTCTCGCCCCGCGCGATCGAAACCCTTTTCTCTCGCATTCAGGCGATTGAGATCCCTTCTCTTGCCCCTGTGTAATCGAGACTTGTTTTTCGAGTGCACCGAACTACGTTTGCTCTGATCTCTCGTACCAGACGATAGTACGTAGGCATAGGATTGCGATAATCCTAGCAATCTCACTTTTCCCCCTTTTTCGTAGTTGGCTGGCTGAACTACAACTGGTCTGATTTCTCGTACAAGACGAGAATATGTAGGCATAGGATGCGATATCCTAATGAGCACACTAACAACTAACTTCTTTGTTCTCTCGCTGCCGTGCGATCGAGACTTTCCCGCTGACGACTGATCTTCCCTTTCTCTTGCCCGAGCACAATTGAGACCAGACTGTAGTTCTAGTTCCCTTAGGTTCCCATACTTCTAATCCCGACGTGCTACGTCCGTTATACCGCAAACAAGTAAAGCCTAAATCTCCAATGGTCGAGCAGCATACACCTAACTGCTAGAATGCGTATGCTAGTATCGTCAATCCTTACTCTCACCCCTGTGTGATCGAGAACACCCCAGTTACCCGTAGTTAGCCTGAACTACGTTTTGCTCTGATTTCTCATATGATATGAGAATACGTAGGCACAAAACGCGACATCTTGGCGAGCAATCCCCCCCGTAGTTTCCCGAACTACGTTTACTCTGACTTTCCCATTGCACGAGGGAATACTTAGGCATAGAGCGTGATACTCTATCGAGTCAGTTCTTTCCGTTTAGATTGTTTTCCACCCATAGACTAAACAAACAAGCGTGGATCCCGTTGATACCTTCCCCTTGCGTAACCGACTACCAAACCCAGACATGGTTGCGAGGACCTTGTCTTATACCTTTTCGTCATGTTTTTCCGATCGCTTTCTTTCCCTTTCTGTGGGATAAATAACGAAAGGTGGCGACTATTCTGTTTTGCCGGCACCTTATTTTCGCAGTAGCGACAAGTACGACTTAATAATCCTAATTATGATGACTCGTTTGTCAAATTTTACTTAATTAGACTAAGTAGATCTTATAATTTGATAATTATGATTTTGACAATCCACATGTCAAGTATGGCCTAGCGAGACCACATACAACTTAATAGTCTGAATTCCGACGAATCGTATGTCCAATCTTACCTAGTTGGACTAAGTAGGTGTAATGAATCGAGATTTTGATGATACACGTGTCGAGCCTTACCTAATTAGACAAATTACGGCTTAAGAATTTCAATTAGAAAGATTCCGGCATCCAATATTATCTATTTAGATTAAGTATAGTTTGAGAATTTTAATTTCAACGATTCATATGTTTATTCTTATCAATATGGACTACGTACGACTTAATAATCCTAATTATGATGACTCGTTTGTCAAATGTTACTTAAGTAGACTAAGTAGATCTTATAATTTAATAATTATAATTTTGACAATCCACATGTCAAGTATGGCCTAGCAAGACCACTTACGACTTAATAATCTGAATTCCGACGACTCGTATGTCCAATATTATCTAGTTGGACTAAGTAGGTCTAACGAATCGAGATTTTGATGATACAAGTGTCGAGCCTTACCTAATTAGACAAGTTACGGTTTAAGAATTTCAATTAGAAAGATTCAGGCATCCAGTATTATCTATTTAGATTACGTACAACTTGAGAATTTTAATTTCAACGATTCATATGTTTATTGTTATCAACATGGACTAAGTAAGACTTAATAATCCTAATTATGATGACTCGTTTGTCAAATGTTACTTAATTAGACTAAGTAGATCTTGTAATTTAATAATTATGATTTTGACGATCCACGTGTCAATTATGGCCTAGCGAGACTACGTACGACTTAATAGTCTGAATACCGACGACCCGTATGTCCAATCTTACCTAGTTGGACTAAGTAGGTCTAACGAATCGATATTTTTATGATACACGTGTCGAGTCTTACCTAATTAGACAATTTACGGATTAAGAATTATAATTAGAAAGATTCAGGCACCCTGTATTATCTATTTAGATTAAGTATAGTTTGAGAATTTTAATTTCAATGACTCATATGTTTATTGTTATCAACATGGACTAAGTATGACTTAATATTCATAACTATGATGACTCGTATGTCAAATGCCACCTAATTAGACTAAGTAGATCTTCTAATTTGATAATCATGATTTTTACGATCCACATGTCAAGCATGACCTAGCGAGACGACGTACGACTTAATAATCTGACTTCCGACGACCCGTATGCCCAATCTTACCTAGTTGGACTAAGTAGGTCTAACAAATCAAGATTTTGATGATACACGTCTCGAGTCTTACCTAATTAAACAACATACGGCTGAAGAATTATAATTAGAAAGATTCAGGCATCCAGTACTATCTATTTAGATTAAGTACAGTTTGAGAATTTTAATTTCAACGATTCATATGTTTATTGTTATCAACATGGACTAAGTACGACTTAATTATTCTAATTAAGTTGACTCGTATGTCAAATGCCACCTAATTATACTAAGTAGATCTTATAATTTGATAATTATGATTTTGACGATCCACATGTCAAGTATGACCTAGCAAGACCACGTACGACTTAATAGTCTGAATTCCGATGACCCGTATGTCCAATCTTACCTAGTTGGACTAATTAGGTCTAATGAATCGAGACTTTTATGATACACGTATCGAGTCTTACCTAATTAGACAAATTATTTTTTAAGAATTATAGTTAGAAAGATTCAGTCATCCAGTATTATCTATTTAGATTAAGTACATTTTGAGAATTTAAATTTCAACTATTCATATGTTTATTGTTATCAACATGGACTAAGTACGACTTAGTAATCTGAATTATGATGACTCGTATGTCAAATGCCACCTAATTAGACTAAGTAGATCTTATAATTTGATAATTATGATTTTGACGATCCACACGTCAAGTATGACCTAGCAAGGCCACGTACGACTTAATAGTCTAGATTCCGACGACCCAATTGCCCAATCTTACCTAGTTGGACTAAGTACGTCTAACGAATCGAGATTTTGATGATACATGTGTCGAGTCTTACCTAATTAGACAAATTACGACTTAAGAACTATAATTAGAAAGATTCAGGCATATCGTATTATATATTTAGATTAAGTACAGTTTGAGAATTTTAATTTCAACGATTCATACGTTTATTGTTTTCAACATGGACTAAGTACGACTTAATAATCATAATTATGATGACTCGTATGTCAAATGTCACCTAATTAGACTAAGTAGATCTTATAATTTGATAATTGTGATTTTGACGATCTACATGTCAAGTATGGCCTAGGGAGACCACGTACGACTTAATAGTCTGAGTTCGGACAAACCGTATGTCAAATCTTACCTAGTTGGACTAAGTAGGTCTAACGAATCGAGATTTTGATGATACATGTGTCGAGTCTTACCTAATTAGAAAAATTACGGCTTAAGAATTCTAATTATAAAGATTCAGGCATCCAGTATTATCTATTTAGATTAAGTACAGTTTGATAATTTTAATTTCAACGATTCATATGTTTATTGTTATCGTCATGGACTAAGTACGACTTAATAATCCTAATTATGATGACTCGTATGTCAAATGTCACCTAATTAGACTAAGTAGATCTTATAATTTGATAATTGTGATTTTGACGATCTACGTGTCAAGTATGGCCTAGGGAGACCACGTACGACATAATAGTGTGAATTCCGACGAACCGTATGTCTAATCTTACCTAGTTCGACTAAGTAGGTCTAACGAATCGAGATTTAATGATACATGTGTCGAGTCTTACCTAATAATACAAATTATGGCTTAATAATTCTAATTAGAAAGATTCAGGCATCCAGTGTTATCTATTTAGATTAAGTACAGTTTTATAATTTTAATTTCAACGATTCATATGTTTATTGTTATCAACATAGACTAAGTACGACTTAATAATCCTAATTATGATAACTCGTTTGTCAAATTTTACTTAATTAGACTAAGTAGATCTTCTAATTTGATAATTATGATTTTGACGATCCACATGTTAAGTATGACCTAGCGAGACGATGTACGACTTAATAGTCTGAATTCCGACGACCCGTATGCCCAATCTTACCTAGTTGGACTAAGTAGGTCTAACAAATCAAGATTTTGATGATACACGTGTCGAGTATTACCTAATTAGACAACATAGGGCTTAAGAATTATAATTAGAAAGATTCAAGCATCCAGTATTATCTATTTAGATTAAGTACAGTTTGAGAATTTTAATTTCAACGATTCATATATTTATTGTTATCAACATGGACTAAGTACGAATTAATAATCCTAATTATGATGACTCGTATGTCAAATGCCACCTAATTAGACTAAGCAAACCATATAATTTGATAATTATGGTTTAGACGATCAACATGTCAAGTGTGGCCTAGAGAGACCACGTACGACTTAATAGTCTGAATTCCGACGACCCGTATGTCCAATCTTACCTAGTTTGACTAAGTAGGTCTAACAAATCGAGATTTTAATGTTACACGTGTAAAGTCTTACCTAATTAGACAAATTACGACTTAAGAATTATAATTAGAAAGATTCAGGCATCCAGTATTATCTATTTAGATTAAGTACAATTTGAGAATTTTAATTTCAACAATTCATATAATTATTGTTATCAACATGGACTAAGTACGACTTAATTATCCTAATTATGATGACCCGTATGTCAAATACCACCTAATTAGACTAAGCAGATCTTATAATTTGATAATTAAAATTTTGACGATCCACAAGTCAAGTTTGACCTAGTGAGACCACGTACGACTTAATAGTGTGTATATCGACGACCCGTATGCCCAATCATACCTAGTTGGACTAAGTAGGTCGAACGAATCGAGATTTTGATGATACACGTGTCGAGTCTTACCTAATTAGACAAATTACGACTTAAAATTATAATTAGAAAGATTCAGGCACCCATTATTATCTATTTAGATTAAGTACAGTTTAAGAATTTTAATTTCAACGATTCATATGTTTATTGTTATCAACTTGGACTAAATACGACTTAATAATCATAATTATGATGACTAGTATGTCAAATGCCACCTACGTAGACTAAGTAGATCTTATAATTCGATAATTATGATTTTGACGATCCACATGTCAAGTATGACCTAGCGAGACCACGTACGACTTAATAGTCTGAATTCCAACAACTCGTATGTCCAATCTTACCTAGTTGGACTAACTAGGTCTAACAAATTGAGATTTTGATATTACACGTGTCGAGTCTTACCTAATTAGACAAATTATTTCTTAATAATTATAATTAGAATGATTCAGGCATCCAGTATTATCTATTTAGATTAAGTACAGTTTGAGAATTTTAATTTCAACGATTCATATGTTTATTGTTACCAACATGGACTAAGTACGACTGAATAATCCTAATTATGATGATTCGTATGTCAAATGTCACCTAATCATACTAAGTAGGTCTTATAATTTTATAATTATGATTTTGACGTTCCAAATGTCAAGTATGACCTAGCGAGACCACGTACGACTTAATAGTCTGAATTCTAACGACCCGTATGTCCAATCTTACATAGTTTGACAAAGTAGGTCTAACGAATCGAGATTTTGATGATACACGTCTCGAGTCTTACCTAATTTGACAAATTATTTCTTAAGAATTATAATTAGAAAGATTCAGGCATCCAATATTATCTGTTTAGATTAAGTACAGTTAATGAATTTTAATTTCAACGATTCCTATGTTTATTGTTATCAACATGGACTAAGTACGACTTAATAATCCTAATTATGATGACTCGTTTGTCAAATTTTACATAATTAGACTAAGTAGATCTTATAATTTGCTAATTATGATTTTGACGATCCACATGTCAAGTATGGCCTAGCAAGACCACGTACGACTTAATAGTCTGAATTCCGACGACCCGTATGTCCAATCTTACCTAGGTGGACTAAGTAGGTCTAATGAATCGATATTTTTATGATACACGTGTCGATTCTTACCTAATTAGACAACATACGGCTTAAGAATTATAATTAGAAAGATTCAGGTATCCAGTACTATCTATTTAAATTAAGTATAGTTTGAGAATTTTAATTTCAATGATTCATATGTTTATTGTTATCAACATGGACTAAGTACGACTTAATAATTCTAATTATGATGACTCATATATCAAATGCCACCTAATTAGACTAAGTAGATCTCATAATTTGATAATTATGGTTTAGACGATCCACATGTCAAGTGTGGCCTAAAGAGACCACGTACGACTTAATAGTCTGAATTCTGACGACCCGTATGTCCAATCTTACCTAGTTTGACTAAGTAGGTCTAACGAACCGAGATTTTAATGATACACGTGTCGAGTCTTACCTAATTAGAAAAATTACGGCTTAAGAATTATAATTAGAAAGATTCAGGCATCCAGTATTATTTATTTAGATTAAGTACAGTTTGAGAATTTTAATTTCAACGATTCATATGTTTATTGTTATCAAAATGGACTAAGTACGACTTAATTATCCTAATTATGATGACTCGTATGTCCAATCCCACCTAATTAGACTAAGTAGATCTTATAATTTGATAATTATGATTTTGACGATCCACATGTCAAGTTTGACCTAGCGAGACCACGTACGACTTAATAGTGTGAATATCGAGGACCCGTATGCCCAATCATACCTAGTTTGACTAAGTAGGTCTAACGAATCGAGATTTTGATGATACACCTGTCGAGTCTTACCTAATTAGACAAATTACGGCTTAAGAATTATAATTAGAAAGATTCAGGCACCCAGTATTATCTATTTAGATTAAGTACAGTTTGGGAATTTTAATTTCAACGATTCATATGTTTATTGTTATCAACATGGACTAAGTACGACTTAATAATTCTAATTATGATGACTCGTATGTGAAATGCCACCTCATAGACTAAGTAGATCTTATAATTTAATAATTATGGTTTAGACGATCCACATGTTAAGTGTGACCTAGCGAGACCACGTACGAGTTAATTGTCTGAGTTCCGACGACCCGTATGTCCAATCTTACCTAGTTGGACTAAGTAGGTCTAACGAATCGAGATTTTGATGATACACGTGTCGAGTCTTACATAATTAGACAAATTACGGCTTAAGAATTATAATTAGAAAGATTTAGGCATCTCGTATTATCTATTTAGATTAAGTACAGTTTGAGAATTTTAATTTCAACGATTCATACGTTTATTGTTTTCAATATGGACTAAGTACGACTTAATAATCCTAATTATGATGACTCGTATGTCAAATCTCACCTAATTAGAATAAGTAGATCTTATAATTTGATAATTGTGATTTTGACGATATACATGTCAAGTATGGCCTAGGGAGACCATGTACGATTTAATAGTCTGAATTCCGATGACCCGTATGTCCAATCTTACCTAGTTGGACAAAGTAGGTCTAACGAATCGAGATTTTGATGATAGACGTGTCGAGTCTTACCTAATCTGACAAATTACGGCTTAAGAATTATAATTAGAAAATTTTAGGCATCCAGTATTATCTATTTAGATTAAGTGCAGTTTGATAATTTTAATTTCAACGATTCATATGTTTATTGTTACCAACATGGACTAAGTACGACTTAATAATCCTAATTATGATGACTCATTTGTCAAATGTCACCTAAATACACTAAGTGGGTCTTATAATTTTATAATTATGATTTTGTCGATCCACATGTCAAGTATGACCTAGCGAGACCACGTACGACTTAATAGTCTGAATTCCAACGACCCGTATGTCCAATCTTATCAAGTTGGTCTAAGTAGGTCTAACGAATCGAGATTTTGATGATACACGTGTCGAGTCTTACCTAATTAGACAAATTACGGATTAAGAATTATAATTAGAAATATTCTGGCATCCAATATTATCTATTTAGATTAAGGACAATTTGAGAATTTTAATTTCCATGATTCATTTGTTTATTGTTAGCAACATGGACTAAGTACGACATAATAATCCTAGTTATGATGACTCGTATGTCAAATGTCACCTAATTATACTAAGTAGGTCTTATAATTTTATAATTATGATTTTGACGTTCCAAATGTCAAGTATGACCTAGCGAGACCACATACGACTTAATAGTCTGAATTCCGACGACCCGTATCTCAAATCTTACCTAGTTGGACAATGAAGGTCTAACGAATCGAGATTTTGATGATACACGTGTCGAGTCTTACCTAATTAGACAAATTATTTCTTAAGAATTATAATTAGAAAGATTCAGGCATCCAATATTATCTGTTTAGATTAAGTACAGTTAAAGAATTTTAATTTCAACGATTCATATGCTTATTGTTATCAACATGGACCAAGTACGACTTAATAATCCTAATTATGATGACTCGTTTGACAAATTTTACATAATTAGACTAAGTAGATCTTATAATTTGCTAATTATGATTTTGACGATCCACATGTCAAGTATGGCCTAGCAAGACCACGTACGACTTAATAGTCTGAATTCCGACGACCCGTATGTCCAATCTTACCTAGGTGGACTAAGTAGGTCTAATGAATCGATATTTTTATGATACACGTGTCGATTCTTACCTAATTAGACAACATACGGCTTAAGAATTATAATTAGAAAGATTCAGGTATCCAGTACTATCTATTTAAATTAAGTATAGTTTGAGAATTTTAATTTCAATGATTCATATGTTTATTGTTATCAACATGGACTAAGTACGACTTAATAATTCTAATTATGATGACTCATATATCAAATGCCACCTAATTAGACTAAGTAGATCTCATAATTTGATAATTATGGTTTAGACGATCCACATGTCAAGTGTGGCCTAAAGAGACCACGTACGACTTAATAGTCTGAATTCTGACGACCCGTATGTCCAATCTTACCTAGTTTGACTAAGTAGGTCTAACGAACCGAGATTTTAATGATACACGTGTCGAGTCTTACCTAATTAGAAAAATTACGGCTTAAGAATTATAATTAGAAAGATTCAGGCATCCAGTATTATTTATTTAGATTAAGTACAGTTTGAGAATTTTAATTTCAACGATTCATATGTTTATTGTTATCAAAATGGACTAAGTACGACTTAATTATCCTAATTATGATGACTCGTATGTCCAATCCCACCTAATTAGACTAAGTAGATCTTATAATTTGATAATTATGATTTTGACGATCCACATGTCAAGTTTGACCTAGCGAGACCACGTACGACTTAATAGTGTGAATATCGAGGACCCGTATGCCCAATCATACCTAGTTTGACTAAGTAGGTCTAACGAATCGAGATTTTGATGATACACCTGTCGAGTCTTACCTAATTAGACAAATTACGGCTTAAGAATTATAATTAGAAAGATTCAGGCACCCAGTATTATCTATTTAGATTAAGTACAGTTTGGGAATTTTAATTTCAACGATTCATATGTTTATTGTTATCAACATGGACTAAGTACGACTTAATAATTCTAATTATGATGACTCGTATGTGAAATGCCACCTCATAGACTAAGTAGATCTTATAATTTAATAATTATGGTTTAGACGATCCACATGTTAAGTGTGACCTAGCGAGACCACGTACGAGTTAATTGTCTGAGTTCCGACGACCCGTATGTCCAATCTTACCTAGTTGGACTAAGTAGGTCTAACGAATCGAGATTTTGATGATACACGTGTCGAGTCTTACATAATTAGACAAATTACGGCTTAAGAATTATAATTAGAAAGATTTAGGCATCTCGTATTATCTATTTAGATTAAGTACAGTTTGAGAATTTTAATTTCAACGATTCATACGTTTATTGTTTTCAATATGGACTAAGTACGACTTAATAATCCTAATTATGATGACTCGTATGTCAAATCTCACCTAATTAGAATAAGTAGATCTTATAATTTGATAATTGTGATTTTGACGATATACATGTCAAGTATGGCCTAGGGAGACCATGTACGATTTAATAGTCTGAATTCCGATGACCCGTATGTCCAATCTTACCTAGTTGGACAAAGTAGGTCTAACGAATCGAGATTTTGATGATAGACGTGTCGAGTCTTACCTAATCTGACAAATTACGGCTTAAGAATTATAATTAGAAAATTTTAGGCATCCAGTATTATCTATTTAGATTAAGTGCAGTTTGATAATTTTAATTTCAACGATTCATATGTTTATTGTTACCAACATGGACTAAGTACGACTTAATAATCCTAATTATGATGACTCATTTGTCAAATGTCACCTAAATACACTAAGTGGGTCTTATAATTTTATAATTATGATTTTGTCGATCCACATGTCAAGTATGACCTAGCGAGACCACGTACGACTTAATAGTCTGAATTCCAACGACCCGTATGTCCAATCTTATCAAGTTGGTCTAAGTAGGTCTAACGAATCGAGATTTTGATGATACACGTGTCGAGTCTTACCTAATTAGACAAATTACGGATTAAGAATTATAATTAGAAATATTCTGGCATCCAATATTATCTATTTAGATTAAGGACAATTTGAGAATTTTAATTTCCATGATTCATTTGTTTATTGTTAGCAACATGGACTAAGTACGACATAATAATCCTAGTTATGATGACTCGTATGTCAAATGTCACCTAATTATACTAAGTAGGTCTTATAATTTTATAATTATGATTTTGACGTTCCAAATGTCAAGTATGACCTAGCGAGACCACATACGACTTAATAGTCTGAATTCCGACGACCCGTATCTCAAATCTTACCTAGTTGGACAATGAAGGTCTAACGAATCGAGATTTTGATGATACACGTGTCGAGTCTTACCTAATTAGACAAATTATTTCTTAAGAATTATAATTAGAAAGATTCAGGCATCCAATATTATCTGTTTAGATTAAGTACAGTTAAAGAATTTTAATTTCAACGATTCATATGCTTATTGTTATCAACATGGACCAAGTACGACTTAATAATCCTAATTATGATGACTCGTTTGACAAATTTTACTTAATTAGACTAAGTAGATCTTATAATTTGATAATTATGATTTTTACGATCCACATGTCAAGTATGGTCTAGTAAGACCACGTACGACTTAATAGTCTGAATTCCGAAGACCCGTATGTCCAATCTTACCTAGTTGGACTAAGTAGGTCTAATGAATCGAGATATTGAAGATACACGTGTCGAGTCTTACCTAATTAGAAAAATTACGGCTTAAGAATTATAATTAGAAATATTCAGGCATCCAGTATTATCTATTTAGATTAAGTACAGTTTGAGATTTTTAATTTCAACGATTCATATGTTTATTGTTATCAACATGGACTATGTACGACTTAATAATCCTAATTATAATGACTCGTATGTCAAATGTCACCTAATTAGACTAATTAGGTCTTATAATTTTATAATTATGATTTTGACGATCCACATGTCAAGTATGACCTAGCGAGACCAAGTACGACTTAATAGTTTGAATTCCGACGACCTGTATGTCCAATCTTACCTAGTTGGGCTAAGTAGGTCTAACGAATCGAGATTTTGATCATACACGTGTCGAGTCTTACCTAATTAGACAACATACAGCTTAATAATTATAATTAGAAAGATTCAGGCATCCAGTACTATCTATTTAGATTAAGTACAGTTTAAAAATTTTAATTTCAGCGATTCATATGTTTATTGTTATCAAGTTGGACTAAGGATGTTCCTTTGATGTTTTTTTTGTTGTTTACAAACTTGTAACACAGTAGATTCATCCAACACTTGAGATTGTGCCACATGGTTAACATTTTTTTCTTTCTTTTTTAATTAAAATTAAATAAAGTTTAATCAACAATTAAAACACACCCGTGTTCTCCTTCTCAGTGGTTTAAGATGCCAAACAAAACATTTTTTTCTCCTCCACTTTCTTTCCACCTTTTGTGAAAACACCCATAACCCACAACACCCACTCACCTCCATATTTTTCTCAAATACGTGAATGGCCATGGTATATATTAACATCATGTTCCAATATTCAAACACATAAAACTTAACATACCAATATTTGTCAAATAAATTTCATCTTATCAGGAAGATTAACAAAGCAGTCATAACTCCCTATTCATTTTACATATATCAACTCACACCATCATTTCAAACTAAGTCATTTTATACATCATTACAAAAAATGGCCACTAATAGTGGCATCAGACTATAGCAATATGTGAATGTAACTATGATAGTGTCTTACTCATGGCATTTTCATTTTTATTGTTTATCTTCGTTATGAGAAAAGGGATGTTGGAGTATATGATTGTAAGACAATTAGTAAGGAATGGAAAATTGATATACATATTGATTTTATACCATTCAAAATTTAGATAATGTAAGTTAAAATAAATAGAACTTTTTATGAGTATATACTTGACTCTATGTAACATAAATGGAACTTTTTTGTCTTAAGTGAGTTTCGAAGGGATACATTATGCCAACTGGGTTGAACTTGTGGCAATATATTATATGGCACTATGTGATGGGAGTTAACGCTAAGGCACCATGTGATGGGAGTGGCTGCTTTGTCCCGTGTAGAGTGGGTTCAACAGATATAGGCTATAGCGAGTTCTGGTGTTCTGATTGTTTCGGTAGTTGTTCTAGCATTTGTGTCGAGGTTTTATAGTCAGCATCACGTTTGATTGGCCATTCACAGAGGCTGGGAGTATCTGGTGTTGGTGCTTGGTTCTTTTACTTGGGACAGCTTCTTATTGTTGAGTCTGTTGTATTTGAGGACTAGTGAATTGGAACCGTTTTTAGCTTTTTTAGCTTCTAGTTTTTGCAGGGTGGAGAGTGTCATTCACAACAGTTTGGAGTTTATTCTAATTATCTTATTTTTGATGGTCAGCTCATGGAAAATTTCGAATATTTGTTTGGAGAAGGGAGATCGTTATTCAAGAAAATAACGATGATTTGGTTTTCTTGAGTTTGTTGTGTTTGTTGTATTGGAAGTCTAAGAATGTTAAAATATTCCAAAATGAGGAATTTCAAATCGAAATACTGCCGAAGTCTTTTTGAACAAGTCTTTTTGGTTCCTTCTTGTTTGATTTTCTCTTCTGTACCTATTTCTAAGAATTGAGATTCATTTTGTAATTGTAGGCGTTAGATGTAGTAGAATGAGAGAGAACTTTCCGACTGTATCATATGCGGCAGCTGACATTTTAATTTACTGGTTCTAGTTCTTTCTTATTTCATTTTTGCACCAATTGATACATAGCTTCATGAACACCAGAGATTATTCTATTTACAACTTTTTGCTTTTATTTTTTACAAAATGCTCATTTTTTTTTTGGAAATTAAATGCCTTAAATGAAAAGGCAAAAGTAGATCCAAAGATTAGTGAAAAACCAACTACCACAGCTGCAGCTACACCTTTTAACTCATCTCCATAGCCAAAATAACTTCTAACAAACTCTTCCATGGTCTCTCCAGTATCTATATGTTCTTTAACATCACCAAACTGTGTAGTTACCAAGCCACATAGAGTCCAAGAGATAGGACAAATCCAGAAAAACCATCTCCACCATATTGACATTCTCTGTTACATATCAAACAATATGCTATTAGCCTTTTTGATTTAAGTAAGTTTCATTTTGTACTTGCATGTTCTAATATGAAAAATGAAGCGAAAGGGACACTGTCACACTGAAACTTACAGTTCGGGGAATCACGAATCCTGAGAAAAGGTTCCATAACAAGTAGAAGCCAAAGGAAACTATAGCAGCAACGTTGTGATCTGGTGTAGCACCCACAAGCATCATTCCAAAGAAGGTGAAATATAGCAAGGTGAAGAACATGAAGAATAGATACCAAAAGACCTTGGCAGGTTTCTTTTCAAACCTAATCATGATATACACTATAATGCCATATAGAAGGGTATGTATGAGTATGTATGGGATCTCAACAACAACCTGAATACTCAAAGGTGGTAAGTTTCCTAAACACGTGATCTTTAAGGTTTAGTAGTTAACATTCCTTAACCATTACATGGTCAGTAACATTATGCATACCTGTCCAAATGCATAAGGCAGTGTTGAGTACATTCCGGCAGCCTTTTCTCTATAGAAGACTGTTCGCTCAATGGCTACAACTGGTTGCACTGATGTAGCATTTTGTGCCCCGGTGAAGAGTACTACGGCATATATGGATTCCATCGCGTTAAATGGATCTTGTTTTCTTTCCCTGCATTACAAGAATACATGAATGAAGGTAATAACTGACAGCGATTCAGAAACAAGTAAGGAATGTTGATTGGTACCTTTTGCTGCCAATATTCCAAAATATTGTCCCAAACAAGGCAGTGACTATTGTGAATAAAATTCTGACTACACTGTATGGTGGATTTCGCCAATACGATAGGTGCTGCTTCCAATGGTATTCACACGAGACTTCAAAATCTACACATGCTTCACATGTCACCACTATGTTATGCTATGTGCATGCCGGGTGACTCGGGTCGTGTTTGGATAAAAAAACTAAGCTCTTATTTATTATAAACACTTATCATATAAATGATTTTGTATATGCTATTTATGTAATAAAAAATAAAGTGAGGTTAAATTGTTTTCATATGAATTATAAGTTGTTTTCACAAGCTATTTTGGAGAACTTGTGAAAACAAGCTAAAAACAACTTATAAATATCTCATAAGTTGTTTTCATAAATTCTTCTAAAAAATATTTCACGCGTTTATGCTAGTACATAAACTCAAATAAGTAAATTCAAACAAACTCTCATTCTAATGCTCCATTGCATAAATGGCCACTGCATTTCAAGTTGATGACTTGAGAGACAGTGGAGTCTCCACTTAAAAAGTCCTTTGAAGTTTGAAGATAATTCTTGTACCTGTGGCATGTCCACCTGATATCCAATTTCATCAAAAGTGATAGAAAGAGGTGTGAAAGGAAGAACCATCCCCCGCTTCCCGCCGTGATCAGTTTCACTAATGCTACCTACTTTTGCTGACACTGTCGTAGAAGAAAAAATTCTTCGACTTGCATTTCCTTTGGCTGCATCGAAATTATTTCGATCATCTTAAACTGAATTATCATATGAATTAAAATAGGAAGAATTTTTGTAAGAAAATTTGTAACTCATCCGAAGAATATTCGCTTTTAGGGGATAATCCAATGATCTGTCCGTCTCCAGCAGTGGCAGCATTTCTCTCAGCCAGGGCTTCTTCTGATATTAAAGCCTGTGGTTTATCAAATGCTGCAGTCAAATGTTTCATTTGTTACTAAGCACATTACATAAATTTTACAAACTGAAAAGCACATAAAGACATAAATAAGATGCTTACAGTCAAGATAATGTAAGGCCAAAGGGAAAAGGAAGTTGAATATAGGAATCTTGAGGATCCATGTAGGCAAAGTATGCCCAAGCAGGGAAAAAAAGAAGGTCCCTTTGGTTATAGAAAACTGGGAGTTTCATGATGAACATCGATAACTCCGAGTATCCATTGAACATCATTACAATTAATATGAAGAATAGAGCACCCATATAGATCTCGTCGTCTGTTTCCATATTCCTGTGCATCTCGGTTCGTAGGAACATTGTCATTGTTATGATGCGAGTGAAAATCAACTGAAAAAATGAAATCAAACATGACTCTAGTTGAAATAGCACAGATGGACAATGAACAACTTAATTAAGCGCTTCGTAGGAACATTGTCATTGTTATGATGCTAGTGAAAATCAACTGAAAAAATGAAATCAAACATGACTCAAGTTGAAGTAGCACAGATGGACAATGAACAATTTAATTAAGCACTTATTACAAAGCTACTTATCTAATCAGTGCTTATGTATAACTATTCTATAACAAAATATAAAACAAAAGCATATTATATTTTTATAAGATATAAGTTGTTTTCGTATGTGATTCTCTTCTAGATAATCTCACAAGTGTGCCAACAGGTAAGTTCAAATGGTGAGTGCTTACCTGCCACATCTTGAAAATATAGACAAAAGAATTCCTTTTCATAAGTAAAAGTTCTCTGGATACAGCAGGGTGGCCTTTGGAGGTATCAAATGGAGTAGCAAGTTCATCACCGAGTTTTTAACCAATATGAAATAATTGAAATGCTTCAGCAAATTCTCTAACAATGATAGTTATATGGCTCATCTTTATTTTCCCAGTACTATTCTTGCTTTTTTCTTGACGTTACCTATCAAATGCATGAATTGAAAGAGTTGAGTTTAGTATCTTTTATTAAAGGTGAAAAGAGTAAAACAAGTTTTAGTTAGGTGAAGCTAAAAAAAGTACTTCTTGTAAAAAGTATGCTACTCCTTTCCTCTCTGGACATTTGAAACCAATGTGTTGAATGAATTCGAGGACATTTTCTCTTGGACCTTGATACACAATTTGTCTGTCTGAGAGCAGAATTATGTCGTCGAATAACTCGTAAGTTTCAGGTGTTGGCTGCAAAGGAGAGATGAGAGTTGTTCCATTCAGAATGTGGATGGATTGTCTTAGTGAATTAATCATTTGGAATGTTGTGGATCTGTCTAAACCAGTCGATATTTCGTCCATGAAAAGCGCTCTTGCTGGACCAACTAGCATCTCACCTATAATCATAGTCACATCATGAGTTTCACAAAAAATACAAAATGAAAATAAAAACACTTCATTTCATATTAGTATTTCACATATAAAGAGATTTATGGTTTACCAGTCGTGACTCGTTTTTTTTTGTCCACCAGAAATACCTCGAATATTCCATCCCCTACCATAGTATCTGCACAATAGCAAGAATAACCACGACACAATGGTTTTGAGATCGCATCTACCGCATTTGACCATGATACATTGACAAGAACCATTGTTTAAGACCATATCACTGAACTATGTCATTTTAGATAAGTGAAATAGAAAATAACTATTATCTTATAAGCTCATTCTAACATCTTCAAACTACAAACTTTCCTCAATTCGTCTACCCAATTTCACTCAAAAACACTTGCAAGCTTATTGATAACATGACTTCTATACTAAGATTGATACAGTCAATGCAAGAAATTGGACGAGTCAATTCAATTTCAACAGCCATAGTTACATTATGTCAAAACCTATAAAATATTTTTCCTTCAAGAACTGCTTGTACAGAAAAAGAATCAGGTTGACAAGAACCATTATAGCAACCACTGTTTAAATCCCTAACACTGAATCAAATTTATAGTAATAAGGGTATCTTTCCACGATTCTTTATGAAACCATGAACATTAACTAAATTTTATCAAATATTAAAAAATCACTGAGTTTAATATGAAAAAGAGCACTTTCTGAAAAGGGACAAAACTTAAAAAGTCCAAATTTAATAGGGACCAATTCTCCAATGCTAACATAAAAAATTGAATGTGTATGTCAGGATAAAGGTTGATATCAGTAGTCCAACCATTTCTAATTTCAATTTATGATTGCTAATAATCAAACCAACCCTTGGAAAGAAAGACTTCAAGTTAGAAACTAATTGAGAGTTATCATAGGATACAACTAACTAAACATATAACTAAATCATCATGGTATCTGTAACCTGAAAAGGTTGTATCAACATCTTCAATATAATCCCACCAAACATAACTACTTGAAAGATCATGAACAAAATACTCTTTCCACTACAAGAAATCCTGCAGTTTCCCAAGTGATATTCACGTCACTAACATAAAAACCACTTCACTAAAAAAATTTGCGACGTGGGTAAAACACGTCAGAAATGCAAAGGTGGGAACTTTTTCCCACGTGGTAAACACGTCACAAAGTTGTCACATGGTTACCACGTCGCAAACCACAAAAGAAAGAGGAAATGTTCCCACGTGAAAACCAAGTCACTAATTAGTGACGTGAAAACCATGTGGGAACATTACTTTACCAATTTTCTCTGCACGCTGGCTGACACAATTATATTTTATTACCCACGTGATATCCACTTCACAAAGTTGTGACCTAGTTTTCACGTGGGAAACCATATTGAATTAATATTCTTCCCATGTGATTCCCACGTCACTAATTAGTGACATGGGATCCACTTCACTATTTAAATTAATTATAAAAAAAAAATTAATATTAACTGAAAGCTTCTATAAAATTAAAATAAATTTTAAATTTTAAATATAAATTTTAAATTAAAATAATTTTTAATTAAAATAATATACATTTAAAATATATAAATATTTAGTTACATGAAATTCACGTCACAAATACAAATAATAATAATAAAAGTTGTGACATAGTATTCACGTCACAAATAAAAATAATAATAAAAAAAATTATTCTTCGTCACTAAATGATTCATCTTCGTTTTGGTCATCATCTCTGGGAGAATAATTCGATCTCGAGGCAAAATATTTTCGCATTTGTGCCTCCATGTCTGATTGTCGCTTCCTCATTTCCTCTATTTCAGCATTTTGTCTGTTTCTCATATCATCCATTTCGGCCTTTAGGGCCGCCTCACGTGTCTCTGCCTCTCGTCTCGCCTCAGCTAGAGCTAACTGTCTCACTGTTGCCAACATTTCTGGTGTTAATTCTGCCGGACGCGATCCTCCTTCCCCGTCATCGAGTCTCTGAAATAAAGTTCGGTCCCCTTTTCTATAATCACCAGCCAAAGACCCCAGACCAAAAAAACATCCATTAACTCTCTTCCCGCCTACTGTTAAATTCCAAATATAAAGATCAACACGTGGATCAAGCGGTGCATCCCCAATCGGCGTATATTGAGGATTTTCAGTTAGAAATTGGGCAAGCAATGTCTGGTACAACTCCTACACACACATTAAAAAAAATTAAATTAAATATAATTTAAACAATTTAATTATATAGTAATTATGAAATTAAAAGAATTCAACTAAAATAAACAAGTTACCAAGGTTGATTTGGAACGACCGTCAACAAAGTCGCCCGATTTTTTGGTTCGAGTCTTCACAAATAGCTCATTAATTCGTGGCTCCCTCCCCAAGTCCTTTTTCTAATTAAAATGATGAAGCTTAATTAAATATATAATAATACAAAAAAAAACTTTAAAAAATAGTTATAATTACCATTCGTCGACGATGTTCGCCGATACTGATACTTCCAACTGTATTAAGACAACCACCTGCTTCAGATGCCCTCATCTTTTTAGCATGTTCAGATCTTCTCTGAAAATCTTCTGTCTTCCACCACTCAACAAGTTCACCAAATATTTCCTCGCCTATCCAGTTAGGACGAGTGTGATCTCTTTCCCAACGTTGTCTAGCATTCCTAAGCATGTCAGATAATCTGCTAGATACCTTACTTTTGAAATTTTTTTTAATTTTGAACTCGTCAAATTTCTGCCAAGTACACCTTTCCTGCAAGTTATATGACCGTCAACAAAAATGTTAGATATATATAACAAAAAATCGTTATAAAATAACATAACTATAATAAAAATTCAATTTACCTTGAATTTATCAAACCATATATCTTTCTCATCATCTGGGAGCTCTCCGAAAGACTTAATGAGTTTTGTATACATCAATTGAATGACCCAGTTTACAGCTTTAGCAGCAGGACGACACGGATCAAAACTAAACAACAATAATTTGAACGAGTATTAAACATAAAATGACAATAATTTGAACGAGTTTAAAAAATAAAATGACAATATATAGCTAAATAAATATTATAAATTAAAAACATACCCAGATCCCTCAGGCCTAATCAGATGTCGTCCTTCAACCACCAAATGTTCCTCTGCAACAGGATTTGTCTGCTCCTCATGAACATCGTCATCCCCCTGAACAGTGTGGTCATCCTGCTGCTGACGCGTAGGTATATGTGTGGGGTGTGGAATGCGGGAGCTAGATCCCTCTGGCTGGTGCGTGGAGGGTGTCGGCTGAGGAAAACTAGATCCTGAAGGCTGCGGCGTGAAGGAATACTGCTGAGGAAAATCAGATGCCACAGGCTGTGCGAAGTGAGTCTGCTGAGGAAAACTAAATCCCCCAGGCTGCGGCGTGAAGGAATACTGCTGAGGAAGAAAACTAGCTCCCCCAGGAAAACTAGATCCCCCAGACTGCTGCGTAAACGTAGATGGTACCCCAAGCGGATGCATGAAGGATCCCCCAAACGGACTAATAAACGATGGATTCCCAGATGGAACCGTTTGGGAGGAGGAGAGTAATGTCGTAAATGGCTGTGAAGTGTCTACGGACATTAGATCTGCCTGAGACTGTGGGCGAGAAGCATACATGGGCGAGGGCGGTACCTCACGTACTCTGCCCGATGCAAATAATGTGCACATATTGATCCTTCAACTTTAGCTTTGTTTTTCACTGATCGCTTTGAATCACCCATGAATCTTTCAAAGGGATACATCCACCTGTATTGAACGGGGCCACCAAGATAGGCTTCATATGCAAGATGCACAGGTAGATGCTCCATAGAATCAAAAAAACCAGGTGGAAAAACGCGTTCCAACTTGCATAGAATAACTGGAATATTTTGGTCCAACTTAATGATGCTATCGACTCTTAAAGTTGACGCACAAATATCTCTGAAAAATTGACTTATTTCAGTTAGCGGATATAGCACATGGTTGGGTAGTGAACTGAACGCAATTGGAAGCAATCGTTCCATGAAAACATGACAATCATGACTTTTCATTCCATGCAACTTCCCAGTTTTTGTGTCAGCACACCTTGCTAAATTTGAAGCATAACCATCCGGCATTCTCAATTCATTTAACCATCGACAAACCGCTTTAGCATCTTGGGAAGTTAAACTGTAACATGCCTTAGGTTTTAATAATTTTCCATTAGGCCGAGGCTTCAACTCCAACTCTTTTCTATCACACAAAATTTCCATGTCCCTTCTAGCCTTCTCATTATCCTTTGTTTTTCCTTGAACATCCATCACTGTGTTAAATATATTATCGAAGAAATTCTTTTCAATATGCATAACATCAAGATTATGTCGCAATAAATTATCTTTCCAATATGGGAGGTCCCAAAATATACTCCTTTTTGTCCAATTGTGTTTGACCCCATATCCTTCAATTCTGTATGCTTCACCGTAATCTGTAAATTTGGGCAGTTTAGAAACTCGATTCCATATTTCCTCTGGTGACAATCGCGGAGGAGGCAAATCTTTTACTCGTACATCTTTTGTGAAATCAGTCTTGTTTCTTCTAAATACATGGTCTCGTGGTAGGAATCTGCGGTGACAGTCAAACCACGAACTTTTCCCTCCAAATTCCAAAGTAAAAGCCTTTGTAAATTCCATGCAATGTGGACATCCCATTTTGCCATGCGTACCCCAACCAGATAACATTCCATAAGCGGGAAAGTCATTAATAGTCCACATCAAGGCAGCTCGCAAAGTAAAGTTTTGTTTGCGAGATATATCATAGGTCCATTCTCCAATCCACAATCTCTTCAAATCATCTATTAAAGGTTGCAAATAAACATCGATTCCGGATTTAGGACTTGACGGTCCTGGAATGAGGCAAGTCAAAAACATGTACGGTTTTGTCATGCACATCTCTGGAGGAAGGTTGTAAGGGGTTACAATAACTGGCCAACAGGAATATGCAATTGCAGATGCTTGGACGTATGGAGTAAAACCATCAGAGCATAGTCCGAGCCTGACATTTCTAGGTTCTGCAGCAAAATCAGAATGTACCCTATCAAAATGTTTCCATGCCTCACCGTCAGATGGATGTCGCATAATGCCTGAAGATGTTTTGTTTGTATGATGCCATGTCATTTGACTTGCACTATGCATTGAAGCAAACAATCTTTTTAACCTTGGTATTATCGGCAAATAAAACATGGACTTCACTGCTACACGTTTTTGTTTACGGTTAATCGCTTTACTACGAACTTGATATCTCGGACTCTTACAGAACTTACATTCCTCCAGCGCCTCATCATTAACACCAAACTCATTGTCATAAAACAACATACATCCATTTATGCAACAATCAATCTTTCGTACTTCTAAACCCAACTTTGACACCAACCTCTTTGCATCATAATAACTTGTAGGCAAGTTGTCTTTCGTAGGAGTCGCATCCAACATCATTTTTGCAAAGTATTCCAAACACTGATCAGGAACATTCCAATTTGACTTCGCAGCCAATAATCTCACACACATTGATAATTTTGAATCTGCCGACCCCTCAAACAACGGTGTATTCATTTCTTTCAACAATTGGTAAAATCTTTGTGCTTCCTCATTCGGCAACTCTTCCCCATCAAAATCCTGAGGTTCATCATATGTCACATTTACTCCAAATGCATTTCCAACCATTTCATCGATCAGATTAAATTGTTCATCAAATTCCATGTGTGATCGACTGCTTGATGCGTGTGTATTAGTTGCGTCTGCATGTACGTTACTCGGCAGTTGTTCTCCATTATATGTCCAAACCCAATAATTTTTAATGAAACCTTTCCTCTTCAAATGACGTTCAACTTCCTCTGGGTCACTAATTATAGATCTACATTCACATTTAAGACAAGGACATCTCACTCCTCCTTCACGTCGACAACATTCTTGTGCAAATGCCCACGTGATAAACCCCTTAACTCCTTCCTCAAAATTTGCCGTAAGTCCACGTCTGCCTGGTAACGTTCTATCGTACATCCAACTACGATAGTAACGAAAATATTCCATACTGCACAATTGTACTATATATCATTATATATCATTTTAATAAAATATGTAATTTAAATCTATTTTTTCTATTTTGACACCAACCTAATAAAATATGTTCACTAAAATAATATATATTCATTATTTTTAAAATATAATATATATTTATTATTAAAGTATAATATATTCATTAATATGTATAATTGATTTAAAAAAACTGTTTTATTATATTCATTAATTTAATAATATATTATGTTTACTAAAATAAATATATATTAAAAAACTGTTTTATTATTTAAAAAACTGTTTTATTAATATATTATAATTTAATAATTTAATAATATATTGTGTTTACTAAAATAATATATATTAAAAAACTGTTTTATTATTAAAAAAACTGTTTTAAATTCATTATTTTTAAAGTATAATATAAATTCACTAAAATAATATATTATACTAATATAATAACATATTTAAAGTATAATATATATTCTTTTTTTTTCAAAGTATAATATATATATATTCAATATTTTTATATTCATTATTTTTTTAATAATATATATTCATTATAATATATTTTAAAATAATATATATTCATTATTTTTATATTCATAATATATATTCACTATATATTAAAAAAACTGTTTTATTATATTCATTAAATTAATAATTTATTATGTTTACTAAAATAATAACTGTTTTATTACTAAAATAATTTATTATATTCATTAAATTAATAATTTATTATTATTTAAAAAACTGTTTTATTATTTTTAAAAACTGTTTTATTAAAATAATATATATTATATGTTTACTAAATTATATTAACTATTTAATAATATATATTATTCTATAATAGGTATAATTGATTTACTAAAAATCACACAACATATTATTTAATTAAAAATCTGTTTAAAAATATATATACATAACACAACATAATATATATTATGTTTACTAAATTAAATCTGTTTTTTTAATTTGTTTCAAATAAATAATCTATTTTTTAAATTAAAAATCAAATAATATATTATTTTTATTTTTGCTTTCTCAAATTTAAAACAACAACAAACACAATATACAATACATTATCACAATATTTCTAACCTAAAATCTAAAATCTAAAATTTTCTAACCTAAAATTTTCTAACCTAAAATCTAAAATAATATTAACAACAACAACAATAAATATAAACAAATTTAATTGCTGAAATACCTCTTTGCAAGCTTTTAAAACTCTTCCAATGAGATTTCTTAAAAATCAATGTTAGATCTGAAAAAAAAAAATTAACAGTTAATAATAACAAATATATAAAATAAAAGGAAACATAAAAGAGTCACAAAATCAACAAATATTTCACCTTAAAATTTTGGTCTTATGAAATAAAAATGGAGTTGGGTTTGGAGGCAGCAAGCATAAGGAAAAGGAATAAGCAAGCAGTATGAAGGAAGAAAGGGGAAGAAGAAGCTTCTGGGATTTGCATACGAAGTGCCAAGACAAAATTCTGGGATTTGTATTTATAAGGGAGGTTGCGACGTGGATCCCACTTCGGAAGTTTGCGACGTGGATCCCACTTGGGAAGTTTGCGACGTGATTTCAAGGACGGTATTTGCGACGTGAATTCATGGTCGGTAATACTCCTCTAGAACGTTGCTTCAATTAATGACAAATAACTTTTCAGAGTTGCGACGTGAATTCCCCTTGGGAAATTTGCGACGTGGCAAACAAGTCAGAAAAATTCACCCTTTATTTTATTATTACCGTTGCCCACTAAAAGCCAAAGCAACGGTCTGAAATAATTAATGTGAGTGTGTTGCGAAGTGAAATACATGTGGGTAGTTTCTGACTTTTTCTTCCCATGTGATTTTCATGTCACAACTGAATTTTTAAAAATTTCAAACTTCCCTCCCCCTTCAATTTCCAAATTTTCGTTCCAGATTTTTGAACTACACAATTTATTAATTTAATATGTTAGTGACGTGGGAATCACTTGGCAACACATTTTTTTTTCCTACATGTTTCCCACGTCACTAAATCACTAGGGAAAATACACATTTTCTTGTAGTGGACTCTCAAAACATAAAGCTCTAAAACCTCCCCTTATTTAAAAAAAATGAAAGTTGTCAAAACATTAGGTTTAGATTACTCTTTAAATACTCCCTAGTTGTCCATGGGATTCAAAATCTTCACCCTGATATTGCTTGATCCACACGCTGAGGGCTACATCAATTATGTAGAAAAATCTCCTTAAATCTTGAAACAAATCATCAAGTTTCCTAATAGTTGGAGATCAAATAAAATGTTCCATATTAAATCTTCTTTACCTACGAAAATAAGTTAGATTATTCCAAAAGAAATCACACAGAATCAAATTAAATCTGTCAAGAATAAGACAACAGCTTGTACTGATGTTCTGGTAAAACATGTCACAACATCTGTCAGAACATTTGTCTTCAATGTTGACAGACCAACAAGTTTGGACATTTCTCTCAACATCTTTCTGTGAACCATATTTTAGCAAAAATTTCTACCAATCCTAAAACCGTGGAACTAACAGTCTCCCTCTTTGGCAAATTTTGGCTAAAACATCCTTTGCTTAATGAAACTAGAGAGAGGAATAAAACCACAAACACAAAGCACAAGCAAGATACATGATCAACAAAAGATATATCAGAGATATAATGCAACTACAAACTAAACAGGTTCATTACTCCCCCTGTCATACATAACCAATGCTCCCCCTCAAAGGGAAAACCCAAATCACCAGACAAATAGTCACTAGAAGCACATACAGTAGAAGCATTGCACATAACTCAAAGAACTAGAATAACATATTACCATAGAGTAACCAAGGTTCTCCATAAACACAACATGTCAGAACATGTGATTGCACATCATTTCACACATACATCACACCAGTAGCATCATCATAAGTAGAATAAACTATCATGCTTCCATTAAATAGTTGTGTTGCACCCCAAATTTTGGCCTCGGAGATCCTCATCATCATCTTAGGATCATTTCCATTTTGATTATCTAACTATAACCAGTTTCAAGTTTGTCTCTGTTTAGTTACAGGTGAATCAGGATTCCGTACATTTGCAAATCGAGGGTTCGACAGTTTAATCAGTCAATGCATTAGATTGTTTCTCCATGAAGCAAGTCTCTAAACCATCAAGAATACTACATGGGGTCAGGCATGAATCCAATTTGGGGTTTTCAAACAAAGAACAGGAGCAGTACAGTTCATGGATCCCCGATTAGGGTTTTTGATCAAGAAAAGTCGACTGTGGTTTGACTTTTGTTTTAAAAGGTATTCCAATGGTGGTTTTGTGGTTCATTAAGCTCATGTGGCTCAGGGAAGTTCACTCAAGAAGTGTTAAAACCTCAGAGGACTCAGAACGTCAACAGTCGCCTCGTCAGTCATCGATCGATCGTACGGTTGGCCGAAAAGTCAACTCTTCAACCATAAGGAATCTGACCTCAAGATGTGAATCAAAAATGTTCCTTATGTCATATTACACCTGCCCATAAATTTTCATGATCATTGGATCAAGGATGAAGGAGTAATCGGAAAAGTCGAGAATTAGGGTTTTGAAAGGGGCTAGACCCTAGCTCCTTAACCACACACCCAAATGAGTTGGTTCAAAGCTCATTGGAAAGCTCTTGAAAAGTCCTACAAAAGTCCCACAGTGGTTCACAATCAAAAAAATGCATAGAATTGGAGTTATGGCCAAGATCATTTTCAAAGGGTAAAACACTTAGTGAGAATTTGCAAATTCTGGCTGCACAATCCTTATTTTCAGCCAACTTTGAAGAGATTTTTGACCTAGTTCCACTTGGAGTCAGAAGTTCTTGTGAACATGAAGGTTTTAGAGCTACATGAGGGCTTTCCAAAAAGTATTAGAACTCCTCAAAAGGAGTTGTGAGCTGAAAGTTATGGATTTGGCAGGTGTTTTAGAATGAAGAAGTATGAGAATTATACAGAGGAAATGGATTTGCCAAGCATTGCAAGTGGGCTTACAAGTTGCCTTGAAACTTGCATTAAAAAATCATAAAACAAGCAAGAGGTGGAAAGTGAATTCTGAACCAACCATGAACCTATACCTTCTAGCCTGATTTTAGCCACTCTAAGTTCATCATTTTGCTTGACTTTAAGCTAAACCTCAAATCTGCCTAGTACCCTTGCTTTGCCTATAAATAGAGGCCTCCTTCACCTCATTTGAGGACAGAAGAACACCTCTAAAAAACTAGAGAAGTTGCAAGCTCTCACTCTTTCACTCTTTGCTCCAAATTCACAAAATCTCAAAATCCACCAAAACCATAAAAAACTGTCTTGACAGTCCAGCTGCCATATTCATTTCCCTACATTCAAACTCACCAAAAACCATCTACACAATCCACAAATATTGTGTAGAAGTTGTTCCAATCATTAAACCACTCAAAAACCTCATTCTCCCAAAAGTCAACTTCCATACCAAGATACTTTGACCATAAGGCATAAAATTAGCCAACCCATGTTCTAGACATTTTCTTGGTGTTCTAATCACTCAAACACTTCATATATATCATATCTCAACTGTCCAAAGCATTGAGGATCATTGGTGAGGCCTATTTCTCAAACTGTCACATGATTGGTATTTTGCTTCAAAAGGAAGAAAGGTTCAAAGCAAGGAGGTGATTGAAGATTCTCTGGTTTTCTTGTTCCTTTTGCTTGCTTGAAGATGTCTACAAGAGGTATGTAGCATTGAATTCATCTCATTCATCATTATACCATAAGGATAATTTTAAGGTTTTGACATAAAGCTTGCTTTGCTATTGTTTTTGTGTTCACATGCCAAACTTTTCCTTATTGTGTTTATGCTTGATTTTTGAATATGAACATACTTAATTTCATGTTGATGATGTGTTTGGATGCTTTGTTCAAGTTGTTTATACCTGTTGTGGTTTTTCCATGTGTAATGTGTATCATTTGCATCAAGATGTTTTCACTATGTCATTTTCTAATTTGAAAGCTTTAGGTCTACATCTTTGGCTTAGAAACATCCCTTAGCATAAATGTGGTATGCGTGTACCTTTTTTTTGGTATGATTCCTGTTGTTAAAAAAAACACCCTGCTGCATCATCAAGTATTGATATCAAAACAGTTTCCTTTGCATAGTTAAATTCTATCTTGATTGCAATATGCCTGATCTCATTTACTACTTGCAATGTGCATGACTGTTTGGAGCTGGTTCACATCAGTTTTCACACATAAACTCAAAACATCCTTTCTTAAGGCACTCTTACAGCAGCATGTTGATTTTTGTGTTACTTTGTTTCAGATTAAGCTATGTGCCTAGCACTATTAAATGACATGTTTAGAACTTGTGTGTGTTGCCAGATGACTTGTTCAATGCCATATACTATATTGTGCATAAACTCATTCTGTCACTTTCAAATCATACATTGAACTTCTATTTCTCTTGCAACTGCCATACCAATTTTGTTTCCAATGAGATTGTGCCTAAAATGGGACTGTGAGAGCTTTTATTGATTGATTTGTGACTTGTGCATGATGTATGTGTGGCCTGAAAATGTCAAACTTTCTTGAATTTTCATCCTTGCATTCCAAATATCACTTTTTGCCATGAAAAGACCTTTTTCATTTCCATTTGATTCACAGTTGGTCTACATGATTAGAATCATTTGCATACATGTTTTAAACTTGCATGAGGTGTTCACTTGTTGTAAAGTATGCTTGAACATGTTTTGACCATTCTTCATGCATCATCAAATTACCAAAATGCAGCTGTAACATCATTTTCATGACCACCTATTTTTGAACTCAGTCTGGTGTTTGGAATCATTTATCAAGATGTATATGACTTGTGTGCATGATTCATTTGACCTATATGTGCATAGAATTGAACTGATCACCCTTCATGCCTTAAAATGCCAAAATTTGCAACTCAATCCTCATTTTTTGTGACAGTCTGTTATAAGCTTCAATCCTTGTTTTAATTCACTCAATACCATATATGTGAGTTGTGTACATGACTTGTTTGAACAAAATATGCATAGAACTGAAACTGAGTACATTCATGAACATCACAAACACAAGCTTGCACTTTGAACACCATTTTTCACACCAGTATGTATTAAGCCTCATCTTGTGTTCAAATTCATCTAATAACATGTATGTAATGTGTGTATGTGATTAGCTTGATCAATATATGCATAAAAGATGAATTGTATTTCAGCCTGCATATCGTTCATGTCATGTTGCAACTTACATAGCATTCTTCACCACAACTTGATTTTAACCATATCTTGTGCTCACACTCACTCAACAACATATTTGTAGTGTGTATGTATGTTTGTTTTGATTTAAAGCTGACTGTAGCATGAGCCTCATCCCAAAATGCATTTCAAATGATCACATAGCACACACTATCGGGTTTTGAAATGGCGAGGGAATTTCAAAAAACCAGTGCCACCATCTTATTCCTCATGAAATTCCATGTAATTTAGACTAAAATTTTGCTTAAGTCCATTAAAAATTGACTGAGTTATGAGTGAAAATGCAAATCCTGATTTTTGGTGTGTTTTTGCCCAGCTTGCCTTGAATGCATACCCTATATTTTTATTGGGGTGGCTTCATCACTGGATGTACAGCCACCCCAGTGGTAACCAACTTGTCACCAAAAGCGCCTTTCACCATCTAAACCTGGGTTCGACCCCTGAGGAGGGCAACCCTTTTGTGATTTTTCACCATTTTTTTCAAACATCCAAAAATCATATCTCCCTCATTTTTTGTCTTTTTGCACCCATTCTTTTTGCATTGTGTTCATCTTTATGTCTATTTTCATGTCATATTTTAAAATTCCATGTTTGTTTGATTTTTCTTCACGATTTCAAATATTCATAACTTTCTCAATTTAAATCCCTTTTAAGTGATTCTTTTTGCCAATTACTCGTGTTAGTGCATATTTTCACCATTTATCACTTTGACATTGATTGTTGTTATTCTTTAATCCTTTATCCTACTTTAGGATCCGAGTCGCCGTACTCGTTTTTTCCGTCCCGCCGTGGACATTCTTTTCCTTCATCCTAGCCTTAGGATTTGAGTCTTCGTGCTCACTTTTAATCCATCCCGCCGTGGACATCCTTCCCTTCATCCTAGCCTTAGGATTTGAGCCGTCGTGCTCATGTTTACCGTCCCACCGTGGACAACTCTTTATCCCCTTTGTCCTAGCCTTAGGATTTGAGTCGTCGTACTCATATTTAGTCGTCCCGCCGTGGACATTTCCCTTTTTACTTCAACCATAGGGCTTGGAGTCGCCATGCTCTATTTAGTCGTCCCGCTGTGGACATTTCTTTTCCCGTTTAGCATAACCTTTAGTTTGGAGTCTCCGCACTCCATGTAAGTATTTCTCTATGAATGCTTACATCCCTTTGGGACCTTGACCGCAGTCAAGAGTTCCTTATCCCTAGCTAGGGGAACTACGATTGCTCTGATTCCACTCCCATCAGAATACGTAGGCACGAGATGCGATGTCTTCGCGAGCAAACTTTGTACATACTTTTATACTTTAGATTTTTACCTTAGCATTTTTTCCCTTTAGAAAGCAACTTTAGCAAACACAAATATTAACAAGAGGTTCCTGTAGAGTACTACAGATGCTTAGGGTGCTAACACCTTCCCTAGGTATAACCAACCCCCGAACCTTTTGATCTCCCTTTGCTCAGCTTTAGGCCTTGCCTTTTGCTTTGCATTCTTATAGGTTTTTCTTTCTTTAAACCTTTCCTTTTTGGATAAATTAAAGTTAGGTTGTAAATGAATTAAGATTCAAGTTAATCAATAGCTTGGTATCTAGATTTCACCGCAACAGAAATGGCGACTTCACTGGGGACAACTTCCCCTAAGAGGGTTAAGCCCACCTTGTTTATATCTGTGTTTGTTATATGTTTAATTGCTTTTATATTTGTATATATTTGTACATATATCTGGCTGTGCTTGGGTTTTTCTATATGCAGGTTTGTTACTTTGAGTGGTAAGGATAGTACTATACCCGTACTTGAGCGCACTTATGATAGGATGGAGGTATATTCAAGAAGGCTTGTAGGGAGTTGATTCCCAACCAAGCTGACTTGAGAAACCACCACTCAGTGGAGGCCCTATTGAGAGTTAGTTTTGTTGAACGAGTATTCGTGAAAACATTACTACTTTCAACCTATGAGCCTTTGATACCGAGGACTTTTAGTTACCTTTTACCCCACTTGGCCTTTTAGGACGTAGTGCGATGACTATGAGGGAGTAATCCCGAAGTAGTTGATACGTGATACTACACTCAGACGAGACTCTCTTGAGAATATTATTTTCCAAGTATTTGGTGTGTCAATAATATCCGAAAGATGGGTTGTTGAGTCTGGGAACTTTGTTAGAACCTGTTGTACAAGTGTTTTACCCCTAGTACACACCTTATGGTTGGTTCTTTACTCAAGCCCCATGTTGTGATCTCGAACCTTTAATCCTGTTATGTGTGATTTGTATCTTCTTTTGCATCGCATTGCATTGCATTTGCATCTTTGCATGGTTCCTTGCATACCTCTGTTTGTCCGGTCGCTCATGTCCAGCTGTCTTCATTGTCCAGTATACCTTTGAGTTGTCAAGCTGATTCCTCGACACTGATATTGGACTAGAGCTAACTATAGACGCAAGATGTCAGAGCAGGAAGTACACAATGCAGAAGTTCGAATGGAGATTGATGAATTGAAGTCAGGCATGACTAAACTCACCGAAATGCTTCAAGTATTGATTGCCAGAGGAGAGGCATCTCAAAGGACTGTCATTCAAGAAGTTTCAAGTGCTAACCCTCCTCCTGTTCAGATGCCACAATCGACTTGGCTAGAGTTTGGTTTACCTCCTAACTACTCTCCACCTCTTGCATCTACTGCTATGATTGGTCCGACTGTCAGACCCACTTTTCAAGCTCCCGTCTTTACAGACCCAGACCTGTGGTCCACACTGTTGCTCAGAATGGCCGAGCCCCCTTTGAGACTCCTTTCTTTGACTATAATGCTGCTAGTGCTCAAGGTGAAGACCATGAAGATTTTGTTGAACCTGAGATTGTCCTGAACAATTTCAAAACATAGACAAGAGACTCAAAGCTGTTGAGGGCACTGATTTCTTCAATGTCGATGCTGACAATATGTGCTTAGTTTATGGTCTGGTTATGCCTGCCAAGTTCAAGACTCCAGAATTTGTGAAATATAAGGGGCACTCATGTCCAAGAGCCCATTTAGTTATGTACTACCGAAGGATGGCAGCCTACACCAACAATCAGAAGTTGCTCATCTATTGCTTTCAAGACAGCTTGAGTGGTGCTTCTCTCAAGTGGTATATGAATTTGGAACATGACAGCGTCCACTGCTTCCAAGATCTCGCCAATGCCTTCATGAGACAATACAAATACAATCTGGATATGACTCCTGACCGTCGTCAACTTCAAAACATGTCTCAAAGTGAAAGAGAATCATTCAAAGAATACGCTCAATGTTGGAAAGAGTTAGCTTCTCAAGTTGAACCCCCTCTGGCAGAAAAGGAGCTAGATGGAATGTTTATGGATACTTTGTCTCCCTTCTATTGGGAAAAGATGATTGGGAGCGTCTCTTCGAGTTTTGCAGATCTGGTAACCATTGGCCAAAGGTTAGAAGAAGGGCTGAAAAGTGGTAAGGTGTCCAAGGTTGCTGAATCTTCTACTGGTGCAAAGAAATCCTTTGGGAATTTCCATAAGAAGAAAGAAGAGCATACTAATGTTATCATGGCTGAAGTGAGGAGGCCTCATCCCCGACCTCAGTATAATCACCCTACTATTGCTGCTATTGCTGCTCCACGACCAGTTCAAATTCCTCAACGTCCTGCTGTTAGACAGAACCAGTATCAAAATAAGAATCAGTTTGATCCTATTCCCATGACTTATACAGAATTGTATCCAAGCCTGGTTCAACAAGGGTTGATCACTATAAAGACTTTGCCACCCCCTCTTAATCCTCCTCCAGTTGGATTTAAAACTGATCTCCATTGTGCTTTCATGAGGGTGCCCCAGGCCACAACTTGGAGCATTGTTTTGCATTGAAAGCTAGGGTGCGTGAATTGATTAAACTGGAATCCTTGATTTTACGGAAAGCCATCCGAATGTTCAGAAAATTCCTCTGCCAGTGCATCAAAAGTGAAGCTTCAGTTCGACTTCAACAGACTATCTTTTTTACGCCAGTGTTTCAGACAAGACAACTCATCCTTGTACTGATTTAGTCACTAGGCCTTTTGTTTCTCACTATTTGAACTTTCCTTATTTTGTTTAAGTTGTTTGCTTTTAATTAGTGTATGTACTTTCATCTTAATGTATGAGCATTACAACTTTTGATTCAATTTGTTTTGTCCAGTATTTGCATCTTGTATGCTTTACCTTTCAAATATTTACTCCTTGTCCAAATTTTTGATTATGCAATTATTTGAGGGAGGATGATGAAAACGTGATACCCATAATTGTTGTCAGTATGCTTTCAATCAAACTTTGTTGACAATGTAAGGCATTGTTTCAACTCCCAAACACTGGAGAAATAAGGAAGATAATCCCTTGTCAACCCCTTTGAACCTAGAAGTTGGAGTTTTCTTTCTTTACAAAATCCACAGTTTTAACCTTGGGATGGGTAGTTCTCAATTAACTCGGTTGTGTGTTCATACAAGACACCTTTTATAATAAAGGATGCAACCACTACAATTTTTCCTTTGCACATAACAAATAAGTGTCGAGGATGTTTTTCAAGCCAAGAAGCCGATGATGGTTCACCGTGATCATTAACCTAGGCAGTCACTTTCTTTCAAAAAGAAAAATATCAAAAGAAAAGCCGCTAAGTCAAAACCTATGAAGGAGACTTAGGCAAAACTGGAGCATCCCGCTGACTGTAATTTTCATAAGAAAACAGTTCAGGCAAAAGTTAGGGATAATAAAAAGAAGAGATCTTTAAAAACCCTCAATGTCAAAAACAACCAAATGTTGTAAAGAAGCAGTGACTGCTTTTTCGAAAAATCTGTTGACTTCTGAACCATCATCTTGGCTATTATCAGTGTAATTCCTAACCTATGGGAACCTGAGTACATAGTTTGATTTAATTGAGCATAAGACTGGAGATCATCACGTAGATTGGGTGGGTACAAATAAACTTTGAGCCTTTATCCTTTGTTTCTTAAACCGTGAACCAGGCCACATTACAACCCTAAAAAAACCTAATCGAAACAAGGTTATTTTGAAAGCATACTACAACAAGGTTGCGTAAACTGACTCCAAAAGATCTTTGTGAATCAATTATTTTGGCAATACACCTTTACTCTAAACTTTGAGTGTCTTGAACCACCGTGTTCAGACCGATGACTCATTTACTTTGCATCTTTCAAATTGATTTTGATTTCAAAAGGTTGCATGAACTTTACATTACCATGTTGTACGAACACTTTTGGTTGCAAACTGGCTTTCCTCTCAAGGAATTTTCAAACATTGAGAAACTTGGTCAAGTGATCCTATCAGGGGCAAGTTCCTTTTACATCCTGTCTAAGAATCAATTGAAGATTTGTTCAAGGCATGGTATTCTCAGATTTGGTTTATCCAGAATATATTTCAAGACTCAGACTGGGGCAAGCTCTCCAAGCACCCGATGCATCAGTCAACATCAGACAAGCTGAAGTCATCGTCAGTTCATCTTTAACAGACAGCTAAACTAGGGCAGTTTACTTAAAGAAACCCCAATCAGCTCTTTATCCTTCCTACAAGGGTTATCCATTTGATATTATTTATCAGTGCGGCAGAGATGTGTTCATCAACAGTATCTTTAGCCCCCAAGCAGATTGAAAGTGATCTTCGTGTTGAGGAATCAGTCTTCCAGTCTTGTCTTCTCACCAAAAGAGTCGAGCCTTGTCATCGGCATTTGCATTTGCATTTGATCGTATCATCTGGATAATTCATACATGTGTATATCACAATCATAGTTCATATACATATGCATTACATGGGTGTTTTATTCCCCATTCTACCTTTCTCCCGAGGTCGTGTTTTACTCACGTTTTACCTTGTGGATGAGTTTACCTTACATGGGTGTTTTATTCCCCATTCTACCTTTTCTCCCGAGGTCGTGTTTTACTCGCGTTTTACCTTGTGGATGAGTTTACCTTACATGGGTGTTTTATTCCCCATTCTACCTTTTCTCCCGAGGTCATGTTTTACTCGTGTTTTACCTTGTGGATGAGTTTACCTTACATGGGTGTTTTATTCCCCATTCTACCTTTTCTCCCGAGGTCGTGTTTTACTCGCGATTTACCTTGTGGACGAATTTCAATTTACTTGGCACCTATCAAACAGTTTGCGTTGTAACTTATCTTATGGTTTTCCAGATATTTATTTCTCATGTTTGTTGCTTCCCCTGTGTTGCTGTCTTTCCCCAGTGAGTATTTGCTCGTTGTTATACTGTTCTTTTATTTTTGTTCGTGTGGTTGCATTTGTCTTGCATCATAAGGCATCATTTAGAATTCATTGCATTTCAGCATTTGTCCTTTTGCATACCATAGGATCTAAGGGACAAAATTTCTGGTTTTCTATATTTAAATACCTTTCACTACGATTCTATTCAGATTGACATCCCTCAAAACCAACTAGTGAAGATATTTAAATAGGGGTAACTGTTGCACCCCAAATTTTGGCCTCGTAGATCCTCATCATCATCTTAGGATCATTTCCATTTTGATTATCTAACTATAACCAGTTTCAAGTTTGTCTCTGTTTAGTTACAGGTGAATCAGGATTCCGTACATTTGCAAATCGAAGGTTCGACAGTTTAATCAGTCAATGCATTAGATTGTTTCTCCATGAAACAAGTCTCTAAACCATCAAGAATACTACATGGGGTCAGGCATGAATCCAATTTGGGGTTTTCACACAAAGATCAGGAGCAGTACAGTTCATGGATCCCCGATTAGGGTTTTTGATCAAGAAAAGTCGACTGTGGTTTGACTTTTGTTTTAAAAGGTATTCCAATGGTGGTTTTGTGGTTCATTAAGCTCATATGGCTTAGGGAAGTTCACTAAAGAAGTGTTAAAACCTCAGAGGACTCAGAACGTCAACAGTCGCCTCGTCAGTCATCGATCGATCGTACGGTTGGCCGAAAAGTCAACTCTTCAACCATAAGGAATCTGGCCTCAAGATGTGAATAAAAAATGTTCCTTATGTCATATTACACCTGCCCATAAATTTTCATGATCATTGGATCAAGGATGAAAGAGTAATTGGAAAAGTCGGGAATTAGGGTTTTGAAAGGGGCTAGACCCTAACTCCTTAACCACACACCCAAATGAGTTGGTTCAAAGCTCATTGGAAAGCTCTTGACAAGTCCTACAAAAGTCCCACAGTGGTCCACAATCAAAAAAATGCATAGAATTGGAGTTATGGCCAAGATCATTTTCAAAGGGTAAAACACTTAGTGAGAATTTGCAAATTCTGGCTGCACAATCCTTATTTTCAGCCAACTTTGAAGAGATTTTTGACCTAGTTCCACTTGGAGTCAGAAGTTCTTGTGAACATGAAGGTTTTAGAGCTACATGAGGGCTTTCCAAAAAGTATTAGAACTCCTCAAAAGGAGTTGTGAGCTGAAAGTTATGGATTTGGCAGGTGTTTTAGAATGAAGAAGTATGAGAATTATGCAGAGGAAATGGATTTGCCAAGCTTTGCAAGTGGGCTTGCAACTTGCATTAAAAAATCATAAAACAAGCAAGAGGTGGAAAGTGAATTCTGAACCATCCATGAACCTATACCTTCTAGCCTGATTTTAGCCACTCTAAGTTCATCATTTTGCTTGACTTTAAGCTTACCTATCAGCCAAGAAAGCCCTTTTTGGAGATTTGATTCAAAAATACAAAACATTTCCTTCCTAACCAAAAATCTGCCCATTACCATTGCTTTGCCTATAAATAGAGGCCTCCTTCACCTCATTTGAGGACAAAAGAACTCTTCTAAAAAACCATAGAAGTTGCAAGCTCTCACTCTTTCACTCTTTGCTCCAAATTCACAAAATCTCAAAATCCACCAAAACCATTAAAAAACTGTCTTGAGTACAGCTGCCATATTCATTTCCCTACACTCAAACTCACCAAAAACCATCTACACAATCCATAAATATTATGTAGAAGTTGTTCCAACCATTAAACCACTCAAAAACCTCATTCTCCCAAAAGTCAACTTCCATACCAAGATACTTTGACCATAAGGCATAAAATTAGCCAAACCATGTTCTAGACATTTTCTTGGTGTTCTAATCACTCATACACTTCATATATATCATATCTCAACTGTTCAAAGCATTGAGGATCATTGGTGAGGTCTATTTCTCAAACTGTCACATGGTTGGTATTTTGCTTCAAAAGGAAGAAAGGTTCAAAGCAAGGAGGTGATTGAAGATTCTCTGGTTTTCTTGTTCCTTTTGCTTGCTTGAAGATGTCTACAAGAGGTATGTAGCATTGAATTCATCTCATTCATCATTATACCATAAGGATAATTTTAAGGTTTTGACATAAAGCTTGCTTTGCTATTGTTTTTGTGTTCACATGCCAAACTTTTCCTTATTGTGTTTATGCTTGATTTTTGAATATGAACATACTTAATTTCATGTTGATGATGTGTTTGGATGCTTTGTTCAAGTTGTTTATACCTGTTGTGGTTTTTCCATGTGTAATGTGTATCATTTGCATCAAGATGTTTTCACTATGTCATTTTCTAATTTGAAAGCTTTAGGTCTACATCTTTGGCTTAGAAACATCCCTTAGCATAAATGTGGTATGTGTGTACCTTTTTTTTGGTATGATTCCTGTTGTTAAAAAAAACACCCTGCTGCATCATCAAGTATTGATATCAAAACAGTTTCCTTTGCATAGTTAAATTCTATCTTGATTGCAATATGCCTGATCTCATTTACTACTTGCAATGTGCATGACTGTTTGGAGCTGGTTCACATCAGTTTTCACACATAAACTCAAAACATCCTTTCTTAAGGCACTCTTACAGCAGCATGTTGATTTTTGTGTTACTTTGTTTCAGATTAAGCTATGTGCCTAGCACTATTAAATGACATGTTTAGAACTTGTGTGTGTTGCCAGATGACTTGTTCAATGCCATATACTATATTGTGCATAAACTCATTCTGTCACTTTCAAATCATACATTGAACTTCTATTTCTCTTGCAACTGCCATACCAATTCTGTTTCCAATGAGATTGTGCCTAAAATGGGACTGTGAGAGCTTTTATTGATTGATTTGTGACTTGTGCATGATGTATGTGTGGCCTGAAAATGTCAAACTTTCTTGAATTTTCATCCTTGCATTCCAAATATCACTTTTTGCCATGAAAAGACCTTTTTCATTTCCATTTGATTCACAGTTGGTCTACATGATTAGAATCATTTGCATACATGTTTTAAACTTGCATGAGGTGTTCACTTGTTGTAAAGTATGCTTGAACATGTTTTGACCATTCTTCATGCATCATCAAATTACCAAAATGCAGCTGTAACATCATTTTCATGACCACCTATTTTTGAACTCAGTCTGGTGTTTGGACTCATTTATCAAGATGTATATGACTTGTGTGCATGATTCATTTGACCTATATGTGCATAGAATTGAACTGATCACCCTTCATGCATTAAAATGCTAAAATTTGCAACTCAATCCTCATTTTTTGTGACAGTCTGTTATAAGCTTCAATCCTTGTTTTGATTCACTCAATACCATATATGTGAGCCGTGTACATGACTTGTTTGAACAAAATATGCATAGAACTGAAACTGAGTACATTCATGAACATCACAAACACAAGCTTGCACTTTGAACACCATTTTTCACACCAGTATGTTTTAAGCCTCATCTTGTGTTCAAATTCATCCAATAACATGTATTTAATGTGTGTATGTGATTAGCTTGATCAATATGTGCACAAAAGATGAATTGCATTTCAGCCTGCATATCATTCATGTCATGTTGCAACTTACATAGCATTCTTCACCACAGTTTGATTTTAACCATATCTTGTGCTCACACTCACTCAACAGCATATTTGTAGTGTGTATGTATGTTTGTTTTGATTTAAAGCTGACTGTAGCATGAGCCTCATCCCAAAATGCATTTCAAATGATCACATAGCACACACTATCGGGTTTTGAAATGGGGAGGGAATTTCGAAAAACCAGTGCCACCATCTTATTCCTCATGAAATTCCATGCCATTTAGACTAAAATTTTGCTTAAATCCATTAAAAATTGACTGAGTTATGAGTGAAAATGCAAATCCTGATTTTTGGTGTGTTTTTGCCCAGCTTGCCTTGAATGCATACCATATATGTTTATTGGGGTGGCTTCATCACTGGATGTACAGCCACCCCAGTGGTAACCAACATGTCACCAAAAGCGCCTTTCACCATCTGAACCTGGGTTCGACCCCTGAGGAGGGCAACCCTTCTATAATTTTTCACCATTTTTTTTCAAACTTCCAAAAATCATATCTCCCTCATTTTTTGTCTTTTTGCACCCATTTTTTTTGCATTGTGTTCATCTTTATGTCTATTTTCATGTCATATTTTAAAATTCCATGTTTGTTTGATTTTTCTTCATGATTTCAAATATTCATAACTTTCTCAATTTAAATCCTTTTTAAGTGATTCTTTTTTCCAATTACTCGTGTTAGTGCATATTTTCACCATTTATCACTTTGACATTGATTGTTGTTACTCTTTAATCGTTTATCCTACTTTAGGATCCGAGTCGCCGTACTCGTTTTTTCCGTCCCGTTGTGGACATTTTTTCCGTCCCGTTAAATTTGCGGATCTAACTTTAACTTCATCCTTATTTCATTGTGGACACGCCATTATGGGACATGTATGTTACGTTTTTGAAGCATTATGTGACTTGGTATGTATGTTGTATCGTGTTTGTTATTTATGTTTGTTGTTGAATAATGTAATTGTTAATGTTGGCTTAAAAGATGAGTTTATTATATATTATGTAGTTTGCGTGTTTTTTCAATCCCTTATCGAATGTATAACTTTTCAAACTGCATTGAAAAATTATGATATGATAGATAAAGTTGTATTAGAAAACAAGTACACGTTCAATTCATGACAATAATTCTTTAAACCGTTAACTGTGTGTTGTTCTTTGACAGTTAGAACTTGGTTTAATGATTGTAGGTCTTCAACCACCCATCTCTCCACATCTAATATTGTTTGTAAAGTAAATAATATTTTGCAGAAAGAACTAAAGGTGAAGGCAGGGGCGGTTGAAGAATTAGAATCATTAAACCAAGTTATTACTATCAAATAACAAAGTAATTGTTGTAGTAGGTAGCGCGCTACATAGATACAATCATGGTCACATATCCGTGGTGGAAATAATCATACATCCAATTACATCTTACCTCACAACGTTTGAACCAGCATGGTAGTATCCCTTTTTCAACCATTGTGATATGTGTTTTCCGTGGTAGTGCCAATATTGATCTAGACAGGGTGACACAAATTATGTTTTATGCTCAATATATACACGAGGGGAAATAGATAATTGTACACATAAATATTATCATATAAAGGTTTTATCAAATCACATGGCATTTTTGTGACTTAGATAACACTGATATGTTGCTAGATTCCACTCGTTATTTATTATATTAAATATGTTAGCATAATTGTCAACATCACGAGAATCTATAGAGTCACACACATAAGAACAATTTGATGGTAGAAAATGAATAAGTCAAACGTATTCGATTTTATGATCTTGCAATGCACTAGCGTTAATTAGAAAAATATGGAACACCAGAAGTTAAAATGTTCTAAAGTGCAATATTAAACACATTAAGGAACAATGTACTTAGGTAAATGTGAAACATCATAGGGTACGAAGAACTTAAGTTAAATACAATACATCATAAGGTAGAACATGCTTAAGTAAAATATGGTACATCGTAAGATACAATATGTTAATTTGGCTTGTTCAACTTGCAATCCACACAAGCAGTTCTATAAATAGAACCTTTGGCGGATGTATTTGAACTTTATAAACTTCTGTTTATATAACCTTAATTATATATATATATATATATATATATATATATATATATATATATATATATATATATATATATATATATATATATATATATATATATATATATATATATATATATATATATATATATATATATATATATATATATATATATATATATATATTTCAAAGTCTTCATTCATGAAATCTAGCACTAAGATTAAAGATACTCTATTTGTGTGGAATGAGTATAGGTGTTGTTGTTAGTTCAACGCTCGTGATCATTCTCTGAATTCTGTATCAGCGGTTAATATCCACAAGAGGTAACCTTAATCATGTTCGTTCATAAGCATAAACTTAAGGGAAATTTTTATTGTTGCGTATTTTAATTTGGGGTTTCCATTCAGGTCATGCCCATAGATGTGTCTAATTGTTTTCTGATCATTCTTAAGTATTCCAATTAGTACTAGGATCGTATACCATTTACTTTCAATAACACTTGGCTAGCTCATATTAATTTGATTGAACTGGTCCAATTTAGCTTATTAACTTTTCTGACCTTCAATTGGAAAGCTTTTGAGTTCAAATAGAAGCTAAAGCTCAATAAAGGGGTTCTAAAAGTCTGAAATAAAGAAAATTATTTGGGGTTATCGTCCTTCAAATAAAAGACTTAATAATTGTCAAAAATACATAAAATACATAAAAAAAATTATTAACTTAATTTGCAATTAGTCAATTAAAAATCCCAAATTTTTATTAAAACAATATAAAACAAGTGTACGAACTTTTTAACTATGTATTCACTAAGTACAAGTAAAATAACCAAGAAAACACAAAAACCAGCAAAACAAAAACACATTCTAAGAAGACATGCTCGATAAGCAAAGTACAAGGGTTTGCTAAGCGGGCAGAGGTGACATGACATGACTTAAAAGCCAAGTAATTTCAAGATTAAGAAGCAAAGCTCAGTAAGCACAAAATAAAACTCTCTAAGCAAGTTATAGAGGTTTGTTTCTTACTGGTTCGATAACTTCAGCGGTAAGCAAGAATTTTTGTGCTAATTGAGTTTGGGCGGTGCGCTAAGGAAGGTATAAATGGGAAAGGCCCCTTGGAGATAAGTCAGTACGATTTAATAAAGAAGAAAGTAGGTGAACTCAATGAGCTACAAGCCTATCTTAGCGAGAAATCCATTTCAAAACCCTATAAAAGGTGGTGCCATCTAGTTCAGTGGAAACAACTTCGTGCTTTTTTTGGTAGAGACTGAGAATATTTCATTTTAAACCAAAATCATAACAGGAGAGGAAATGAGAGGAAGATTGAGGGCAGAAGCGCTGTTTGAGGAATCGTCATTGATACTTTTCAATGTCTTTTTTTCTAGGTATTAACTTGAAAGCTACAATGAGTAAACATAAATAATTTCATCGATTGTGATAATGGTGTTTTATGTAGTTCCCATGCTTTAATATTTATGAATTATTTGTGTTTAATGCTTGTTTTGGATCAACTACCTAAAACATGTTTCCATGTTTGGTACCTGTCCTTACTAGATGCAAGATTTTCTTATACTAGATGTTAAACACTATAGATATATTTAGGTTTAGTATATGCATAAACTATCAAAATTTAAATATATTGTATTGGTTAATAGGTTTAGAATTCATCTATTGAGTAATACAATTTATATCACATTGTTTGTTCATACATGAGCTACAAGTAGAGAGATGAATGGTATTATTAATAGCTAATTAGAATTTCATATTATTGATCACGACCATACATATGGATAGGTTGATAAAATCTAACCACAACAGGTTTTCTAAACTGTTAAAATTAAAGTTCAATTTAGTTTTTTGTTATTTTAATTTCACAAACAAACAACCTTTGAAAAACCATTCTTAAAATCACATAAACTATTGAACTGTCTTTGAAACTCAATCAGTCATTGTGGAGATGATTAAAACATACTCATTGTCCTATAGACAACAAAATAGGGCCCTTTTAAAGGGTTGACGTTAGTTTTTAAAGAAATTACGATATGTTTGATCATTTTAAGTATTCTTGTAAAAAAAATTCTAATGTATATGTAGGTGTAATTATTTTAACTGAAATTTTGACACTCTAACACATATTAATACTAATGTCCTCACATCAGAACATAATGTCAAGATAGATGTTACAACATCTTCTGTCTGACAGAACAAATAAATCAAACTGAAAATAAATTGTAGAAAGATAAATAACACAATAAAGTATTAACCTAGTTCGGTGCAATATCACATACATCTGGGGGCATCCAAGCTAGGAAGGAAATTCACTATGATATCATTAGTTCAAAGTTAAACTCCCATGTTTACAACTTCTCGCCTAATCACTATCTTGTGCAAATTCTACCTAGAAACCCTCTAGATATGAGATCCCCCTCTCACTTCTTAACAGTCACAAACCAGTGACAATTCAACAATAACCCAAAATAGAAGAACACTCTTCCAAGAATAATACTTAGTTTTTGCTTAAAAGTTTTAAACTAAGGACAATACACGCTTGCTTAAAAGCTTTAGAGTGAATAATTAACAATATACAATCAGTCTATCTCAATGTATCAAAAGATACATGGGTGACTTACAAAGTCACACTAAAGAGACTCTCAAAACATAAAGCTCTAAAACCTCCCCTTATTTAAAAAAAATGAAAGTTGTCAAAACATTAGGTTTAGATTACTCTTTAAATACTCCCTAGTTGTCCATGGGATTCAAAATCTTCACCCTGATATTGCTTGATCCACACGCTGAGGGCTACATCAATTATGTAGAAAAATCTCCTTAAATCTTGAAACAAATCATCAAGTTTCCTAATAGTTGGAGATCAAATAAAATGTTCCATATTAAATCTTCTTTACCTACGAAAATAAGTTAGATTATTCCAAAAGAAATCACACAGAATCAAATTAAATCTGTCAAGAATAAGACAACAGCTTGTACTGATGCTCTGGTAAAACATGTCACAACATCTGTCAGAACATTTGTCTTCAATGTTGACAGACCAACAAGTTTGGACATTTCTCTCAACATCTTTCTGTGAACCATATTTTAGCAAAAATTTCTACCAATCCTAAAACCGTGGAACTAACAGTCTCCCTCTTTGGCAAATTTTGGCTAAAACATCCTTTGCTTAATGAAACTAGAGAGAGGAATAAAACCACAAACACAAAGCACAAGCAAGATACATGATCAACAAAAGATATATCAGAGATATAATGCAACTACAAACTAAACAGGTTCATTACTCCCCCTGTCATACATAACCAATGCTCCCCCTCAAAGGGAAAACCCAAATCACCAGACAAATAGTCACTAGAAGCACATACAGTAGAAGCATTGCACATAACTCAAAGAACTAGAATAACATATTACCATAGAGTAACCAAGGTTCTCCATAAACACAACATGTCAGAACATGTGATTGCACATCATTTCACACATACATCACACCAGTAGCATCATCATAAGTAGAATAAACTATCATGCTTCCATTAAATAGTTGTGTTGCACCCCAAATTTTGTCCTCGGAGATCCTCATCATCATCTTAGGATCATTTCCATTTTGATTATCTAACTATAACCAGTTTCAAGTTTGTCTCTGTTTAGTTACAGGTGAATCAGGATTCCGTACATTTGCAAATCGAGGGTTCGACAGTTTAATCAGTCAATGCATTAGATTGTTTCTCCATGAAGCAAGTCTCTAAACCATCAAGAATACTACATGGGGTCAGGCATGAATCCAATTTGGGGTTTTCAAACAAAGAACAGGAGCAGTACAGTTCATGGATCCCCGATTAGGGTTTTTGATCAAGAAAAGTCGACTGTGGTTTGACTTTTGTTTTAAAAGGTATTCCAATGGTGGTTTTGTGGTTCATTAAGCTCATGTGGCTCAGGGAAGTTCACTCAAGAAGTGTTAAAACCTCAGAGGACTCAGAACGTCAACAGTCGCCTCGTCAGTCATCGATCGATCGTACGGTTGGCCGAAAAGTCAACTCTTCAACCATAAGGAATCTGACCTCAAGATGTGAATCAAAAATGTTCCTTATGTCATATTACACCTGCCCATAAATTTTCATGATCATTGGATCAAGGATGAAGGAGTAATCGGAAAAGTCGAGAATTAGGGTTTTGAAAGGGGCTAGACCCTAGCTCCTTAACCACACACCCAAATGAGTTGGTTCAAAGCTCATTGGAAAGCTCTTGAAAAGTCCTACAAAAGTCCCACAGTGGTTCACAATCAAAAAAATGCATAGAATTGGAGTTATGGCCAAGATCATTTTCAAAGGGTAAAACACTTAGTGAGAATTTGCAAATTCTGGATGCACAATCCTTATTTTCAGCCAACTTTGAAGAGATTTTTGACCTAGTTCCACTTGGAGTCAGAAGTTCTTGTGAACATGAAGGTTTTAGAGCTACATGAGGGCTTTCCAAAAAGTATTAGAACTCCTCAAAAGGAGTTGTGAGCTGAAAGTTATGGATTTGGCAGGTGTTTTAGAATGAAGAAGTATGAGAATTATACAGAGGAAATGGATTTGCCAAGCATTGCAAGTGGGCTTACAAGTTGCCTTGAAACTTGCATTAAAAAATCATAAAACAAGCAAGAGGTGGAAAGTGAATTCTGAACCAACCATGAAACTATACCTTCTAGCCTGATTTTAGCCACTCTAAGTTCATCATTTTGCTTGACTTTAAGCTAAACCTCAAATCTGCCTAGTACCCTTGCTTTGCCTATAAATAGAGGCCTCCTTCACCTCATTTGAGGACAGAAGAACACCTCTAAAAAACTAGAGAAGTTGCAAGCCCTCACTCTTTCACTCTTTGCTCCAAATTCACAAAATCTCAAAATCCACCAAAACCATAAAAAACTGTCTTGACAGTCCAGCTGCCATATTCATTTCCCTACATTCAAACTCACCAAAAACCATCTACACAATCCACAAATATTGTGTAGAAGTTGTTCCAATCATTAAACCACTCAAAAACCTCATTCTCCCAAAAGTCAACTTCCATACCAAGATACTTTGACCATAAGGCATAAAATTAGCCAACCCATGTTCTAGACATTTTCTTGGTGTTCTAATCACTCAAACACTTCATATATATCATATCTCAACTGTCCAAAGCATTGAGGATCATTGGTGAGGCCTATTTCTCAAACTGTCACATGGTTGGTATTTTGCTTCAAAAGGAAGAAAGGTTCAAAGCAAGGAGGTGATTGAAGATTCTCTGGTTTTCTTGTTCCTTTTGCTTGCTTGAAGATGTCTACAAGAGGTATGTAGCATTGAATTCATCTCATTCATCATTATACCATAAGGATAATTTTAAGGTTTTGACATAAAGCTTGCTTTGCTATTGTTTTTGTGTTCACATGCCAAACTTTTCCTTATTGTGTTTATGCTTGATTTTTGAATATGAACATACTTAATTTCATGTTGATGATGTGTTTGGATGCTTTGTTCAAGTTGTTTATACCTGTTGTGGTTTTTCCATGTGTAATGTGTATCATTTGCATCAAGATGTTTTCACTATGTCATTTTCTAATTTGAAAGCTTTAGGTCTACATCTTTGGCTTAGAAACATCCCTTAGCATAAATGTGGTATGTGTGTACCTTTTTTGTGGTATGATTCCTGTTGTTAAAAAAAACACCCTGCTGCATCATCAAGTATTGATATCAAAACAGTTTCCTTTGCATAGTTAAATTCTATCTTGATTGCAATATGCCTGATCTCATTTACTACTTGCAATGTGCATGACTGTTTGGAGCTGGTTCACATCAGTTTTCACACATAAACTCAAAACATCCTTTCTTAAGGCACTCTTACAGCAGCATGTTGATTTTTGTGTTACTTTGTTTTAGATTAAGCTATGTGCCTAGCACTATTAAATGACATGTTTAGAACTTGTGTGTGTTGCCAGATGACTTGTTCAATGCCATATACTATATTGTGCATAAACTCATTCTGTCACTTTCAAATCATACATTGAACTTCTATTTCTCTTGCAACTGCCATACCAATTTTGTTTCCAATGAGATTGTGCCTAAAATGGGACTGTGAGAGCTTTTATTGATTGATTTGTGACTTGTGCATGATGTATGTGTGGCCTGAAAATGTCAAACTTTCTTGAATTTTCATCCTTGCATTCCAAATATCACTTTTTGCCATGAAAAGACCTTTTTCATTTCCATTTGATTCACAGTTGGTCTACATGATTAGAATCATTTGCATACATGTTTTAAACTTGCATGAGGTGTTCACTTGTTGTAAAGTATGCTTGAACATGTTTTGACCATTCTTCATGCATCATCAAATTACCAAAATGCAGCTGTAACATCATTTTCATGACCACCTATTTTTGAACTCAGTCTGGTGTTTGGAATCATTTATCAAGATGTATATGACTTGTGTGCATGATTCATTTGACCTATATGTGCATAGAATTGAACTGATCACCCTTCATGCCTTAAAATGCCAAAATTTGCAACTCAATCCTCATTTTTTGTGACAGTCTGTTATAAGCTTCAATCCTTGTTTTAATTCACTCAATACCATATATGTGAGTTGTGTACATGACTTGTTTAAACAAAATATGCATAGAACTGAAACTGAGTACATTCATGAACATCACAAACACAAGCTTGCACTTTGAACACCATTTTTCACACCAGTATGTATTAAGCCTCATCTTGTGTTCAAATTCATCTAATAACATGTATGTAATGTGTGTATGTGATTAGCTTGATCAATATATGCATAAAAGATGAATTGTATTTCAGCCTGCATATCGTTCATGTCATGTTGCAACTTACATAGCATTCTTCACCACAACTTGATTTTAACCATATCTTGTGCTCACACTCACTCAACAACATATTTGTAGTGTGTATGTATGTTTGTTTTGATTTAAAGCTGACTGTAGCATGAGCCTCATCCCAAAATGCATTTCAAATGATCACATAGCACACACTATCGGGTTTTGAAATGGCGAGGGAATTTCAAAAAACCAGTGCCACCATCTTATTCCTCATGAAATTCCATGTAATTTAGACTAAAATTTTGCTTAAGTCCATTAAAAATTGACTGAGTTATGAGTGAAAATGCAAATCCTGATTTTTGGTGTGTTTTTGCCCAGCTTGCCTTGAATGCATACCCTATATTTTTATTGGGGTGGCTTCATCACTGGATGTACAACCACCCCAGTGGTAACCAACTTGTCACCAAAAGCGCCTTTCACCATCTAAACCTGGGTTCGACCCCTGAGGAGGGCAACCCTTTTGTGATTTTTCACCATTTTTTTCAAACATCCAAAAATCATATCTCCCTCATTTTTTGTCCTTTTGCACCCATTCTTTTTGCATTGTGTTCATCTTTATGTCTATTTTCATGTCATATTTTAAAATTCCATGTTTGTTTGATTTTTCTTCACGATTTCAAATATTCATAACTTTCTCAATTTAAATCCCTTTTAAGTGATTCTTTTTGCCAATTACTCGTGTTAGTGCATATTTTCACCATTTATCACTTTGACATTGATTGTTGTTATTCTTTAATCCTTTATCCTACTTTAGGATCCGAGTCGCCGTACTCGTTTTTTCCGTCCCGCCGTGGACATTCTTTTCCTTCATCCTAGCCTTAGGATTTGAGTCTTCGTGCTCACTTTTAATCCATCCCGCCGTGGACATCCTTCCCTTCATCCTAGCCTTAGGATTTGAGCCGCCGTGCTCATGTTTACCGTCCCACCGTGGACAACTCTTTATCCCCTTTGTCCTAGCCTTAGGATTTGAGTCGTCGTACTCATATTTAGTCGTCCCGCCGTGGACATTTCCCTTTTTACTTCAACCATAGGGCTTGGAGTCGCCATGCTCTATTTAGTCGTCCCGCTGTGGACATTTCTTTTCCCGTTTAGCATAACCTTTAGTTTGGAGTCTCCGCACTCCATGTAAGTATTTCTCTATGAATGCTTACATCCCTTTGGGACCTTGACCACAGTCAAGAGTTCCTTATCCCTAGCTAGGGGAACTACGATTGCTCTGATTCCACTCCCATCAGAATACGTAGGCACGAGATGCGATGTCTTCGCGAGCAAACTTTGTACATACTTTTATACTTTAGATTTTTACCTTAGCATTTTTTCCCTTTAGAAAGCAACTTTAGCAAACACAAATATTAACAAGAGGTTCCTGTAGAGTACTACAGATGCTTAGGGTGCTAACACCTTCCCTAGGTATAACCAACCCCCGAACCTTTTGATCTCTCTTTGCTCAGCTTTAGGCCTTGCCTTTTGCTTTGCATTCTTATAGGTTTTTCTTTCTTTAAACCTTTCCTTTTTGGATAAATTAAAGTTCGGTTGTAAATGAATTAAGATTCAAGTTAATCAATAGCTTGGTATCCAGATTTCACCGCAACAGAAATGGCGACTTCACTGGGGACAACTTCCCCTAAGAGGGTTAAGCCCACCTTGTTTATATCTGTGTTTGTTATATGTTTAATTGCTTTTATATTTGTATATATTTGTACATATATCTGGCTGTGCTTGGGTTTTTCTATATGCAGGTTTGTTACTTTGAGTGGTAAGGATAGTACTATACCCGTACTTGAGCGCACTTATGATAGGTGGAGGTATATTCAAGAAGGCTTGTAGGGAGTTGATTCCCAACCAAGCTGACTTGAGAAACCACCACTCAGTGGAGGCCCTATTGAGAGTTAGTTTTGTTGAACGAGTATTCGTGAAAACATTACTACTTTCAACCTATGAGCCTTTGATACCGAGGACTTTTAGTTACCTTTTACCCCACTTGGCCTTTTAGGACGTAGTGCGATGACTATGAGGGAGTAATCCCGAAGTAGTTGATACGTGATACTACACTCAGACGAGACTCTCTTGAGAATATTATTTTCCAAGTATTTGGTGTGTCAATAATATCCGAAAGATGGGTTGTTGAGTCTGGGAACTTTGTTAGAACCTGTTGTACAAGTGTTTTACCCCTAGTACACACCTTATGGTTGGTTCTTTACTCAAGCCCCATGTTGTGATCTCGAACCTTTAATCCTGTTATGTGTGATTTGTATCTTCTCTTGCATCGCATTGCATTGCATTTGCATCTTTGCATGGTTCCTTGCATACCTCTGTTTGTCCGGTCGCTCATGTCCAGCTGTCTTCATTGTCCAGTATACCTTTGAGTTGTCAAGCTGATTCCTCGACACTGATATTGGACTAGAGCTAACTATAGACGCAAGATGTCAGAGCAGGAAGTACACAATGCAGAAGTTCGAATGGAGATTGATGAATTGAAGTCAGGCATGACTAAACTCACCGAAATGCTTCAAGTATTGATTGCCAGAGGAGAGGCATCTCAAAGGACTGTCATTCAAGAAGTTTCAAGTGCTAACCCTCCTCCTGTTCAGATGCCACAATCGACTTGGCCAGAGTTTGGTTTACCTCCTAACTACTCTCCACCTCTTGCATCTACTGCTATGATTGGTCCGACTGTCAGACCCACTTTTCAAGCTCCCGTCTTTACAGACCCAGACCTGTGGTCCACACTGTTGCTCAGAATGGCCGAGCCCCCTTTGAGACTCCTTTCTTTGACTATAATGCTGCTAGTGCTCAAGGTGAAGACCATGAAGATTTTGTTGAACCTGAGATTGTCCTGAACAATTTCAAAACATAGACAAGAGACTCAAAGCTGTTGAGGGCACTGATTTCTTCAATGTCGATGCTGACAATATGTGCTTAGTTTATGGTCTGGTTATGCCTGCCAAGTTCAAGACTCCAGAATTTGTGAAATATAAGGGGCACTCATGTCCAAGAGCCCATTTAGTTATGTACTACCGAAGGATGGCAGCCTACACCAACAATCAGAAGTTGCTCATCTATTGCTTTCAAGACAGCTTGAGTGGTGCTTCTCTCAAGTGGTATATGAATTTGGAACATGACAGCGTCCACTGCTTCCAAGATCTCGCCAATGCCTTCATGAGACAATACAAATACAATCTGGATATGACTCCTGACCGTCGTCAACTTCAAAACATGTCTCAAAGTGAAAGAGAATCATTCAAAGAATATGCTCAATGTTGGAAAGAGTTAGCTTCTCAAGTTGAACCCCCTCTGGCAGAAAAGGAGCTAGATGGAATGTTTATGGATACTTTGTCTCCCTTCTATTGGGAAAAGATGATTGGGAGCGTCTCTTCGAGTTTTGCAGATCTGGTAACCATTGGCCAAAGGTTAGAAGAAGGGCTGAAAAGTGGTAAGGTGTCCAAGGTTGCTGAATCTTCTACTGGTGCAAAGAAATCCTTTGGGAATTTCCATAAGAAGAAAGAAGAGCATACTAATGTTATCATGGCTGAAGTGAGGAGGCCTCATCCCCGACCTCAGTATAATCACCCTACTATTGCTGCTATTGCTGCTCCACGACCAGTTCAAATTCCTCAACGTCCTGCTGTTAGACAGAACCAGTATCAAAATAAGAATCAGTTTGATCCTATTCCCATGACTTATACAGAATTGTATCCAAGCCTGGTTCAACAAGGGTTGATCACTATAAAGACTTTGCCACCCCCTCCTAATCCTCCTCCAGTTGGATTTAAAACTGATCTCCATTGTGCTTTTCATGAGGGTGCCCCAGGCCACAACTTGGAGCATTGTTTTGCATTGAAAGCTAGGGTGCGTGAATTGATTAAACTGGAATCCTTGATTTTACGGAAAGCCATCCGAATGTTCAGAAAATTCCTCTGCCAGTGCATCAAAAGTGAAGCTTCAGTTCGAATTCAACAGACTATCTTTTTTACGCCAGTGTTTCAGACAAGACAACTCATCCTTGTACTGATTTAGTCACTAGGCCTTTTGTTTCTCACTATTTGAACTTTCCTTATTTTGTTTAAGTTGTTTGCTTTTAATTAGTGTATGTACTTTCATCTTAATGTATGAGCATTACAACTTTTGATTCAATTTGTTTTGTCCAGTATTTGCATCTTGTATGCTTTACCTTTCAAATATTTACTCCTTGTCCAAATTTTTGATTATGCAATTATTTGAGGGAGGATGATGAAAACGTGATACCCATAATTGTTGTCAGTATGCTTTCAATCAAACTTTGTTGACAATGTAAGGCATTGTTTCAACTCCCAAACACTGGAGAAATAAGGAAGATAATCCCTTGTCAACCCCTTTGAACCTAGAAGTTGGAGTTTTCTTTCTTTACAAAATCCACAGTTTTAACCTTGGGATGGGTAGTTCTCAATTAACTCGGTTGTGTGTTCATACAAGACACCTTTTATAATAAAGGATGCAACCACTACAATTTTTCCTTTGCACATAACAAATAAGTGTCGAGGATGTTTTTCAAGCCAAGAAGCCGATGATGGTTCACCGTGATCATTAACCTAGGCAGTCACTTTCTTTCAAAAAGAAAAATATCAAAAGAAAAGCCGCTAAGTCAAAACCTATGAAGGAGACTTAGGCAAAACTGGAGCATCCCGCTGACTGTAATTTTCATAAGAAAACAGTTCAGGCAAAAGTTAGGGATAATAAAAAGAAGAGATCTTTAAAAACCCTCAATGTCAAAAACAACCAAATGTTGTAAAGAAGCAGTGACTGCTTTTTCGAAAAATCTGTTGACTTCTGAACCATCATCTTGGCTATTATCAGTGTAATTCCTAACCTATGGGAACCTGAGTACATAGTTTGATTTAATTGAGCATAAGACTGGAGATCATCACGTAGATTGGGTGGGTACAAATAAACTTTGAGCCTTTATCCTTTGTTTCTTAAACCGTGAACCAGGCCACATTACAACCCTAAAAAAACCTAATCGAAACAAGGTTATTTTGAAAGCATACTACAGCAAGGTTGCGTAAACTGACTCCAAAAGATCTTTGTGAATCAATTATTTTGGCAATACACCTTTACTCTAAACTTTGAGTGTCTTGAACCACCGTGTTCAGACCGATGACTCATTTACTTTGCATCTTTCAAATTGATTTTGATTTCAAAAGGTTGCATGAACTTTACATTACCATGTTGTACGAACACTTTTGGTTGCAAACTGACTTTCCTCTCAAGGAATTTTTAAACATTGAGAAACTTGGTCAAGTGATCCTATCAGGGGCAAGTTCCTTTTACATCCTGTCTAAGAATCAATTGAAGATTTGTTCAAGGCATGGTATTCTCAGATTTGGTTTATCCAGAATATATTTCAAGACTCAGACTGGGGCAAGCTCTCCAAGCACCCGATGCATCAGTCAACATCAGACAAGCTGAAGTCATCGTCAGTTCATCTTTAACAGACAGCTAAACTAGGGCAGTTTACTTAAAGAAACCCCAATCAGCTCTTTATCCTTCCTACAAGGGTTATCCATTTGATATTATTTATCAGTGCGGCAGAGATGTGTTCATCAACAGTATCTTTAGCCCCCAAGCAGATTGAAAGTGATCTTCGTGTTGAGGAATCAGTCTTCCAGTCTTGTCTTCTCACCAAAAGAGTCGAGCCTTGTCATCGGCATTTGCATTTGCATTTGATCGTATCATCTGGATAATTCATACATGTGTATATCACAATCATAGTTCATATACATATGCATTACATGGGTGTTTTATTCCCCATTCTACCTTTCTCCCGAGGTCGTGTTTTACTCACGTTTTACCTTGTGGATGAGTTTACCTTACATGGGTGTTTTATTCCCCATTCTACCTTTTCTCCCGAGGTCGTGTTTTACTCGCGTTTTACCTTGTGGATGAGTTTACCTTACATGGGTGTTTTATTCCCCATTCTACCTTTTCTCCCGAGGTCATGTTTTACTCGTGTTTTACCTTGTGGATGAGTTTACCTTACATGGGTGTTTTATTCCCCATTCTACCTTTTCTCCCGAGGTCGTGTTTTACTCGCGATTTACCTTGTGGACGAATTTCAATTTACTTGGCACCTATCAAACAGTTTGCGTTGTAACTTATCTTATGGTTTTCCAGATATTTATTTCTCATGTTTGTTGCTTCCCCTGTGTTGCTGTCTTTCCCCAGTGAGTATTTGCTCGTTGTTATACTGTTCTTTTATTTTTGTTCGTGTGGTTGCATTTGTCTTGCATCATAAGGCATCATTTAGAATTCATTGCATTTCAGCATTTGTCCTTTTGCATACCATAGGATCTAAGGGACAAAATTTCTGGTTTTCTATATTTAAATACCTTTCACTACGATTCTATTCAGATTGACATCCCTCAAAACCAACTAGTGAAGATATTTAAATAGGGGTAACTGTTGCACCCCAAATTTTGGCCTCGTAGATCCTCATCATCATCTTAGGATCATTTCCATTTTGATTATCTAACTATAACCAGTTTCAAGTTTGTCTCTGTTTAGTTACAGGTGAATCAGGATTCCGTACATTTGCAAATCGAAGGTTCGACAGTTTAATCAGTCAATGCATTAGATTGTTTCTCCATGAAACAAGTCTCTAAACCATCAAGAATACTACATGGGGTCAGGCATGAATCCAATTTGGGGTTTTCACACAAAGATCAGGAGCAGTACAGTTCATGGATCCCCGATTAGGGTTTTTGATCAAGAAAAGTCGACTGTGGTTTGACTTTTGTTTTAAAAGGTATTCCAATGGTGGTTTTGTGGTTCATTAAGCTCATATGGCTCAGGGAAGTTCACTAAAGAAGTGTTAAAACCTCAGAGGACTCAGAACGTCAACAGTCGCCTCGTCAGTCATCGATCGATCGTACGGTTGGCCGAAAAGTCAACTCTTCAACCATAAGGAATCTGGCCTCAAGATGTGAATAAAAAATGTTCCTTATGTCATATTACACCTGCCCATAAATTTTCATGATCATTGGATCAAGGATGAAAGAGTAATTGGAAAAGTCGGGAATTAGGGTTTTGAAAGGGGCTAGACCCTAACTCCTTAACCACACACCCAAATGAGTTGGTTCAAAGCTCATTGGAAAGCTCTTGACAAGTCCTACAAAAGTCCCACAGTGGTCCACAATCAAAAAAATGCATAGAATTGGAGTTATGGCCAAGATCATTTTCAAAGGGTAAAACACTTAGTGAGAATTTGCAAATTCTGGCTGCACAATCCTTATTTTCAGCCAACTTTGAAGAGATTTTTGACCTAGTTCCACTTGGAGTCAGAAGTTCTTGTGAACATGAAGGTTTTAGAGCTACATGAGGGCTTTCCAAAAAGTATTAGAACTCCTCAAAAGGAGTTGTGAGCTGAAAGTTATGGATTTGGCAGGTGTTTTAGAATGAAGAAGTATGAGAATTATGCAGAGGAAATGGATTTGCCAAGCTTTGCAAGTGGGCTTGCAACTTGCATTAAAAAATCATAAAACAAGCAAGAGGTGGAAAGTGAATTCTGAACCAGCCATGAACCTATACCTTCTAGCCTGATTTTAGCCACTCTAAGTTCATCATTTTGCTTGACTTTAAGCTTACCTATCAGCCAAGAAAGCCCTTTTTGGAGATTTGATTCAAAAATACAAAACATTTCCTTCCTAACCAAAAATCTGCCCATTACCATTGCTTTGCCTATAAATAGAGGCCTCCTTCACCTCATTTGAGGACAAAAGAACTCCTCTAAAAAACCATAGAAGTTGCAAGCTCTCACTCTTTCACTCTTTGCTCCAAATTCACAAAATCTCAAAATCCACCAAAACCATTAAAAAACTGTCTTGAGTACAGCTGCCATATTCATTTCCCTACACTCAAACTCACCAAAAACCATCTACACAATCCATAAATATTATGTAGAAGTTGTTCCAACCATTAAACCACTCAAAAACCTCATTCTCCCAAAAGTCAACTTCCATACCAAGATACTTTGACCATAAGGCATAAAATTAGCCAAACCATGTTCTAGACATTTTCTTGGTGTTCTAATCACTCATACACTTCATATATATCATATCTCAACTGTTCAAAGCATTGAGGATCATTGGTGAGGTCTATTTCTCAAACTGTCACATGGTTGGTATTTTGCTTCAAAAGGAAGAAAGGTTCAAAGCAAGGAGGTGATTGAAGATTCTCTGGTTTTCTTGTTCCTTTTGCTTGCTTGAAGATGTCTACAAGAGGTATGTAGCATTGAATTCATCTCATTCATCATTATACCATAAGGATAATTTTAAGGTTTTGACATAAAGCTTGCTTTGCTATTGTTTTTGTGTTCACATGCCAAACTTTTCCTTATTGTGTTTATGCTTGATTTTTGAATATGAACATACTTAATTTCATGTTGATGATGTGTTTGGATGCTTTGTTCAAGTTGTTTATACCTGTTGTGGTTTTTCCATGTGTAATGTGTATCATTTGCATCAAGATGTTTTCACTATGTCATTTTCTAATTTGAAAGCTTTAGGTCTACATCTTTGGCTTAGAAACATCCCTTAGCATAAATGTGGTATGTGTGTACCTTTTTTTTGGTATGATTCCTGTTGTTAAAAAAAACACCCTGCTGCATCATCAAGTATTGATATCAAAACAGTTTCCTTTGCATAGTTAAATTCTATCTTGATTGCAATATGCCTGATCTCATTTACTACTTGCAATGTGCATGACTGTTTGGAGCTGGTTCACATCAGTTTTCACACATAAACTCAAAACATCCTTTCTTAAGGCACTCTTACAGCAGCATGTTGATTTTTGTGTTACTTTGTTTCAGATTAAGCTATGTGCCTAGCACTATTAAATGACATGTTTAGAACTTGTGTGTATTGCCAGATGACTTGTTCAATGCCATATACTATATTGTGCATAAACTCATTCTGTCACTTTCAAATCATACATTGAACTTCTATTTCTCTTGCAACTGCCATACCAATTCTGTTTCCAATGAGATTGTGCCTAAAATGGGACTGTGAGAGCTTTTATTGATTGATTTGTGACTTGTGCATGATGTATGTGTGGCCTGAAAATGTCAAACTTTCTTGAATTTTCATCCTTGCATTCCAAATATCACTTTTTGCCATGAAAAGACCTTTTTCATTTCCATTTGATTCACAGTTGGTCTACATGATTAGAATCATTTGCATACATGTTTTAAACTTGCATGAGGTGTTCACTTGTTGTAAAGTATGCTTGAACATGTTTTGACCATTCTTCATGCATCATCAAATTACCAAAATGCAGCTGTAACATCATTTTCATGACCACCTATTTTTGAACTCAGTCTGGTGTTTGGACTCATTTATCAAGATGTATATGACTTGTGTGCATGATTCATTTGACCTATATGTGCATAGAATTGAACTGATCACCCTTCATGCATTAAAATGCTAAAATTTGCAACTCAATCCTCATTTTTTGTGACAGTCTGTTATAAGCTTCAATCCTTGTTTTGATTCACTCAATACCATATATGTGAGCCGTGTACATGACTTGTTTGAACAAAATATGCATAGAACTGAAACTGAGTACATTCATGAACATCACAAACACAAGCTTGCACTTTGAACACCATTTTTCACACCAGTATGTTTTAAGCCTCATCTTGTGTTCAAATTCATCCAATAACATGTATTTAATGTGTGTATGTGATTAGCTTGATCAATATGTGCACAAAAGATGAATTGCATTTCAGCCTGCATATCATTCATGTCATGTTGCAACTTACATAGCATTCTTCACCACAGTTTGATTTTAACCATATCTTGTGCTCACACTCACTCAACAGCATATTTGTAGTGTGTATGTATGTTTGTTTTGATTTAAAGCTGACTGTAGCATGAGCCTCATCCCAAAATGCATTTCAAATGATCACATAGCACACACTATCGGGTTTTGAAATGGGGAGGGAATTTCGAAAAACCAGTGCCACCATCTTATTCCTCATGAAATTCCATGCCATTTAGACTAAAATTTTGCTTAAATCCATTAAAAATTGACTGAGTTATGAGTGAAAATGCAAATCCTGATTTTTGGTGTGTTTTTGCCCAGCTTGCCTTGAATGCATACCATATATGTTTATTGGGGTGGCTTCATCACTGGATGTACAGCCACCCCAGTGGTAACCAACATGTCACCAAAAGCGCCTTTCACCATCTGAACCTGGGTTCGACCCCTGAGGAGGGCAACCCTTCTGTAATTTTTCACCATTTTTTTTCAAACTTCCAAAAATCATATCTCCCTCATTTTTTGTCTTTTTGCACCCATTTTTTTTGCATTGTGTTCATCTTTATGTCTATTTTCATGTCATATTTTAAAATTCCATGTTTGTTTGATTTTTCTTCATGATTTCAAATATTCATAACTTTCTCAATTTAAATCCTTTTTAAGTGATTCTTTTTTCCAATTACTCGTGTTAGTGCATATTTTCACCATTTATCACTTTGACATTGATTGTTGTTACTCTTTAATCGTTTATCCTACTTTAGGATCCGAGTCGCCGTACTCGTTTTTTCCGTCCCGTTGTGGACATTCTTTTCCTTCATCCTAGCCTTATGATTTGAGTCTCCGTGCTCACTTTTAATCCGTCCCGCCGTGGACAGCCTTCCCTTCATCCTAGCCTTAGGATTTGAGCCGTCGTGCTCATGCTTACCGTCCTACCATGGAAAACCGTTTATCCCCTATTTCATAGCCTTAGGATTTGAGTCGCCGTACTCATATTTAGTCATCCCGTCGTGGACATTTCCCTTTTTACTTCAACCATAGGACTTGGAGTCGCCGTGCTCTATTTAGTCGTCCCGCCGTGGACATTTCTTTTCCCATTTAGCATAACCTTTAGTTTGGAGTCGCCGCACTCCATGTAAGTATTTCTCTATGAATGCTTACATACATTTGGGACCTTGACCACAGTCAAGAGTTCCTCATCCCTAGCTAGGGGAACTACGATTGCTCTGATTCCACTCCCGTCAGGATACGTAGGCACGAGATGCGATGTCTTTGCGAGCAAACTTTGTACATACTTTTATACTTTAGATTTTTACCTTAGCACTTTTTCCCTTTAGCAAGCAACTTTAGCAAACACAAATATTAACAAGAGGTTCCTGTAGAGTACTACAGATGATTAGGATGCTAACACTTTCCCTAGGTATAACCAACCCCCAAACCTTTTGATCTCCCTTTGCTCATCTTTAGGCCTTGTCTTTTGCTTTGCATTCTTATAGGTTTTTCTTTCTTTAAACCTTTCCTTTTTGGATAAATTAAAGTTCGGTTGTAAATGAATTAAGATTCAAGTTAATCAATAGCTTGGTATCCAAATTTCACCGCAACAAGTTGCATACAACAGGCAGTACAAATATACTACTCTTCCCTTAGCAGTAGCACAATCCTATCACAATGTTAGTCATCATGTCAAGACAAGTGACATGACATCAGGACAAGTAGAATCCAACATCAACATTTTACTCCCCCTTTTTTTAGCCAAAAATTGATAAACATTAGAGTAAATTTAAACAAAAACGGAAACATACAGTTCTACTGGAAACAACTGGAAACACGAAGCAATAGATGTAAGCAAATAATGTTAGGAAATTATTACAGCACAAACATCAAAACAACCCAACCAACAAAAACATATTCATATATGGAGCCAGCTATCCACTCTAACCACCTAACTTAATGAAATTAACCCAATTTTCATCAGCATCCTCATCAGAGTCATGTAGTTGAGCATGACTTTTCTTGAAGGACTTCATCTTTGTCATAGACTTTTTTCCTGTCCTAGAATCTCCAGTAGATGATCCAATAGATGTCCGAACATTGGACTCAACCTTCTTTAGATCAGTACTCTCATCCTTCTTGGCTTCCAGCAAATGAACCCTCTTAGCATCAATATTTTCGGAGGAATGGATCATGATGAAACACAACTTGATAGGAGGAGGAGGCAATAAGGTTTTTGCTTTTAATAGAGAGAAAAACGACCTTGATTGTATTGACTGATATGTTAAGGATAAAGTTGTTGAAATAAGTGAAATTATCCTTGTTAACAGAGCACCACTATCTAGGAGAGATACATTCTCTTATTCCTCTTTCTCGCTTTCCAAGCTTTGACTGCAACATTTGAAATGACATTCCCCATGTCATTGAAATTTGTTTTCCTCAATATGCATGCACTACTAGATGGAAGAAAAAAATTGATTACAATCCTCCCATTCTGTAAAGGCTATAATTCTTCAGCAATACAAATTCCTGAAACACCCCTAACAAAGTGATGACCAATCCCAGTGAACTTGTCCAGCTGTGCTGAGTGAAAATCCTTGAAAATCCTGATTGTGACAAGCTAGTCACAGTATAATGCCATGATGTCCTATTTGACATTGTATTCTTTTAGCATCCAACTCAATTTGGATCAACAAATTCCTCAGCATTATCCTTAATCTTAGAGATATACCAGAAAACACAATTATATTATTGTTGATCCAAGAGACAAGATTATTTCTCAAAAAGAAACATCCTTGGAACCATAAAGGAGCATACACAACAAAATAAGCTCAGGATCCAAACAAGAACACCACACCGTGATAACAAAAAAAAAATCCCTCTGAAATACATAGCTTAAGAATTCAACAAAGTGCAGCTGAAAAACTAATGTCAAGACATCTAGTTTATCATTATAGAGTAACCAGAAAAACAACTCCCTATAAAGATCACAATCCACTGCAGAGAAAAATAAATTCTCCCAGAAAAAAAACATCATTGTTCTCAAGGACATACCTATGCATCATGAATTGTCCTAGTTCACATATCAGAGGCACATGCACAATAGATGAAAAATAAGCTTCAACAACATTTAAAAGAAACCAGAGTTCTCCAAAACACTTTAGGAAGGCAAGATGTCAAGCACGTTTTGTTTGACATCATGCACACAAACCACATCAGAAGATGTACATTTCCTCAACCACCTTGAATCATAAACGAGTATAAGAAATGTATAGATCATGATTTTTTCCCTTGTTTTCACCCAGAGGTCTCCTTCCTTTCACAACCTTGTCAAAACCACATGTCACCACCAGACTTGGCCAATAACATTACTCCATAATTCACCAAGATAGATATTTCATTTATGAATCTATTGGTGAACATAAACTCCAAATATTTAACCCCCTTGTATAAATTTTTTGAACTCTAGAGAAAACTTTGTAGGCTAGAGAGTTCTTAGATTTATTGATTGCTATCTACTTAGAGTCTGCTTCATTTTCTAGAGTGATAAATTGCTGAGATGATGTTCCAACATCTGCTTGGGCATCAGTCCCTTTCATAATGATTGAAACATTAACTTTGGTTCTAGAGTTAACATTTATAGGTTCTACGAACAACAGAGAAACCCAGAAACATCCTTTTGCGTGAAAACTTGAGGAGCACAGTTAAACACAGTAAAAAGCTTCACAGAGAGAAATAAACTCTCATACACGGCAAGACCCAAAAGATATTTTACACAGAATTACAATGTCAAGACATCCTTGTAGCACCCCAAATTTTTCCCATCCTTTTTTGTTATCTTGGCTTATGTTTCATAGCATCTTGCATTGGCATTTGTGCATAGTATTGGTTATAGGTAGGGGATCAAGGTATCTTATTTACTACTCACGAAAGAAGCTTCATATTCAAAGCCCAAGAAAGTGTACAATTTCAAGGCACTGGGTCTTCACCATCATTAGAGCATGACTCATAATCTTTGGAAGTCATAATTCAAGTGTTAGTCATCTCCTTCTATCTTGAGGGTGACTAGAGGCACATGTAGCTAGTTCCTTGGATGAGACATGGTTCAAGAGCTCAATACACGTCTTAAGGGTCCTCTATGGGGATTATATGACTAAACAAATCATTCACAAGAGCCTCAATCAGTGGATAAGGTGTTAGGGTTTCATTTGGTCAACAAAGGTCAATTGGGATTTTAAGAAGGCTCAAGGTTTAACTTTTGATCATTTGAGTCATGAGATGTCATTTTAAACCATCACAAGTATTGCATTGAAGCTTGTTCAAGAAGAATCAAGGAGATCAAGAAGTTACTAAATTAGGGTTTTAGAGGATTCTAAGTGTAAAATCATCTCTTTTGGCACCTAACATCCATGACAAGTTTCATCATCATACAAGATCCATCTCATTTTTCATAAAACATGAGATTTGTTCCTTATTATTCAAGATTTCTTTTGAGTACAATAACTACTTCATTGGATTTATACATCTCAAGCTATGATGTTCACAAGTTGGTTTTGTTTATGGCTTCGTTACCAGGTGTGTAATTTGAGAAGCTGATAGGATGCATGACTAATTGAGAGAGAACTAATAGAGAGATAACTAATTAATATGTTTATGGCTTCGTTACCAGGTGTGTAATTTGAGAAGCTGATAGGATGCATGACTGCTAGGTTCTCTGATCTATCAATGGCTGGAGAACAAGTAGAGAGCGGAATCAAGTCCGAGAAAATCTCAAATGCTAGTGGGTCTTCTGCAGGAGGAACGAAGAAAGTATACTCTGCCAACCCAAAAAGAAGAGAAGGGGATACAAACTCCATTTCACACAGAGATAGGGGCATAACACAATAACGTTATAGTCAACAAGTTGCTACTGTGGCTATTCCGGCCACACCACAACAATGGGTTAATGCTCTGTATCCTTACGTGGCATGGCAGAGAATGGCTGACAAACAATTTGAAACTGCACCCATGCCATATTCTTAATTACTACAACATTTGCTACAATTGTAGTTGGTTCAAAAAAGGACTTTGACGCCTCTTACTGGCGTGCCACCCCTGGGATATGATGCAAATGCCAAGTGTGGTTTCCATTCGGTTGCTCCAGGTCACAGTGTTGATAATTGTAAGGCCTTTAAGCACAATGTTGTACCCCAAAATTTGACCAACCTTTTTCTTTACTTGGCTTATGTTTCATTTCATTTTAGCATTTGCATTTGCATAACATTGCTCTTAACAGGGGATTAAGAGAGGTGTACCATTCAATAGAAGACTCTCAAGGGTTTCAAACTCAAGCAAGAGTGCTTATTCAATTCATCAAGTCCTTACAATCATCAGAAGTGGTCAGAGCTCCTTGAGAGAGAAGGTTGATGTGTGTTGCTTATCTCCTATCTTGGAGGTCAAAGGAAGATTATCAGGGGTTCATAAGTTCATTGTTATGGATAAGGTGTGGTTGAGAAGCTCATTGAGTACTTTGGAAGTCATTGTGGAGTTTATCTAGCCACTCATTTCATCTACAAGAGACCACAGTCAAAAGGTGGTGGATCTAGGATTTCAGTTGGGCAAACTCAAGGTCAAATGTGGACTTGAGGGAGTTCAAGACTTGGTGCCATGGGAAGTTACCTTGAGACATCTAGGATGTCATGTTAACCTCAATCAAGAAGAATCAAGAGTTCAAAGAGTTACTAAATTAGGGTTTCAGAGGATCTCAGTGTAAAATCCCCTTCTTTGGTGCTTAACCTCAAGGACAATTTACCATATGATACAAGTTCAATCTCATTTTCTTGCAAACATAATACTTGTAGGGATTTTTCTTAGCTTTCTTTTGAGTACTAGAACTTATCCATTGGGTTTGTGGAACTCAAGTTATGATGCCAACAAGTTAAAGGTATCAGATGAACTTATTTTTGGTCAACTAAAAGTCAACTCATTTTCAAAGCATTTTTGACATAGAACCAAGTTTCTCATCAACTTTAGATGAAAATGAAAGTTGTTCCTTATGGTCTTAGCTGTTCAAAAAGTCCTAGAAGTCCTTGATATCATTTGTAGAACTCAAGTTATGGTCTTGGCAAGACAAGGGTATTTTGGGAAAGTTTAATTATAGGTCATTTGTTACATAGGTCATTTTCATGCACTTGTGTACCTCAAATGAACTTCCAACCAACATGAAAGTTTCTCCTAGAGACCTCATTTACATCATTAAGCTCAAGGATCACAAGAATCATGTATGTATTTGAACATCTGGAAGAATTCTCAAGTTAATTATGGATTTTTAAGCATGGTTTGAATTTGTTTCATTAAAGGTCATAACTTGCTCTCATTTTGAATCAATTCACTTCATAGTGTGTTCATGAGAAAAATTGCACAAATTGAATGAGTACCAAAGGCATGAACACGTGTAATTTCAAGCTTCTTGTCGCATCGCTACGAAGGAGGGGCCTCCAAGTCGCCACTGTTCGTTATTTATCCCAAAAGAGGGAAAGGAAACGATCAGAGAAAACCTACGAAAACGGGAGAAGACAGGTCATCGCAACCAAATCTGGGTTTGGGAGTCGGATACACAAGGGGAAGGTATTAACACCCCTCACGTTTGTCGTACTCGACGGGATCCATGCTTGTCATCTATCTAAAGGATGTTTATCTATCTAAGCTACAGGCCACAGGAACAAAAGAAAAGAAAAGATACTCAATAGAGCATCGCCGCTTTATGCCTACGTACTCCCTCGTGCAATGGGAAAGTCAGATTCAACGTAGTTTAGAAAACTACAGGTGAAGGTGGGGGAAGGTTGCTCACCAAGACATCGTCGTCTTGTACCTACGTATCTTCGTCTGGTACGAGAAATCAGAGCAAACGTAGTTTGGTCTAACAAGACCACAGGTTGGTTCAAGTGTTATACCTAAGTAGGGTTAAAACTTAGTTCTAACAGTTAGGTGTATGTTGCTCGACCATTGGAGACTTAGGTGTTACCTGTTTACGGTAGAACCAAGAGTTAACAAAACTCTCTTTATGAAAATGGTTTCCAAATTAAATCCCGACGGATAAAAATTTTTGATGTTTGTTTTGAAGTCTTTTAAGAAGGAAGTGAATTGAATTTGGTTTGTAGTTCATGTTGCACGAAAGACTATGACTTAGGAGCGAATGCGTCGCATATCGTCCAAAGGATATACGCTAAACACTCTAGAAAATTGAGAGGAGGCCCCCCAATCATCATTTCCCAAATGCTTAAGGCTCGTAGAGTATAACATTCATTATCCATTATTAAGTGTCTTGAAGAAGTTTGAAGATAAGAATAGAGAGACACAACTCTAAAGGGAGACTAAGACTCAACCTAATATTCTCATACAAAGTGCTTCTAAAGTTGGGATTGAAAGGGGAACTACCTAATGTTATCATGCAAAGGATCAAGCCTAAGGTCTTTCATAATCAATCTTGAACAAGAGAGATTAGAGATCCTAAGGGAACATGGCAAAGAAGAAAGAAGAAGGAAGCATAAAATGAAAGAAGAAATAAGATGCAAACATGTAATGCAAAATAAAGATGAAGAAAGGAGGGAGGAACAAAGTGCGGGGAAGTAGCCTCCATAAGAACATCTCGACCTCAAGCATGCAAATGAGATATGCAAAAACAAAAAGGAAATGCACACAAAGAAAGAACTAGGAAAGCTCACACATAAGTGGGATGAAATGGGAGAAAAATGAATTCTTACAACCACTTGTCATCAACCACAAGCCCAAAGGCAAACCAAAAAGAAAGGAGAAGAAGACATGATCCATGAGATGATGGGAGATAAGATGAGGGTTGCAAGCAACATCAAAAGCAAACTCAACCAAAGCATCACAAATATCATGCAAAAGAAACACACCAAAAGTTCTCAAGATGAATTACCATTTAAGACAAACTCAAAGTCCCTCCAAAAGAGGGACCAAATAATCTTAAATGGGATTCAAAGGCCCTAGGGCAAAGGTGTTAACAAAGCAAGAAGATGCACAAAGCGAGGAAAGAAAAGATGCAAAGAAAATTGCAAGATTAGGCATGGCAAAGTGTCGCTATTGCGAAAATCGGCGCCGGCTGAACAGAAGAGTCGCCACTGTGCGTTATTTATCCCTAAGGAGGGAAAGGAAACGCTCGAAGTAAACCTACCGCAAAGACGGGAAAGGAATGGTCATCGCAACCAAATCCTGGATTCGGGAGTCGGTTACGCAAGGGGAAGGTATTAGCACCCCTCACGTCCGTCGTACTCGACGGGATCCACGCTTGTTTTCTAGTACGGATTGTTATTCTATCTACTCTACAGGTTTGGGGTTAAAAGAAAAGAAAGTGACTCGGCAAAGTATCACACTTTATGCCTACGTATTCCCGTCTGGAACGAGAAATCAAAGTCAACGTAGTTCGCCTACCTACGGGAAAGGAGGGGAAGGTTGCTCGCTAGGATATCGCATCCTATGCCTACGTACTTTCTTACAACATGAAAGATCAGAGCAAACGTAGTTCGGGCCACGTACGGCACAAGTCTGTCTTGATTGTTTTTATTCCTTCTAAAAAGGTTTTTCCTGATTAAGAGTCCAAGCGGACAAAAATGACGTTTTTTGATTGGTTTACAGTCTTTTACGCAAGAACTGTCTTTTATTGATGTTTGAAATGTTTATTGTGTTTTTCTGATTGTTTTGAGAAAGAAGAGAGACAACAACTCTAAAACCTATGGTTAAAATGGGAATCAAAGTCTACCCTAATGTTGGCATGCATGGATGAGAACCTAATGTCTGTCATATTTCTCTCTTGCGCAGAGAGAAACAGAGATCCTAAGGGGATAAACGGAAAAGCAACAGCATATATACAGTAAAGCGGTAAAATGCATGAATGCAGCAGTACAAGCGAGGCAAGGGAGTCCCACTCAACCTCGAACCTAGAAAACAATGAGCGAAGTGAAACAGCTTCACCTCAATCTCAAGGGGACAATTAACAAACAATACAGTCAAGAAACTCAAACAATACATCACCAGCTCTAAACAGCACCAGCAGCTCTAAACAGCAAAACCTGACAGCACAAGCTTCTTCTTCTATCAGTCTTCAAGGCAATGAACTTCATCTTCCATCCTCAAGGGATTCTTCAAAGCAAGCTCTCCTAAATGAGTAATAGTTCACAAAATGAGTTTGGATGTTAAACAGTCAGTTAACCACCAAAGGTGGCATACATACTGTTAACAAAATACAGACTGTTTCTCTCAAAAGTTCTATCTCCTAGATACTGTCACTAAGCCTTCCAAAGGAAGGAGGTGAGTATCAAAGAGAGACTTTGAATCATAGATAAGAATGGAGGCAACCGAAGCCATCCATGTTTATGAATCATATTTCTACTCTAAAGCTCTACCTAGCTCCTAGGTCCTATGATCTTCAAACAGCTTCAAGCAAGCCAAGCATCTTCATCAACTTTGAACTTGGCCTTCAATTCTTTGCTTTGTCTTCAATATGCTCCATCAACAAGATCTTCAAAGCTAACCCACACCCCAAGCAAGCCCAACAAGCCCACACAACAAACAATGACCCCAAGATGGGCAAACCAAACAATCACTCAATTGGAAAATATACTAAAAATATTAATATAATAAGGGAAATTCTAATATTTTTTCTAAGGGATCTACTATACCTACCCTTAATACCCTATATGCCCCAAGTCCTAATTCAATCTAAAAAGCCTAAAAGAAATTGTTTTAATGCACCTAAGTTATGTATAAACCCTAATTTCACCATCCTAATATTCATTAATCAAAACTAATCAACAACCAATTATAAAATCATGGAATAAATACAGGGGGAAGCTAAAACATATATCTAACTATCCTAAAAATATTGACCTAAAAATATTAAGGGAACTACCTAAACTAAATTCTACAAATTCATGTATCAACATAAAAGCATTAAAAAGCTATTAAAGAAGAAAATATGCAAAAAATATTAAAATGCATGAAATGAGAAATGTTTTTGTTTTATATTTTTCTTGGCAAAAATATGAAAAGGGAGAAAAAACTCCCATGAAAAAATATTGATTTTTCAATTTAATATGATTTTCTAAAGATATGAAATAAAATGGAGAAAAATATAATGAAAATTATGAGATGGGGTGTGAATAGAAATGATATGCAGTTCATTCTATTGATGGGCCTAGATAGGGGGGTCTGAATATCAAGCGTTCTTGGGCCCATTTTAATTCAGAAAAACAATTGGAAAATCAAATGAAAAAGGAAAAGACGCGGTGCCAAAAGCAATGCAATATAGTGTAAATCAGGATTGGGCCTCATATGGGGGTGGGTATAGCATTAACTCACTAAGCCCAGAGTTTCGCTTTAATGAAACACAGTGTTTCAAGCTGCTTCTGAGTTTCCCTCCAACGCGAGATTAAACGTGGACCGTTAGATGGTTTCTCAAGTCAAATGGTCAAGCGTGCATCCACGGTCGTGGCTTCGTCTTCAACCTTGGATTAGGGTTTCTGCAACTTCCATTAAAACCAGAGCTCCATGCACTCAACTTCTACCAACTCGTGCTACCTCATTTCTTGACCAAATTCCAAAATGTAAAATACAATCTTGTTTAGAATTTCACCCTGATCACGCCTATGGTCTTGAAATACATTGAAACGGTCTCTACTACCAAACCCGAAGGTGAATCCAAACCAATCTCAAAATATGATCCATACTCGACTTCAACCAAACTCAACTTTCTTTACATCAAAATGATCCTCACATTCCACTAATCAAAATCAGCTATCAATCTTGCATTGTAACTCATTATACCACTAGTTCTTACTCCATCAAGAAATGGCATCCATGAATGAAACTTCACCAATTACTCTCAAACTCATCAGAATTGGTCACCTAGTTGTCTCTAACAGTTCTACACTAATAACTTAACCTAACCATGCCTAGATTATGAGGTGAAAGGGATTTTGCAAACCTGGCTTCTTGAGATGGTAGATGATGAAATCCTTGCTTTCAAGGCTTGAAACTCTTCAAGAATGGTCCTTGGATGATGAATACTCTACTGTTTGCAAAAGATTTGAGGGAGAAAACTTGTACTTCAAGATCCAATGACAATTGCTTCTTTGCAAATCCAATGTGAACACCTTCAATCTTCCACCAATGGAGCTTCAATTCAGTATGCACACACTCAGAAGGATCTATGGAGAAGGTTTGTGGAGAAAAAATGGAGGGAAATGAAGAATAATGAAGAGATTGAATGTGACTTGCAATGGAAGCTTTTGGATTTCACTCTCTCTTCTCTACACCAATTAACACCAACCTTGCATCTGAGCAAGTCACAATGGTTATATAGAATGGTTTAGAACAGTCTAGAACCATCTAGGATCATCCAATGAGAAATTCAAGTTTTCATGTCATGGTATTTTGAATTCTCATTCTCACCACATGCTATCTCATGCCAAATGCCTTGCAACCTTGGTTTCTGATTTGAAATTCTCCTTACATGAGATTTAGGGTAAGTTGCAATGCATAAGTACCTTGTTTATTGAGTTTTTCCTTGTTTTGGTTTGGTACCTTAAGATGCAAGTAATCAAATTCCAAAGCAGCCCTATGATCCAAGCCTCAAATCAAAATTGTGGCTGAACCATTGTTCTTAGAATGTCCTTTGGAGTCAAAATGACCTATTGCATGACATGGTTTGGACTTATAACTTGGGATTTCCATTTTTCAAATTCACTTTAATTAACTTATGCCTCATTCTTAGGCCATTTTTATCACTTTTTTATATGAGCCTTTTCAACATATCATGACCTCCCTACTAGCCTTAAAACATCATTCTAAGCAAGTTTGATGTTGAAGATTTTTCCATTTGAAGCTTGGAAGTAGGAGATATGGCCTTATGCTTGAAATGACTTATAACCTCCAAATGACCAAAATGCCCCTGGCTTGCAAAGATCATAAGTAGAGCTCCAAAAATCAGATTGAGGCATGCCATACCTTTCTAGAAAGCTAAGATCATGGGGAACAACTTTCATGTTGGCCAAAAATCCATTTGAGAACTCCTTATGGGGAAAACGTTATTTGGAAGTCAAGTAACTTTCATAGACAAATTTCAGATGCCTCTGAGGACCCCTAACTCGCAAGAACCATAACTTGAGTTCTATAAATCTCCTTGATGCCTTCCACCACTCAAATTAAAGGTCTTGAGATACTCTACAATTTTCATGTTGGACAAGGATCAATTTGAGACTTGAATTTTGAATTACTTTGCTTGGAAGTTTGACCTAAATCAGGGAATTTTACTCAGAAACCCTAATTTAGAAACTTCTCTTCTTCTTGATTTCTTTTGATTTCTCCTTGGCACAACACCACATCCATATCCACATATCAAATGATGAATCCCACATCCTCCAAATAGGCCTTGGTGCCTTTCAATCAAGCATTTGACTTAGGGTTGACCCAGGGTTGACCCAGATGACACCCTAGTTGACTGTCTTCAACTGTAGCTCTTGTAACCACACCAATGACTTGTCTTACTTTCAAAAGGACCCTATAGGTCTTCCATGCCCTCAATTCATAACTCACAACTTCTCTGATGATCTTCACATACCCTCAAGATAGGAGAGAAACCCACTGCTTGGCCTTTAAACTTCCCAAAGCTTCAATTTCTTTCTTGGTGACTTGAATAGGCTTGAATCTTGATAAGAGCCTCTTGAATATATTCCTTGAGATGAAAAATAGCACTTGATCCCTTGTTGTATGGCTTGCCCATGCCATGCTATGCAAATGAATGAACTATGTATATGATGTACTATGCAAATGATAAAGCTATGGAAACACAAATCAGGTAAAACCAGTTGGGCAAATTTTAGGGTGCAACAGCTGCCCCTATTCAAACGGCTTGGACCCGACTGGGTGAAACGCCCGGAGCCTTCAGACAATCGAGGTACGAGATGGTTGAATACCAATAAACCCAGAAATTTGCCAACTGCCAGAAATAAATTGCAAAATAAACTGCACCACTACTTGGGGAACACTATCTATAAATCTGATTTCATCATTATCTTGTCAATATCGGAATAAACTCACTGACTTCACTGGGAGAAGAAATTTTGTCTATATAGGAAAATAACTCTGCCTTTGCTACGGGACGTACCCTGTCCATCACACAGGAAAATAACTCCGCCTTTGCTACGGGACGTATCCTGTCCATCACAGGAAAATAACTCCGCCTTTGCTACGGGACGTATCCTGTCCATCACAGGAAAATAACTCCGCCTTTGCTACGGGACGTATCCTGTCCATCACACAGGAAAATAACTCCGCCTTTGCTACGGGACGTATCCTGTCCATCACAGGAAAATAACTCCACCTTTGCTACGGGACGTATCCTGTCCATCACAGGAAAATAACTCCGCCTTTGCTACGGGACGTATCCTGTCCATCACACAGGAAAATAACTCCACCTTTTCTACGGGACGTATCCTGTCCATCACACAGGAAAATAACTCCGCCTTTGCTACGGGACGTATCCTGTCCATCACAGGAAAATAACTTCGCCTTTGCTACGGGACGTATCCTGTCCATCACACAGGAAAATAACTCCGCCTTTGCTACGGGACGTATCCTGTCCATCACACAGGAAAATAACTCCGCCTTTGCTACGGGACGTATCATGTCCATCACAGGAAAATAACTCCTCCTTTGCTACGGGAAGATAACACCGCCATCGCTACCGGTAATAACTCTGATACAGCTTCTCTGCCTATCTTTGCAGCAGCTAGCTCCATCAATCACATGGGTAACACAATATGAGTCTAGTCTTCCAATTTTCAGTGTTGACATGGCAGCAAATCTGAGAAGGACTCTACTGGGGATTTTCTGAATCCACACTGCCAGACACCTATTTTAACATAGGCGGCAACTTCCAAAAATCGATTCACGAAATCTTTTGATAACGACCTAACAACAACCTTGAAGAAATACTCCGCTGGAGGGGTAAGAGAAACTTGAACAAGCAACTCTGTGGGGAATAATGCCAAAACTGACATTATCATTACATGTCTCAGGCCGAGATCTTGAATGTTTGGTAATTAATTTGAGCAAGAGCTCCCTCCACCTGCAAGGGAAACAATACTAGAAAACAAAAGGTTAACCAACCTGGCTTATGTTTCAAAATGCATATGTTTGACAATGGCGTAATGCTCCATTCGACATGGAAATGCTACGCGTTTTTTATTTGGTGGATGCAAATATGACACTATATGCCGATGCAAATGCAGGCTCGAACTGTTGGGATAGCTCTAACAAGCTTGCTTCCTCAATCTTGGTCGTCGAAGACAAATATCACCCTGCTGGGGAGTGAACGGGTATCACTAAGTATTCCGGCAAAATAAATGTCAGGACACACCACCAACTCTGTCGGGGAGAGCTTTAACCTTCGATTTCCACTAGGAGGAAAGAGAACGCTTGCTGAGAAGAGAGAACTCCGCTGAGGCCGAAACGACTCTCTTGGGGAAAATCAACTGACTCCGTTGGGGGGAATAAATGACACTACTGGGAAGGGAATCTCTACTGGGAAGAGTAGACTGTCTGGGTACAGCTCACAAGCTTGGAAACATTAGTCTTATGAGGCTAAATCACTCTGCTCGGGATGGGGGATCCTTTTGGGGGACACCACACTGTCTGAATGCAGCCTTCGATCTTGGAATCGTCAATTCTGATGAGGGTAAACGCCCTTGCTGGAGAATGTCCTTTGGATAAGCTGCGACTAGCTGGGGAATTTGATCCTTCTTTGGTAAGGAACATTGTCATCTCAGCTTCAGGGAATGCAGCGCGACCTGCATGGGGATTCACTTCACGTAACGATCAAGCCTTTCCGTTACGAGCTTCTGGTTAGTACTGCAATCTTCTGATCGTCCACTTTGTATGGTCAAGAACCCTGCAACACCACAAACGAGACAAGACAAGTCTATGCAACCAAATCTATTCAGGTTAGCGTTAGTGGCATCATTTTCAGTCAATTCAAATTTTTAGCAATTATTGGCAAGGGCCAACGATGTTATACACTTGCTAGTTTTATTAAACATTGGCGTTTGTCATGTACAAAACAGTAAAGAACAAGCATCAAATACTGAATAACATGTTTTATTGACTGGGCCCCTGAACGGGCAGAGTTTTGTACACTGGATGTAACTCCTGAAAAGAGGAAGTTACGCATAACAAATATACAAGTATGCGCAGGAAGCATAAATACAATGACAAATCAAATTTGCACACATGTCGGCGACGTGATGCAGACGAACATCATGAGCTGATCCTCCTATGACTCGCCTGACTCTAGCGCTTTTCCGGTATTCAAACTTCTGAAGAGATTGTATCTGATAATCGACCTCTCAGGTATATTCTCCCGCACCAATGTGCACCGTAGTATCAAATTCGAACCGCAGTCATTTGCTTTTCAAATCCCTAACTTTTGCGTGAACCGCCCTTTACGGGTTTTCAGTCCATTGGGATACCCCTTTTTGCCGAAGCCGCCCAGTGTAGATTTTCAACTTCGCGGGTGTACATTTTTTAGTTTTATCCCTAATTTTTGCCCGAACCTTTCATTCTGTTTTTGGTTCTCCAGGATGCCCCATTTTTGCCTGGACTCTCTTTTTTTCTGTCCAGCGGGTCAATTTTAAGCAAAGTATTTTTTAACTGCGTCCGAATTCACAGGCGACGTAAAGTCCTCACCGTCCATGGTGGACAACAACAAAGCTCCTCCTGAAAAGACTTTTCTGACAACGTATGGCCCTTCGTAGTTGGGGGTCCATTTGCCCCTGTGATCTGCCTGTGGCGGGAGAATCCTTTTCAACACAAGGTCGCCCGTCTGAAAGCTCCGAGGGTGTATCTTTTTATCATACGCTTTCTTCATTCGGATCTGGTACAACCAACCATATACTAGAGAAGCTAACCTCTTCTCCTCCACTAAACTCAGCTGGTTCAACCTGTCTTTCACCCATTCTGCCTCGTCCAGTTGGACATCTCGTAATACCCTCAGGGAAGGAATCTCAACTTCTAGTGGTAACACTGCTTCCATTCCATATACCAACGAGAACGGGGTTTCCCCGGTTGATGTGCGTACCGTCGTACGATAACCGTGCAAAGCAAAAGGTAGCATCTCATACCAGTCCTTATAGGTCACCACCATCTTCTGAACAATCTTCTTTATGTTCTTATTGGCCGCTTCAACAGCGCCATTCATCTTGGGTCGATAAGGAGAAGAGTTATGGTGCTCGATCTTAAAATTCTGACACAGCTCCTTCATCATTTTGTTATTTAAGTTCGAACTGTTGTCGGTAATTATCCGCTCAGGGATTCCATATCTGCAAATGATATCTCGCTTGATAAACCTGGCTACCACCTGCTTGGTCACATTTTCATAGGATGCCGCTTCTACCCATTTGGTAAAATAATCGATTGCTACCAAAATGAACCGGTGTCCGTTAGATGCCGTCGGCTCGATCTTTCCAATCATGTCGATTCCCCGCATTGAGAATGGCCACGGTGACGACATCACGTTCAGAGGACTCGGAGGCACATGGATCTTATCTGCATAGATCTAGCACTTATGACACCTCTTCGCAAACTTGAAACAATCGGTTTCCATAATTAGCCAGTAATAACCTGCCCGCAGCAGCTTCCTCGCCATAGCATGCCCACCAGCATGCGTACCAAATGTACCCTCATGTATTTCCTCCATGAGCAACTTTGCCTCTTTCTCGTCTACACAACGTAGTAGCACCAAGTCGTGATTTCTCTTGTATAGGACACCGTCTGGATTCAGATAGAAATTACCCGCCAATCTCCTGAGAGTCTTCTGATCGTGACTGGATGCCCCAGCCGGATATTCTTTGTTTTTCAGGAAATTATGGATATCAAAATACCAGGGTTTATCATCAGATGCTTCGTCAATGGCAAATATGAAGGCGGGTCTTTCAAGCCGAGAGATAACAATTCGGGGAGCCTCATTCCAGAAGTTGACCTTATACATGGAAGACAATGTGGCCAGGGCGTCAGCCATCTGATTCTCTGCTCGCAGTACATGATGCAACTCAACCTTGTCAAAGAAGGGCAACAATCTCCTCGCGTAATTCATGTATGGTATCAAATTAGGCTGACGTGTCTCCCATTCTCCTTTTATTTGATTCACCACCAGAGCTGAGTCTCCATATACATCCAGATTTTTGATTCGCAAATCAATGGCTTCTTCAAGCCCCATGATGCAAGCTTCGTATTTGGCTTAATTATTGGTAACCGAAAAGGTCAATCGAGCAGTAAATAGGATGTGCGACCCATGCGGAGTAGTGATGATTGCCCCTATTCCGCTACCATAGGAGTTTACAGCTCCGTCAAAGATCAGCTTCCATTTGGAACCCAATTTTGGTCCTTCGTCTGGCAACGGTTCTTCACAATCTTTCATCTTTAGGTACATGATATCCTCGTCAGGAAAATCAAACCTCATCGATTGGTAGTCCTCAATAGGCTGCTCTGCCAAGTACTCAGATAATACACTCCCCTTTATAGCCTTCTGTGAGACATACTGGATGTCGTATTCGGTCAAAACCATCTGCCAACGGGCAATTCTCCCCGATAATGCCTGCTTTTCAAATACGTATTTGATAGGATCCATCTTCGAGATGAGCATGGTTGTATGGTTCAGCATGTATTGCCTCAAACGCTTGGTGGCCCAGGCTAGCGCGCAACAAGTTTTTTCGAGCATTGAGTATCGAGATTCACATTCAGTAAACTTCTTACTCAGGTAGTATATCACATGCTCTTTTCTTCCTGTCTCGTCGTGTTGACCGAGAACACAACCCATACTTCCCTCAAGAACTGTCAAATACATAATTAAGGGTCTCCCCGCCACTGGAGGTATCAAAATAGGAGGCTCCTGCAAATACTGTTTTATTTTATCGACCGCCTTTTGACAATTTTCATTCCATGTTACAGCCTGGTCTTTTTTCAACATCTTGAATAACAGCTCACACGTAGCTGTTAGGTGAGATATGAACCGAGCGATGTAGTTCAGCCTCCCTAAAAACCCGGGCACCTCTTTCTCTGTTTTAGGTGTCGGCATCTCTTGTATTGCTTTTATTTTTGCAGGATCAACCTCTATTCCTTTTTCGCTCACGATAAACCCCAGCAGTTTACCCGACCTCACCCCGAAGGTGCACTTGTTAGGGTTCAGTCTCAGCCTGAACTTCCTAAGCCTCTTGAATAGCTTCAGCAGATTCACCAAATGTTCTTCCTCCGTCTGGGATTTGGCAATCATATCATCGACATAAACCTCGATCTCCTTATGCATCATGTCATGAAAAAGAGTCGTCATTGCACGCTGATACGTTTCCCCAACATTCTTTAATCCGAAGGGCATCACTTTGTAGCAAAATGTTCCCCAAGGCGTAATGAAGGTAGTCTTCTCCATGTCTTCTGGCGCCATTTAAATCTGATTGTAGCCCGAGAAGCCATCCATGAAGGAGAATACGGCGAATTGAGCAGTGATGTCAACCAGCACATCGATGTGAGGATGTGGGAAATCATCTTTCGGGCTCGCTTTGTTCAAATCACGGTAATCTACGCACATTCTCACTTTACCATCTTTCTTTGGCACTGGTACAATATTCGCGACCCATGAGGGATATTTTGTAACAGCTAGGAAACCAGCATCCCACTGCTTTTGGACCTCCTCCTTAATTTTCACTGCCATATCAGGCCTAGTTCTGCGAAGCTTCTGCTTAACCGGCAGGCATTCTTCTTTTAGCGGCAAACGGTGCACAACCATATCCGTATCCAGCACAGGCATGTCTTCGTACGACCAAGAGAACACATCACTATACTCTCTGAGCATTTCAACCAGTCTTCGCTTGACGTCGCTCTGCAGCGCGGCTCCTATACGAATGTTCCTTTCAACCCCTTCCGACCCCAGGTTAACAATTTCAATGACCTCCTCATGAGGCAGAATGATTCGTTCTTCTTGCTTTACCAACCAAGACAACTCTTCTGGAACGTCGCCATCTTCAACAATCTCTTCTTCGGCCTGAAATACCGGATGCTCAAAGTCGAAATGAGTCATAGGCGGTTCAATGATGTCATTTGAAAATATTATCCTGCAAAAGGAATGGTTAAATGCTTCAAAATGTGTATAAAGCGAATAACCACGTTGCCATTTTATTGTAAAACACAAAACAGGAAAAGCAGAGATCGCAATATTTGTACATGAAAAAACGCCTTTTATTTAATGATTAAACAATGCAATGTACATAATAGAGCAGCCCTAAGCAAAATCGCGATGCCCCGGGTAAGACACCGGATTGTTCAATAATTAAGAAAACAAAGTATTACTGTTTGGTAGTCACAGGAACAGTCTCCTGAATAGACCAATTGCATAATCCTTGCCCTGGCACGCTCGACTGAATCCAGGCGTCCATGTCGTAGTCGCTGTCTCCTTCTTCGGAATCTGAAACAGTGTTGATGGCCTCGTGATACACTCCACTAGCCGTGATTGTTATTGGTCCTTTGAAACGAGGTGCCCCAGCAACATGCGTTGATGACGATGGTTGATATCCCAGCCCAAATCTGTCCATCTTCACGGGAATATCCAGAACCTTGCCCCAGCCTTTTGTCTCACCAGTCTTCACTAGAGCCTGAGCCTCCTTGTATGACGAGACTCCCACCTCTGACGCTTTACTCGGCCCTGAAACTTTGTCTTTGATGCGCAACCCTTCAAAGGCTTGACAGGGTGTTTCATGAATCTCTCCGTCGACTTCCACGTATTTGAATGATGACAAATGGCTGACCAATATATCTTCTTCTCCACAGACCGTGACCACACTGTCCCCTACCATGTATTTCAGCTTTTGGTGCAAGGTAGATGTGACTGCCCCAGCACCATGGATCCATGGTCGTCCGAGAAGACAGCTGTATGCCGGCTGGATGTCCATAATGTAAAATTCAGTTTCGAAAATCTTCGGCCCCACCTGGAGAGGTAACGTTATAGATCCAAAGACTGACCTTCGTGTACCATCAAATGCCCTGACCACCAAGTCACTAGGCGTACAAATGATTCCCCTGATGTCCAATTTCATCATTGCTTTCTTTGGCAGCACGTTCAAGGAAGATCCGGTATCTACCAGTACGTGAGACATGACTGAGCCCCTACACTCAACTGAGACATGCAACGCCATGTTATGCTCTCTCCCCCTCGGGGTCAAATCAAAATCTGTAAATCCCAAGCTATGCCCGGCGTTCACGTGCGCCAACACCCCCTCCAACTGATTCACAGAAACATCTTGGGGCACAAATGACGTATCCAGAATTTTCAACAATGCATTCCTATGAGCTTCGGAACACAATAACAGCGACAATATGGATATCTTCGATGGTGTCTGTTGAAGGTGCTCAACAATCTTATAGTCACTCTTACGAATAAGGCGCATAAACTCTTCTACATCTTTCAGTGACGTTTCTTTTTCGTTCCTCTGCACAGGGACATCCTCATTCATTTTTCCTTTTCCTTTCGCCAATCGTTCATCCTCTACCTCAGGCGATATAAAAATTCTCTCACTTCTCGTCATCCCTCCGGTCCCGACGACGTTGTCTACAACCTCAACTGGCTGTTTACTAATATCAATTTTCACCCCATCACAGTATGCTTCCAACCCATAAGTCCAGGGTACTGCCTTAGTGCTCTCATAAGGGGTTGGTTCTGCCTTGGTGATAGTGATCGGCGGTCGCCTGGCTGGCGCCGTTATAGTTATTGTTTTTCGGGGGATTGTTACTGTAGCTACATCGCTTTGCTCATCAACTACTACCTCTGCAGGTTTCTCAACTGTCGTTCTGTCGAATTGTAATGTGCCTCCATCTATCAAGGTCTGAATACCCTTCTTCAATTCAGCGCAACCCCCAGCTTGGGTCCAACACTCTAGGAAAAACTCATCGCAGCCTGGATACACACCTCCTTTCAATAATCTGCTCTTTATCTCACACAACGGTGTTTTTAGTTCATCAACATTCATGATAAAGTTCAAACCCTCCTCAGTTAAAATAGCATTTGCCCCATGGTTGGGCATGAGCTGTTGTACTATGTTCGGACCTGCTTGTCCAAAATTTATGGCCTTGCTATCCAACAGATCTTGCACCACATGCTTGAACGCGTGGCAAGTCTCTATGTCATGGCCAGGAGCCCCGAAGTGGAACTCACAGTGCTTGTCCGTATCAAAACCGAACGGAGGAGTGCCCATCATTGGCGCCATAGTCCTCTTTTCCACCAAGTTCAAACCCAGTAACGTCTGTAGCAATTCTGCATACGTTGAAGGAGGCATTTCAAACACCCTCCTTGGTTTGCCCCCCTGAATTCTGCGTTGGGCAGGATGTAACCTTTGTTGTGGCTGCTGTTGCTGTGGTGGTATCTGCTGTAGTGGTATTGGTTGTTGATGAAATGGAATTATGACACTTGCCACCTGTTGCGGATGATTGTACTGATTCCGCCCTCTGCCCCGGCCTCGGCCCCCGAATACTGCACTTGCGTCACCTTGACGGCGACCTCTGAAAGCTCTTCTGTTACTGCCAGCTGAAGTAGATTCCTCAGCTTGGAATCTCCCCATTTTAATATTGCTTTCAATTTTCTCACCCATCAAGATTAGGTCTGAGAAACTGCCCAAGGAAGTATGAAACAGCTTATCATAAAACATACCAGTAAATATTCCTATGAACATATCATTCATTTCTTTGTCATCCAAAGGAGGATGAACTCGTGCAGCCATGTCGCGCCACCTCTGCGCATATTCTTTGAAGCTCTCGTCTTTCTTCTGGGACAACCCCTGTAATTGGACCCGGTTGGGTGCCAAGTCACTATTGTACTTATAATGAGCCACAAACGCTTCAGCCAGCTGCTTCCAAGTTTTTACCTGAGTAGGCTCCAATCCCATGTACCATTCAAGGGAAGGACCAGACAAGCTGTCTTGAAAGAAATGCATCAGCATCCTCTCATCGTTTGAATAAGCCGACATCCTTCTATAGTACGATCGCACATGCACCTTTGGACAGGTATCCCCCTTATATTTGTCGAATGTGGGAGCTTTAAACTTTAGCGGTACCCTCAGGCCAGGCACCAGACCCATTGTGGTCATATCTAAACCAACAACGCTTTGATTCACAACACCTTTCATCTGCTCCTCGAGCATCTCGATTCTCTGAGAGTCATCTACAGGACCTTCAAAACCTCCACCAGAGAAAGCATCTTCTTGCTGATCTTCTATCCAATTACCGTTCCCGTTTCCGTATCCATCATACCCGTTGTTATGGCCAAATCTAGTCTGATTCATCACAGGGCCCCGCTGTTGCACCCTAAAATTTGCCCAACCTTATTCCTTGGGTTTATGTTTCAATGTCATTAGCATTTGCATATAGAGTCATGAGCATAGACTAACCATCTGCATAGCATAAGCATAGCAAGTCATTCCACAGGGGACCAATCATTATTTTCATCTCTAGAAGCCTATCAAGAGGTTATTATCCCAATTCAATCTCATTCAAGTCATCAGGAAAGAATTTGAAAGCAAAGAGTTCAGCAGATCAAGCCTTGAGTCCCTCTCCTAGCTGAGGGTATCTGAGGGTCAACAAGAGGGTTGTGAGCTGTGAGTTGAAGGCATGGAGAGCATCTAGACATTATGAGAGACTTAGAAAGTCATTTGGAGAAGGAGACAAGTTGTTGATGAGAGCACAAGAGCTATAGTTGAAGGCAGTCAACTAGGGTTTCATCTGGGTCAACCCTGGGTCAACCCTAGGTCAATTGACTGATTTAAAGGGCATTCAAGTCTATTGGAGAGATGTGGGGTTCATCATTGGATATATAAAGAAGGATATGGAGATATGCCAAGAAAAATTCAAGAGAAATCAAGGAGAAGAGGAGTTTCTAAATTAGGGTTTCTGTGTAAAATCCCCTAGTTTAGGTCAAATTTCCAAGCAAGATAAGTCAAAATGCTAGCTTCAAATGGCTTCTTGGCCAACATGAAACTTGTAGAGGATCTCAAGACCTTTAATTTGAGTGGTGGAAGACATCAAGAAAATTTATAGAACTCAAGTTATGGTCCTTGCAAGTTACAGGTCATCTGAGGTGTCTGAACTTTTGTCTGTGAAAGTGACTTGACATCCAAGCAATTTTTACCCCTCAAGGAGATTTCAAATGAATTCTTGGTCAACATAAGAATTGTTCCTCATTGTCTTAGCTTTCTAGAATGGTATAGTATACCTTCATATGATGTGTGGAGCTCAACTTATGGCCTTGGCAAGCAAAGGGTATTTTGGGCATTTGTGAATTACAGGTCATTTTAACCTATGTCCAAAACTCATACAAGGAGGCCTCAAATGGAAAAACTTACAACATCAAACTTGCTCCAAATGGGATTTTAAGTCTAGAAAGAAGGTCACAAATTGTTGGAAAAGCTCATAACATGAAGTTGCATGATTGGTCCAAATTTGAACTAAAAAGGCTTATAATTTGAATAAAGTCAAAAGGAAAAATGGTTTGGGAGATTTCTAGGTCCAAATGGAGACTTCCAATATATGATTTTTAATGGAAAAGACATTCTAAAGACAATGGTTCAAACACTTTTTTGAGTTTAGAAGGAAAAAAGAAAGATATTCATGGTTGCTTGCATTTTAAGAAACACTTCAAAAATGGATCAAAGTTGGAAGGCAAGGGAATGTGTAAGATGGATCTAGAATGTTCATGTGAGCACTATATAAGCATGAAATGAAGATTGATCAAGGGTTGGACTCATTTTTTCACCAAGAATCTCCAAATTCTCTCATTCTTTTTCATTAAAGTTTCATTCCAATTCCTCAAATTCTTCACCAAATCATCATCAAAATCAACTTCATTATACTGTTTCATCATCATAGATCATAATTCAATCAAGAACAAGGTGTGATTACTCCATTTTCGAGCACTTCCATCATCAACATCAAAAGTGCAATTTCAAGTGGATAGCACAATTCAAGTCAAGAATCATTCAAGTGTTGCATACAGAAGCAAGAGCTTCACTCACTGATCAAGATCTGAGCATTGGTGTTGGTGGATTCACAAGTTTCCATAGCTGTTTTCAAGCTTTTGCACCAGGTGCGTTTTCATTCAAACAGCTTAATTCAGTTAGTTTAGCATAGATTTGTTAGTTTAGATATGATGTAGGACGTTAGTAGAATAATTAGGATGAATTTGGAGTAGTTTGGTGACAATTGATAGCAGGTTGTAGAAACTGTTAGGACCTAGAACTATTAGGTTAGTGCATTGTAAGCTTAGCTTGATAGATCAGAATGATAACCATTAGTTATAGATTAGATTAGTGCAAATTTGAGGGAGAATTGTGATGGTGAGTTGCAGAGTGCTTTCATGGTGACCAGAACTGTTGGCACTCGGGTTGAATGAATTGTTGAGTTTCAAATCAATCTAAGACCATAGACGTGTAGAGGGGGAGATTCTGAACTTTTTTCATGTTTACATCATGTTGATTCATGGCCTGGAGAGGGAGAACAGATTGGTAGAAGCTTGCTCGTGCATGAGGTTTCATGGAGTATAAACCCTAGTTCTAACAAGTTCAATGAGGAAGACATAATCGTATCCGTTCGTTTCATGTGGACTTTTGACCTTGGAAAGCCATCGTGTGGCTGAGATTCAATTCAGATTTGGAGGGAACTGACCTGGGTGCCCTAAACGCACCGTTTCATTAATTGAAACGGGCGGGCCTGAGCGAGCGAGTGATATTCCCACCCCCAGTTACCAAGCCCATTCCATTCTGAGCGTGATTTTGTTTCTATTTTCACCCCCTGCGCTGTTTCTTATTTTTTATTGTTTCTGAACTAGTTCTGGGCCTTAACCAATTGCTACGCGCACCCCCTCTCTGCCTGGCCCATCCAATTTTCAACTAGGGCGCCTGCTATTCATACCCCCCTCCCTCATTTTAATTCAATTTAATTTTTTTAATTCCACTTTAATTTTTATGCACTTTGAAAATTCATAATAAATACATAAAAATTCATTTTTAATTCATTCTTTTTACACTATTTTCTTTAGGATGTCTAGAAAATTATAGAAAAATAAAATTGCATTTTTATTTTTATTTCATATTTTTTCCATATTTTCTAAATAAATGTCATTTTAAGTAGATTCATTTCATGCATGATTTTAGTGATTTTTGTTCTATTAAATGCTTTCATATTTTTTGTTCATTCTTTTTAGGTTGTTTAGATTAGATATTGAAATTGTAGATTCAATTTAGTTCCCATTTTTAGAAATTAAATTTAGGTGCTTAGTGTAGGTGTGAACAACATGAACAAACTAGGGTTTTAGGTGATGACTTAGGAGAATCAATTCATTTCCCTTAGGACTTAGGGTTTGAATAGTTTAGCTATGGGACTATAGGGGCTATGGGTAGTTATTAGATCCCCTTAGAAAAGTCAGGATTCCCCTACTGCTATTAATGTACTGTATATGTCTGATTGACTGGTGTGGTGTGCCCTCTGGGGATTATTGCTAGCTTGCTTGGGTATTGGGATTGTTTGGGGCCTTGGGAGAGCTGAAGACTTGAGGTGATGAAGCCATTGGAGATCCAAAGATTGAAGATCAACTTCCAGAGTTGAGGAGGAGGTTCTTGCTAGCAGATGCTGAGGAGACTAGGGTTTAGGAGCTAGGCAGAGCTCTAGGTTAGAAAATTTGTTTCTCAAATATGGATTGCCTTGTTTGCATCCATTCTTCTCTGTGATTCAGAGTCTCTCTAAGACACTCACCCCCTTCCTTTGGAAGGCTTGGTGATAGTGTCTATGAGATAGAACTCTTGAGAGAAAATGTCTCTTGTGTTAGAAGCAGTCTGTTCACCACCCTTGGTAGTCAACTGATTGCTTAACACCCAATTCACTCTTGTGACTAATCCCTCATCCTGGAGGTTTGAGCATGAAGAAAAGCCATTGCAGATAGAAGATTGATGATCAAAGCCCTTGCCTGAAGGCCATGAAGATGGAAATTGATGCTTGTTGAAGCCTGTAGCTGATTGGAGTTTGCTTGAAGCCAGATGTTGATTCAGAGCTGCTGATGCTGTTTCTTTTGCTGTATTTCATTTGCTGATGTATTGATTGGTTTTCTGGGTTGTATTGTTTGCTGTTTACCCTGCTGGGTTGAAAGTGAAGCCTGTTCACTTTCGCCTATTGTTTTCTAGGTTCGAGGTTGAGTGGGACTCCCTTGCCTCGCTTGTACTGTTGCATCCATGCATTTTACTGTCTTACTGTATATATCTGTTATTGTTTCTGTTTCTGCCTATCCCGCAGGATCTCTGTTTCTCTCTGTGCAAGAGAGGAGCATGATAGACACTAGGTCTTAACCCATGCATGATAACATTAGGTTAGTTTGTTTCCTTTCGCAACCGTAGGTTAGAGTTCTGTCTCTTTCTTTCTCAAAACAAACAGAAAAACACATAAAGATTTCAAACACAATAAAAGACACTTCTTTCGTAAAAGAATGTGAACTCATCAAAACGTCATTTTTGTCCGCTTGGACCGCTAATCAGAAAACCCTTTTTCAGAAGGAATAAAATCAACCAAGACAGACTTGTGTCGTACGTGGCCCGAACTACGTTTGCTCTGATCTTCCATGCCGTGTGGAAGTACGTAGGCATAGGATGCGATATCCTAGCGAGCAACCTTCCCCTCCTTTCCCGTAGGTAGGCGAACTACGTTGACTCTGATTTCTCGTTCCAGACGGGAATACGTAGGCATAAAGTGCGATACTTTGCCGAGTCATTTTTATTTTCATGTTATTTTCTTTTTAACCCTCGACCTATAGTTTAGATAGAATAACAATCCATACCCGAAAACAAGCGTGGATCCCGTCGAGTACGACGGACGTGAGGGGTGCTAATACCTTCCCCTTGCGTAACCGACTCCCGAATCCAGGTTTTGGTTGCGACGACCATACCTTTCCCGTGTTGTGCGAGGTTTACTCTGAGCGTTTCCTTTCCCTCCCGTGGGATAAATAACGCACGGTGGCGACTCTTCTGTTCAGCCGGCGCCGATTTTCGCAGTAGCGACAGCTGGCGACTCTGCTGGGGATCCAACGTCCCCTGGCTGCTAAGAATTGCGATGGTTCTTATGCATTTGGGATCCAACGTCCCTTAAGAGAGTCAATCCTAACGCTTGTTTTCCCGTCGAGGATTTTGTATGGAGTTATTGTATATTTCTAACCTTGTATTTTCAGCTTTATATATTGATTATTATTGCTGTATCTGGGGTGTGACGGGTGTTCTGATATTGAGTGAGAAGCCGGACCTGGGCTTGAGTGCACCTAGAATTAGAGTAGAAATTAGTGGGCGCCCACTTGCTTTGCTTGCTTTGGTGTCCCATGAAATCTACACTCAGACGAGGTTCCTCTGGTTGGCCTCCTGCCCCTTCCTTTGGTTGGCGTGGGTTGCTGGTTAGTTGGATTGTCGACTCTGGGGACCGATCATTTGGAAGTTGGCTAAGTGAGGCCTCTTCAGGAATTGATGATGCCACTCCTTCTGGGAATCGTATCATCAACCCTGAAAGTCTGTGACGCCGACGACCGCATAGGATGTCGTACCTTGTGCCAGTTATAGGGCCACCCACCTGTGAGGGGATTTGGGGTTATGCAGGTACCTAGACCTTCAGATACCGGTTATTTCTTGATCATAGATCCTGGTTATTTATGGAGAGTTATGAGGTCTGTCAGAGACCATTTGGAGATGTGTTCCGAGGTCTGTCAGAGACCATTTGGAGTTGTGTTCTGAGGTCTGTCAGAGACCGGTGGGAAAATGATATGGGGTCTGTCAGAGACCAATTAGAGATATGATTTGAGGTCTACCAGAGACCAGCTGGAGTTATGGTTTGGAATCTGTCAGAGACCAGTATTGGAGTTTTATTTTAGGTCTATCTGAGACCAGGGTTTGATGACTTCTGGATGGTCTATCTGAGACCTTTCTTGATTGGGTTTAGGCTATTCAGCTGCAGCTTTGGTCCCTGTTGCATGTTACTTGCATTGCATCACTGCATATCCATTACCATTTGCATTTCACTAACGTGTGTCTGTGCTGCAGGTGCATTTGCATTTCCCTAGTTCTAGTTCCCAGACTTTTGAGTGTTTGATCATGACTAGCTTAAGGAGAACAGTTGCTTACAAATTGCCTACGCCTGATATTGTTCCTCTACTTGGGTTGATCTCTCTGGCTGATGAGGGTGTTCGTAGGAGTTTCCGGATGAGCTATGGTAGATTATTGAGATTGGTGTGCAAACCTACAGAGGTAGAGTTAGATGGGCTGTATGCTTTGATGCAATTCTACGACCCTGCTTTGAGATGCTTTACGTTCTCTGACTTTATTATGGGACCAACCCTGGAGGAATACGCTGAGTATGTTGAGCTGCCCGTGCAGAACCAGGTTCCATTCATTCATTATGGCGCCAAGCCCAAGCCTGAGGATTTGGCAAAAGCCTTGCATATTGATGCTTCTGAACTTGTGACTACTGTATCCCGTGGAGTTCCAGGCTTCTCATTTCAGTTCTTAGTTGGTAAAGCCCAAGAGTATGCCAAGAGCGGGTGCTGGGTTGCTTTCAATGCTGTGTTGGCCTTATGCATTTATGGCATAATACTGTTCCCCAATATACCGGATTTTGTGGACTTTGATGCTTTCTACTTGTTCGCCGCTGGTAATCCTGTACCTACCTTACTCGGAGATCTCTACCACTCACTGCATTACAAGAATGAGAAGGGAAGAGGGAAGAATGTTCATCTGTGTGTGCCCTTGTTGAGTATGTGGTTTGAGAGTCACCTTCCTAAGAGAGGATCTGTTGCAGAGACTACAGTCCCAGTTGATTGGCCGGAGCGCCTGATGAGGCTATCGTCAGAAGATATGGAGTGGTTTGATAGAGACCTGCTAGGATCTGAGCTTATATTCAGCTGTTCTGGGTACCCTAATGTTCCGTTGATAGGGAGGAAAGGGTGTATCAACTACAACCCTTCTCTGTTCGTCCGTCAGTTCGGATATGCGTTGAAGAACCCACCAAAGGAGGAAGAAGTACAGGAATCTCTGTACTTCACAGGTGACGTGAAGGGGGAGTTATTAGCCAAGTTGCAACATGCCTGGACACGTATTAACCGCAAGGGGAAACCACTGTTAGGTAAGAACGATTGCCAGGCCTATGCACCTTACAGGGTTTGGATTCAGGAGAGGGTTAGTCAGTTGAAGATGCCGTTTCCAGATGTACCAATTCTTGTTCCCGTTCCGGTAGCAGAGCCAACTACTGTTTCTAGGGAAGTCTATGAGCAAATTGTGAGAGAAAAAGAAGCCTTGATGAAGATTAATGAAGGGTTAGAGCAAGAGTTAGCCCAGGTACGCAGCGAGAAAAACAAGGCCGTATATGCTTTCCAACAACAGATCGAGCTAGTAAACAGACTAGGGGCTGAGTTGACTGAGGAAAAGAAAAAGCGCGAACGTCTGGGGCAAGAGTTCAGAAGCTCCCATGACATGCTGGAAGCCAAAAAGAAAGCGCTCGACGCAGCACACCGAGAGATATCTTCTTGCAATAAGACTTGGAATGCTACACTCACTAACAACAAGAAGAGGGAAGATAAACTGAAGCAGCAAATTTCCGACCTCGAAGAGAAGTTGAAGTCTAGCATCAAGAAGTGTGAGGAAGAAGTGATGACCCGGTATAGTGTCCAGCATGCCCTGAACAAGGCAATCAAATCCAGAGATGAAGCAGTGTCTCAGAAGCGAAAGTTAGAAGATTGCTTCGGGGAAGCAACATGGGAAGAAACTGCTGAAGACGTACGCCGTGTCCTTAAGAGGAGAAACCAGCTTGTTGAAGGGCTGCTTGATCGACCAAGTCATCCGGAGACCAAGAAGTTGATAGAGGAGTACCAGACTTTTGGGAGGATTTGATCATTTCATGTAGTAACTTGTATGCTTTATTTGCATAGTGCTGACCATCACCAGGATTGTTGGTTGAGGTCATGCCTTCTTTGTATTCTCAGAGATATTGTACCCTGGGCTTATTGATTCTCTCTGCAATATATGAGGCTTTCTATGATTCAGCTCCGATATTCCTATTGTCAGCACTGTCACTGCACCGGCACCTTCGCACTAGAACTGGGGGAATGAACTTCCCTAATGCACAGACACATTGCATTGCATTCATATACATATTGCATTACAGGTAATCTTTGGATGGTGTCTTATCTCCTGCTCTGTATCAGGTACTTAACAGGATTCCAGATCAGCATCCGCACCGCTATTCTACACGCTCCAACTGTCGGAAAATCATGGACCAAATGCAGAACGAGATGCAGGATGTGCGCGAGAAGCTCGCTCTCTTCATGCAGACCATGGAAGCTATAGCGAAAGGGCAGGAGAACTTGCAGGCCATGGTCCAGCCTCTGTTGGCTCGCAACGCTGGTCATGGTAATGAAGATCATCAGTCTGTCCGGGTTGATACTGCTCATGGAGACGGCACTCCCACGCCAGTGGCTCCGCCCGTAGTCAATATGCCTGCTGCTAATGTCAACAACGCTACCACTGCTGTGAATGGTAACGTCTGAGTGGGGAATGAGACTACTGTCCATAATGTTGGGCTGGGTGATGTCAATTTGGGAGATAATCTAGGAGGCAACGGCTTTGGCAACACTGGGTTCGGATTCAACGATCAGGGATTCGACAACACTGGCAAGTATGGCTTTAATGCTCAAGGCTTTGGGCAAGATGGTTATGGTATGGTCAATCAGGGTTACGGAGGCTTTGGAAACGGAAATGGTACTGGATTTATGGCTTTTGGTCCCGCTGGAGGTGTTCAAGGGTACGACAACAGAGGCCGAGGTCCGGGGATGAATCAGATCAGAGCTGGACGTAATAATGCATATGATGGGTACGGAGCTGGAAATGGTATGTGGCAAGAGGATCAGCAGGAGGACGCCTTCTCCGGAGGAGGTTTTGAAGGGCCGATGGATGATTCCCAAAAGATTAGAATGCTGGAAGAGCAGATGAAGGGAGTCTTGAATCAGAGTGCTGTGGGATTGGACATGGCAACAATGGGCTTGGTACCTGGCTTGAGGGTGCCAATTAAATTCAAAGCTCCTGCGTTCGACAAGTACAAAGGAGACACATGTCCGAAAGTGCATGTACGAGCTTATTACAGAAAGATGTCTGCATACTCCACTGATGAAAGAATGCTCATGCATTTCTTTCAGGATAGTCTATCGGGCCCTTCCTTAGAGTGGTACATGGGGTTGGAGCCAACTGATATCAAGACGTGGAAGCAATTGGCGGAGGCATTTGTAGCCCATTACAAGTATAACAGCGACTTGGCACCCAATCGGGTCCAGTTGGCCGGGCTTTCGCAGAAGAAGGGGGAGAGTTTTAAAGAGTACGCGCAAAAGTGGCGCGACATGGCTGCCAGGGTCCGTCCTCCTGTGGAAGATAAGGAAATGAATGATATGTTTGTCGGCACATTCACAGGGCTGTTTCATGATATGCTGTTTCATACGTCTCTGGCTAGTTTTTCAGACCTGATTCTGATGGGGGAAAAGATTGAGCGTAATATTAAGCAAGGAAAGTTCCAAGTAGAGGAATCAACTGCATCTGGCAGTAATAGGAAAGCTTATGGTGGGCGCCGTCAGGGCGAAGCTAGTGCAGTATTTGGAGGCCGAGGCAGGGGACGAGGTCAATATCGTCAGCCGCAGCAAGTGTCGAGTGTTACTATCCCATATCAACAACAACCAATCCAGCAACAACAACCGGTTCAGCAGCAACCAATGCCACAGCAGCAGCAGCCTCAGCAGGGGGCACAGCAGGCTCAACGAAGATTCCAGGGTGGTAAGCCGAGAAGAGTGTTTGAGAAGCCTCCCTCAACCTATGCTGATTTGTTGCAGACATTGTTGGGATTGAATCTGGTAGAGAAAAGAACTCTGGCGCCGATAACGGGAGCTCCCCCGTTCGGGTACGATGCAAGCAGGCACTGTGAGTTTCATTCTGGGGCCCCGGGCCATGATATCGAAGGTTGCCATGCTTTTAAGCACGTTGTGCAGGATCTTTTAGACAACAAGACTATCAATTTCGGGACGGCAGGTCCGAATATAGTCCAGAAACCCATGCCTAATCATGGGGCGAACGCCGTGCTGACTGAGGAAGGGTTGAATCTGATTATGAATGTGGAAGATTTGAAAACGCCGCTGAGCGAGATAAAGAGCCGACTGTTACAAGGAGGTGTTTACCCAGGATGTAATGAGTACTGCTTAGACTGTTGGACCTTAGCTGGGGGGTGTGAGGATTTGAAGAAAGGCATTCAGGCCTTAATTGATGAAGGTATATTGCAGTTTGATCGAGCGGCAACTGACGAGCCTGCAGGGGCAGTAGTGGATAATCGGAGTGATGTGGCCACGGTAACGATTCCTCGGAAGACGATCACTATTGCAGCACCAGCTCAGCGACCACCGATTACCATAACTAAAGTCGGGCCAATCCCGTATGAGAACACGAAAGCAGTCCCATGGTCCTATGGGTTAGAAGTATATTGTGACGGGATAAAGATTGATGTCAACAAGCAGCCAGTGGAGATTGTGGATAATGTTGTTGGTTCAGGAGGCATGACGAGGAGTGGCAGGATCTTTATATCTCCTGAAGTGGAGGCTGAAAGACTAGCGAAAGGAAAAGGGAAAGCGGTTGAAAATGTTCCGGTACAAGCGAGTGAAAAAGAAGCAGCATCGAAGGATGTAGAAGAATTCATGCGCTTAATTCGGAAAAGTGATTATAAAATTGTGGAGCATCTGCAGCAGACACCGTCCAAAATATCTATCTTGTCATTGCTCTTATGTTCGGAAGCTCACCGGAATGCTTTGCTGAAAGTCCTGGACACTTCTTTTGTACCACAAGACGTCTCCGTGAATCAGCTAGAAGGAGTATTGGCACATGTGAATGCTGGCCACAGTCTGGGCTTTACCGATTTTGACTTGACTCCGAAAGGGAGAGATCATAATATGGCATTACACGTGTCTGTTGAGTGTAGAGGGTCGGTAATGTCGCACGTATTGGTTGACACCGGGTCATCTCTGAATGTGCTGCCCAAGAAGGCGATGATGAAGCTGGATGTTCGAGGGATTTTGTGTACACCCAGCGATTTGGTAGTCAGAGCGTTTGACGGCACGCGGAGAACAGTCTTCGGATCGATTACCTTGCCTCTGCAAGTGGGGCCGGAAGTGTTTGCCACTGAGTTTTATATCATGGATATACAGCCTGCGTACAGCTGCTTGCTTGGAAGACCCTGGATTCATGGAGCAGGGGCCGTCACGTCTACCCTGCATCAGAAGTTAAAATATATGGTCGGAGACAGTGTGGTCACCGTGTGCGGAGAAGAAGACATCCTGGTCAGCCATTTATCATCGTTTAAATATGTGGAAGTCGACGGGGAGATCCACGAGACACCATGCCAGGCATTCGAAGGTTTGCGCATCAAGGACAAAGGTCCCGGGCCGAGCAAAGTGCCAGAGATAGCTGTCTCATCGTATAAGGAAGCGCAAGCTCTAGTAGAAGCAGGAGAAGCCAAGGGCTGGGGCAAAGTGCTGGACATTCCTGTGAAAATGGACCGGTTCGGGCTGGGGTACCAACCGTCGTCATCAACTCCTTCCGTGGAGGCCCCCCATTTCAGAAAGTCAATCACCATCTCTGCCAGTGGAGTATGTCATGAAACTGTCAATGCTGCTTCAGAGTCTGATGAAGGAGACAGCGACTGTGATATGGATGCCTGGATTCAGCCAAGCACGCCAGGACAAGGACTGTGCAACTGGTCTATTCAGGAGCTTGTTCCTGTGACTTTTAAACAGTAATGATTTGCTTTATTAATTGTTGAATAATCTGATGTCTTGCCCGGGGCATCAGAATTTGCTTAGGGCTGTGTTGTTATAAACATTGCGTGTTAATCATTAAATAAATGGCGTTTTTTCATGTGCAAATACCGTAATCCCTGTCTTTCCTGTTTTGTATTTTTCAATAAAATGGCAACGTGGTTATTCGCTTTATACGCATTTTGAAGCACTTAACCATTCCTTTTGCAGGATAACATTTTCAGATGACATCCTTGAACCACCTATGACTCGTCCCGACTTCGAGCACCCGATATTCCAGACCGAAGAAGAGGTTGTCGAAGATAGCGACGTTCCTGAAGAACTGTCTTGGTTAGTGAAGCAAGAGGAAAGAGCCATTCTGCCTCACGACGAGGTCATCGAAATTATCAATTTGGGGTCGGAAGGGGTTGAGAAAAATATTCGTATCGGAGCCGCACTGCAAGGTGATATCAAGCGAAAACTGGTTGAAATGCTCCGAGAGTATAATGATGTATTCGCTTGGTCATATGAAGATATGCCAGGGCTCGATACAGATATGGTTGTGCATCGCCTGCCACTGAAAGAAGATTGCCCGCCAGTCAAACAAAAACTTCGCAGAACTCGACCAGATATGGCAATGAAGATCAAAGAGGAGGTGCAGAAACAGTGGGACGCTGGTTTCCTGGCTGTAACGAAGTATCCCTCGTGGGTTGCCAACATCGTACCGGTGCCAAAGAAAGATGGCAAGGTTCGAATGTGCGTGGATTATAGAGATTTGAATAAAGCAAGCCCAAAAGACGATTTTCCACTTCCTCACATTGACGTGTTAGTTGATAATACCGCTCAATACTCTGTATTCTCCTTCATGGATGGCTTTTCAGGCTATAATCAAATTAAAATGGCGCCAGAGGATATGGAGAAGACTACTTTCATAACGCCTTGGGGAACATTTTGCTACAAAGTGATGCCCTTTGGTTTGAAAAATGCTGGGGCAACATATCAGCGTGCAATGACGACTCTTTTTCATGACATGATGCATAAAGAGATCGAAGTTTATGTTGACGATATGATTGCCAAATCCCAGACGGAGGAAGAGCATCTGGTGAATCTGCTGAAGTTGTTTAAAAGACTTAGGAAGTTCAGGCTGAGGCTGAACCCTAATAAATGCACCTTCGGGGTGAGATCGGGTAAGCTGCTGGGGTTTATCGTAAGTGAAAGAGGAATAGAGGTCGATCCTGCTAAAATAAAAGCGATTCAAGAAATGCCGACGCCTAAAACAGAGAAAGAGGTGCGCGGGTTTTTAGGGAGGTTGAACTACATTGCCCGGTTCATATCTCACCTAACAGCCACGTGTGAACCATTATTCAAGCTGTTGAAGAAAGATCAAGCTGTGACGTGGAACGAAAATTGTCAAAAGGCGTTCGATAAAATAAAGAAGTATCTGCAGGAGCCTCCTATTTTGATACCCCCAGTGGCAGGGAGACCCTTGATAATGTATTTGACGATTCTTGAGGGAAGCATGGGTTGTGTTCTCGGTCAACACGACGAGACGGGGAGAAAAGAGCATGCGATCTATTACTTGAGTAAGAAATTTACAGACTGTGAATCTCGGTATTCAATGCTGGAGAAAACTTGTTGCGCGCTAGCCTGGGCCGCCAAGCGTTTGAGGCAGTACATGCTGAATCATACAACCATGCTCATCTCGAAGATGGATCCAATCAAATATATATTCGAAAAGCAGGCGTTGTCAGGTAGAATTGCCCGTTGGCAGATGGTCTTGACTGAATATGACATCCAATACGTCTCGCAAAAGGCTATAAAGGGGAGTGTGTTGTCTGAGTATCTGGCGGAGCAGCCTATTGAAGAGTACCAATCGATGAGATTTGATTTTCCTGACGAGGATATCATGTACTTAAAGATGAAGGATTGCGAAGAGCCGTTGCCAGACGAGGGGCCAGAGTTGGGGTCCCAGTGGAAGATGATATTTGACGGAGCTGTGAATGCTTACGGTAGCGGAATAGGGGCAATTATCACTACGCCACACGGGTCGCACATCCCGTTTACTGCCCGATTGACCTTTGCCGTTACCAACAACGAGGCCGAATACGAAGCTTGTATAATGGGGCTTGAAGAAGCCATTGATTTGCGAATCAAACATCTAGACGTATACGGAGACTCAGCTCTGGTAGTGAATCAGATCAAAGGGGAATGGGAGACACGGCAGCCTAATTTGATACATTATATGAATTATGCAAGGAGATTGTTGCCTTTCTTCGACAAGGTTGAATTGCATCACGTACCGCGGGCAGAAAATCAAATGGCTGACGCCCTTGCCACTTTGTCTTCCATGTACAAGGTCAACTTCTGGAACGAAGCTCCCCAAATCACTATCTCTCGGTTGGACAGACCAGCTTATGTATTTGCTATTGATGAAGCGTCTGATGACAAACCGTGGTATTTTGATATCCTTAATTTCCTGAAGAATAAAGAGTATCTGGCTGGGGCATCCAGTCAAGATCAGAAGACTCTCAGGAGATTAGCGGGTAATTTCTACTTGAACCCGGATGGTGTCTTGTACAGAAGAAACCACGATTTGGTGTTATTGCGTTGTGTAGACGAGAAAGAGGCAAAGCTTCTCATGGAGGAAATTCACGAAGGTACCTTTGGTACGCATGCTGGTGGGCATGCTATGACGAGAAAACTGCTGCGGGCAGGTTATTTTTGGCTGACGATGGAAACTGATTGTTTCAAGTTCGCAAGGAAGTGCCACAAGTGCCAAATCTATGCTGACAAGATACACGTGCCTCCGAGTCCTCTAAATGTGATGTCATCTCCATGGCCATTCTCGATGTGGGGAATCGATATGATTGGGAAGATCGAGCCGACGGCTTCTAACGGGCATCGGTTCATCCTAGTAGCGATCGATTATTTCACCAAGTGGGTGGAAGCGGCGTCTTACGCGAATGTAACGAAGCAAGTGGTGGCCAGGTTCATCAAAAGAGATATCATTTGCCGATATGGGATTCCCGAGCGGATAATCACGGATAATGGTTCAAACCTGAACAACAAAATGATGAAGGAGCTCTGTCAGAATTTCAAGATTGAACATCACAACTCCTCCCCTTACCGACCCAAGATGAATGGCGCTGTCGAAGCGGCCAATAAAAATATCAAGAAAATCGTCCAGAAAATGGTGGTGACTTATAAGGATTGGCATGAAATGCTACCTTTCGCTTTGCACGGTTATCGTACGACGGTACGCACATCAACCGGGGCAACTCCGTTCTCGTTGGTATACGGAATGGAAGCGGTATTACCATTGGAAGTTGAGATCCCTTTTCTGAGGGTATTGCGAGACGTTCAGCTGGACGAGGCAGACTGGGTAACGAATAGATTGAACCAACTGAGTTTGATGGATGAGAAGAGGCTAGCTTCTCTGGCATACGGTCGTTTGTACCAAAGACGAATGAAGAAAGCGTACGACAAGAAGATACTTCCGCGAAGCTTTCAGACGGGCGACCTTGTGTTGAAAAGGATTCTCCCGCCACAGGCAGATCACAGGGGCAAGTGGACCCCCAACTACGAAGGGCCATACGTTGTCAGTAAAGTCTTTTCCGGAGGAGCGTTGTTGTTGTCCACCATGGACGGAGAAGACTTTGCGTCACCTGTGAATTCGGACGCAGTTAAAAAATACTTTGCTTAAAATAGACCCGCTGGACAGAAAAAAGAGAGTCCAGGCAAAAATGGGGCATCCTGGCGAACCAAAAATAGAATGAAAGGTTCGGGCAAAAGTTAGGGATAAAATTGAAAAAATGTACACCCGCGAAGTTGAAAACCTACACTGGGCGGCTTCGGCAAAAAAGGGTATCCCGGTGAACTGAAAACCCGTAAAGGGCGGTTCACGCAAAAGTTAGGGATTTGAAAAGCAAATGACTGCGGTCCGAATTCAATGAGCATCAATGCGGGAGAATATGTTTGAGGGGCCAGTTATCGGGTACAGTCTCTTCAGAAAAATGGATACCGGGAAAGCCTTAGAGTCGGACGAGTCATGGGAGGGTCAGTTCGTGGTGTTCATCTGCGTCCCGTTGCCGACATGTGTACAACATTTAATTTGTCAAAGTATTCATGCTTCTTGTGCATACTGGCATACTTATGTATTTGCTTTGCGTAGCTTCCTCTTTTCAGGAGTTACATCCCGTGTACAAAAACTCCGCCCATTCAGGGGCCCAATCAATGAAAATATGTTATTCAGTACTTGACGCCTGTTCTTTACTGTTTTGTGCATGATTAACGCCTAAGTTTGATGAAGCTAGCATGAGTATAACATCACTGGCCCTTGCCAACAATTGTTAAAGCTTTGAATTAACTGAGTGTAACGTCACTAACCTGAATTGATTTGATTGCATAGGCTTGTCTTGTCTTGTTTGTGTTGTTGCAGGTTTCATAACCGTACAAGGAAGATGATCAAAAGATTGCGATAACGAAAGACTTAATCCCCGCGCAGGGCATGCATGTTCTTCCTGAAGAAGGATAGAATTCCCCAGCTAGCCGTAGCTTATCCAAAGGACGTGCTTCAGAAAAGTTATTCGTCCTCAATAGAGTTTGGCGATTCTAAGATCATAAGGCTGTATTCAGACAGGTTCATCTTTCCCCGCAGGGTCATGCGCTCTCCCCCAGTGGAGTCAGTTAATTTTCCCCAAGAGAATCATCCCATCCCCAGCGGAATTCTCTTTGCAAGTGTTTTCATTCCTTCCAGTGGAACTCGAAGATTAAGACTCTCCCAAGCAGAGTTGATGGTGGGTCCTGTCATTTATTTTGTCAGAGATATTGTGTGATACCAGTTCACGTTCCAGCAGAAAGTCCAATCATAATATGCGCATCTGCTATTCCCCAGCAGAGTTATATTCCCCAGCAGGGGGTTACTTCAACAAGGTGTTTGGTTTGAGTTTCCAATTTCCCAGCAGAGTTGACTTCACCCTTCCAGCATTTATTTTGGCTGGAATAAATCTGTAGCATCTGGCTATCCCCGGCGGAGTCGGCATCACCTTCCCGCATTTATTTTGCTGAAGCAGTTTCTGTACTCTAATAGTTCAGGTGGAGAGAGTTCTTGCTCAAATGAATTACCAAACACTCAAGATCTCGGCATGAGATATTCAATGATAATGTCAGTTTCGGCAGTATTCCCCACAAAGTCGGCAGGATAAGTTTCTCTTTGTCCCCAAGCAGAGTTACTTATGTCCCCGCCAGAGTTTTTGTTGAAGTTTCTCTAGTCCGATCAGCGGATTGTTTCCTTCAAAGTTGTTGTTACGTCAACATAAAAAGGTTTCATGAATCAGAATTTCAGAGGCCACCGCCGGTTATCAGAACAGGCGTTCGATAGTTTGGGTTCCAGACATCCCCAGTGAAGTCGCCAAGATCAGTATCCTGACGTGGATAAATCAAAGAAATTATTATTCCTAATGTGGAGAAGTGGGTCCTAACGTGGACGATGTAGTCCTTACGCGGACGTATCAGAAGAGGATTCCTTACGTGGAAGGAGGTGATTCCTAACGTGGAAAGAGTGGAGTCCTTACGTGGACAGATTACGATGGCATTCCTTACGTGGAAAAATGTAGTCCTAACGCGGACAAATCGGAAAGAAGTTGGTATTCCTTACGTGGAAAGATCAGAGTCCTTACGTGGACATATCGAGAGCATCCCTTACGTGGAAGAAAGATGGTTTCCTTACGTGGAAAGACGAGTTTATTCCTCACGTGGAAAGATGGAGTCCTCACGCGGACATATCAAGATTGATTCCTGACGTAGATTATTCCTGACGTGGAAGAGTTCAGTCCTGACGCGGACAGATCAAAGAAGTTATTCCTAATGTGGAAGAAGAAGATTTACTCCTTACGTGAAAATTGGGTTCCTTACGTGGACAGATTCAAGAAAAGTTGATTCTTGACGTGGAAGAATGATGTATTCCTTACGTGGAAAGATTGGAGTCCTGACGCGGACATGTCAAGTGGTATTGGAGTCCTTACGTGGACAGATTGATATAGTTTTCCTTATGTGGAAAGAGGATTGCTTCCTGACGTGGAAAAATGAAAGGGTTAGTCCTGGCGTGGACAAATACAGAAGAAATGATTCCTAACGTGGACAGGTGTTACTCCTAACGTGGAAGAGTCTTATTCCTAACATGGACGATTCAGTTTATGGAAATGCAGACGAATTATCCCCAGCGGAGTTGCCGAGATTTTTCTGGGTTAACAGCAGGTGGAGTCCTAACGTGGACAGGCTTTAGTTGAGATTTCTTCGTATTGACGACAGACAGAGTCCTAACGTGGACAAGCAAGCAATCTGTTATGACAGAATCCTCTTCAGAACGATGAAGACAAACCCCAGCACGTTCGCAAGAGATCAGTGGGTTGCTGTAACAGTCAGATTCAGCTGATGAATGTCGTTCCTCAAGCAGGAGCGCAATTTAGTTTTGCGGTTGGCAAATTTCTGGTTTCACTAGTATTCAACCGTCTCGTACCACGAATGTCTGAAGGCTCCGGGCTCTTCACCCAATCGGGTCCAAGTCGCTTGAATAGGGGCAGCTGTTGCACCCTAAAATTTGCCCAACCTTATTCCTTGGGTTTATGTTTCAATGTCATTAGCATTTGCATATAGAGTCATGAGCATAGACTAACCATCTGCATAGCATAAGCATAGCAAGTCATTCCACAGGGGACCAATCATTATTTTCATCTCTAGAAGCCTATCAAGAGGTTATTATCCCAATTCAATCTCATTCAAGTCATCAGGAAAGAATTTGAAAGCAAAGAGTTCAGCAGATCAAGCCTTGAGTCCCTCTCCTAGCTGAGGGTATCTGAGGGTCAACAAGAGGGTTGTGAGCTGTGAGTTGAAGGCATGGAGAGCATCTAGACATTATGAGAGACTTAGAAAGTCATTTGGAGAAGGAGACAAGTTGTTGATGAGAGCACAAGAGCTATAGTTGAAGGCAGTCAACTAGGGTTTCATCTGGGTCAACCCTGGGTCAACCCTAGGTCAATTGACTGATTTAAAGGGCATTCAAGTCTATTGGAGAGATGTGGGGTTCATCATTGGATATATAAAGAAGGATATGGAGATATGCCAAGAAAAATTCAAGAGAAATCAAGGAGAAGAGGAGTTTCTAAATTAGGGTTTCTGTGTAAAATCCCCTAGTTTAGGTCAAATTTCCAAGCAAGATAAGTCAAAATGCTAGCTTCAAATGGCTTCTTGGCCAACATGAAACTTGTAGAGGATCTCAAGACCTTTAATTTGAGTGGTGGAAGACATCAAGAAAATTTATAGAACTCAAGTTATGGTCCTTGCAAGTTACAGGTCATCTGAGGTGTCTGAACTTTTGTCTGTGAAAGTGACTTGACTTCCAAGCAATTTTTACCCCTCAAGGAGATTTCAAATGAATTCTTGGTCAACATAAGAATTGTTCCTCATTGTCTTAGATTTCTAGAATGGTATAGTATGCCTTCATATGATGTGTGGAGCTCAACTTATGGCCTTGGCAAGCAAAGGGTATTTTGGGCATTTGTGAATTACAGGTCATTTTAACCTATGTCCAAAACTCATACAAGGAGGCCTCAAATGGAAAAACTTACAACATCAAACTTGCTCCAAATGGGATTTTAAGTCTAGAAAGAAGGTCACAAATTGTTGGAAAAGCTCATAACATGAAGTTGCATGATTGGTCCAAATTTGAACTAAAAAGGCTTATAATTTGAATAAAGTCAAAAGGAAAAATGGTTTGGGAGATTTCTAAGTCCAAATGGAGACTTCCAATATATGATTTTTAATGGAAAAGACATTCTAAAGACAATGGTTCAAACACTTTTTTGAGTTTAGAAGGAAAAAAGAAAGATATTCATGGTTGCTTGCATTTTAAGAAACACTTCAAAAATGGATCAAAGTTGGAAGGCAAGGGAATGTGTAAGATGGATCTAGAATGTTCATGTGAGCACTATATAAGCATGAAATGAAGATTGATCAAGGGTTGGACTCATTTTTTCACCAAGAATCTCCAAATTCTCTCATTCTTTTTCATTAAAGTTTCATTCCAATTCCTCAAATTCTTCACCAAATCATCATCAAAATCAACTTCATTATACTGTTTCATCATCATAGATCATAATTCAATCAAGAACAAGGTGTGATTACTCCATTTTCGAGCACTTCCATCATCAACATCAAAAGTGCAATTTCAAGTGGATAGCACAATTCAAGTCAAGAATCATTCAAGTGTTGCATACAGAAGCAAGAGCTTCACTCACTGATCAAGATCTGAGCATTGGTGTTGGTGGATTCACAAGTTTCCATAGTTGTTTTCAAGCTTTTGCACCAGGTGCGTTTTCATTCAAACAGCTTAATTCAGTTAGTTTAGCATAGATTTGTTAGTTTAGATATGATGTAGGACGTTAGTAGAATAATTAGGATGAATTTGGAGTAGTTTGGTGACAATTGATAGCAGGTTGTAGAAACTGTTAGGACCTAGAACTATTAGGTTAGTGCATTGTAAGCTTAGCTTGATAGATCAGAATGATAACCATTAGTTATAGATTAGATTAGTGCAAATTTGAGGGAGAATTGTGATGGTGAGTTGCAGAGTGCTTTCATGGTGACCAGAACTGTTGGCACTCGGGTTGAATGAATTGTTGAGTTTCAAATCAATCTAAGACCATAGACGTGTAGAGGGGGAGATTCTGAACTTTTTTCATGTTTACATCATGTTGATTCATGGCCTGGAGAGGGAGAACAGATTGGTAGAAGCTTGCTCGTGCATGAGGTTTCATGGAGTATAAACCCTAGTTCTAACAAGTTCAATGAGGAAGACATAATCGTATCCGTTCGTTTCATGTGGACTTTTGACCTTGGAAAGCCATCGTGTGGCTGAGATTCAATTCAGATTTGGAGGGAACTGACCTGGGTGCCCTAAACGCACCGTTTCATTAATTGAAACGGGCGGGCCTGAGCGAGCGAGTGATATTCCCACCCCCAGTTACCAAGCCCATTCCATTCTGAGCGCGATTTTGTTTCTATTTTCACCCCCTGCGCTGTTTCTTATTTTTTATTGTTTCTGAACTAGTTCTGGGCCTTAACCAATTGCTACGCGCACCCCCTCTCTGCCTGGCCCATCCAATTTTCAACTAGGGCGCCTGCTATTCATACCCCCCTCCCTCATTTTAATTCAATTTAATTTTTTTAATTCCACTTTAATTTTTATGCACTTTGAAAATTCATAATAAATACATAAAAATTCATTTTTAATTCATTCTTTTTACACTATTTTCTTTAGGATGTCTAGAAAATTATAGAAAAATAAAATTGCATTTTTATTTTTATTTCATATTTTTTCCATATTTTCTAAATAAATGTCATTTTAAGTAGATTCATTTCATGCATGATTTTAGTGATTTTTGTTCTATTAAATGCTTTCATATTTTTTGTTCATTCTTTTTAGGTTGTTTAGATTAGATATTGAAATTGTAGATTCAATTTAGTTCCCATTTTTAGAAATTAAATTTAGGTGCTTAGTGTAGGTGTGAACAACATGAACAAACTAGGGTTTTAGGTGATGACTTAGGAGAATCAATTCATTTCCCTTAGGACTTAGGGTTTGAATAGTTTAGCTATGGGACTATAGGGGCTATGGGTAGTTATTAGATCCCCTTAGAAAAGTCAGGATTCCCCTACTGCTATTAATGTACTGTATATGTCTGATTGACTGGTGTGGTGTGCCCTCTGGGGATTATTGCTAGCTTGCTTGGGTATTGGGATTGTTTGGGGCCTTGGGAGAGCTGAAGACTTGAGGTGATGAAGCCATTGGAGATCCAAAGATTGAAGATCAACTGCCAGAGTTGAGGAGGAGGTTCTTGCTAGCAGATGCTGAGGAGACTAGGGTTTAGGAGCTAGGCAGAGCTCTAGGTTAGAAAATTTGTTTCTCAAATATGGATTGCCTTGTTTGCATCCATTCTTCTCTGTGATTCAGAGTCTCTCTAAGACACTCACCCCCTTCCTTTGGAAGGCTTGGTGATAGTGTCTATGAGATAGAACTCTTGAGAGAAAATGTCTCTTGTGTTAGAAGCAGTCTGTTCACCACCCTTGGTAGTCAACTGATTGCTTAACACCCAATTCACTCTTGTGACTAATCCCTCATCCTGGAGGTTTGAGCATGAAGAAAAGCCATTGCAGATAGAAGATTGATGATCAAAGCCCTTGCCTGAAGGCCATGAAGATGGAGATTGATGCTTGTTGAAGCCTGTAGCTGATTGGAGTTTGCTTGAAGCCAGATGTTGATTCAGAGCTGCTGATGCTGTTTCTTTTGCTGTATTTCATTTGCTGATGTATTGATTGGTTTTCTGGGTTGTATTGTTTGTTGTTTACCCTGCTGGGTTGAAAGTGAAGCCTGTTCACTTTCGCCTATTGTTTTCTAGGTTCGAGGTTGAGTGGGACTCCCTTGCCTCGCTTGTACTGTTGCATCCATGCATTTTACTGTCTTACTGTATATATCTGTTATTGTTTCTGTTTCTGCCTATCCCGTAGGATCTCTGTTTCTCTCTGTGCAAGAGAGGAGCATGATAGACACTAGGTCTTAACCCATGCATGATAACATTAGGTTAGTTTGTTTCCTTTCGCAACCGTAGGTTAGAGTTCTGTCTCTTTCTTTCTCAAAACAAACAGAAAAACACATAAAGATTTCAAACACAATAAAAGACACTTCTTTCGTAAAAGAATGTGAACTCATCAAAACGTCATTTTTGTCCGCTTGGACCGCTAATCAGAAAACCCTTTTTCAGAAGGAATAAAATCAACCAAGACAGACTTGTGTCGTACGTGGCCCGAACTACGTTTGCTCTGATCTTCCATGCCGTGTGGAAGTACGTAGGCATAGGATGCGATATCCTAGCGAGCAACCTTCCCCTCCTTTCCCGTAGGTAGGCGAACTACGTTGACTCTGATTTCTCGTTCCAGACGGGAATACGTAGGCATAAAGTGCGATACTTTGCCGAGTCATTTTTATTTTCATGTTATTTTCTTTTTAACCCTCGACCTATAGTTTAGATAGAATAACAATCCATACCCGAAAACAAGCGTGGATCCCGTCGAGTACGACGGACGTGAGGGGTGCTAATACCTTCCCCTTGCGTAACCGACTCCCGAATCCAGGTTTTGGTTGCGACGACCATACCTTTCCCGTGTTGTGCGAGGTTTACTCTGAGCGTTTCCTTTCCCTCCCGTGGGATAAATAACGCACGGTGGCGACTCTTCTGTTCAGCCGGCGCCGATTTTCGCAGTAGCGACACCCGCCCCCTGTTACCATACCCTGGAGCGACTCCGGCAGGTCCAAAAGACATCATTCCAGCACCATTTCCATTACCGAATCCGCCGTAACCCTGATTGATATTACCAAATCCGTCCTGTCCGAAGCCCTGAGCGTTGAAGCCGTACTTCCCATCTTGATTAGCATGATCAAACCCCTGGTCGTTATAGCCAAACCCGTTGTTACCGAAGCCATTACCTCTAATATTATCACCACCCAGATTGGCATCTCCGAGCCCAACGTTGTTGACGACAGTCTCGTTACCGATTCCTGTATTACCGTTCCCGGCGCCAGCGCCGTTGTTAGCATTCACAGCAGGTATGTTCACCACAGGTGGAACTACCGGTGTAGGAGTACCATCCTCGTGGATGGTGTCAACACGCACAGAATTATGGTCTTCGTTTCCGTGCCCAGCATTTCTCATCAGCAAAGGTTGCACCAAAGCCTGCAAGTTTTCCTGGCCTTTCACAATGGTCTCCATTGTCTGCATGAATAGCGCCAGCTTCTCACGCATGTCCTGCACTTCATTCTGCATCTGATCCATAACTCTTCTGCAGTTGGTACGAGTAGAGTATCGGTGCGGGCGTTGACTTTCAATCCTGAAAAGACCTGTACGGTGCAGGAAATAAGATACAGTTCAATAATCACCTGTAATGCACTATGAAGGTGAATGCAAATGCGACATGTGTCTGTGCATTAGGGAATATCACTCCCCAATTCTAGTGCGAATGTGTCAGTGTGGTGACAGTGACAGCAATACGAAGTTCGGAGCCCAATCATAGAAAACACCTCATACATTACAGAGAAACCCATCAAGTCAGGAATACAATATCAATGAGCGTACAATAAGAAGGCATGACCTCAACCAACAATCCTGGTGATGGTCAGCACAATGCAAATAAAGTATACACATTAATACATGAAATAGTCAAGTGCGACCATACGCCTGGTACTCCTCTAATAACCTCTTAGTCTCTGGATGACTTGGTCGGGTAAGCAAACCCTTAACAAGTAGATCTTTTCGCTTGAGAACACGTCGTAAATCACCAGCAGATTCCTCCCGTGCCCCTTCTCCGAAGCGATCCTCTAGCTTCCGTTTCTGAGATACAACCTCCTTCTTGCACTCGATGGCCTTGTTCAATGAGTTCTGAAGACTATATCTTGCCATCACCTCCTCTTCGTACTTTTTATTGCTAGCCTTCAACTGATCTTTGAGTTCAGAAATTTGCTGCTTCAATTTATCTTCCCTCTTTTTGTTGTTGGTAAGCGTAGCATTCCACGTTTTATTGCAAGAAGAGATTTCCCGGTGGGCGGCATCGAGTGCCTTCTTCTTGGACTCCAACATATCATGAGAGCTTCTGAATTCTTTCCCCAGGCGTTCACGCTTCTTTTTCTCTTCGGTCAGTTCAGCACCTAGCCTGTTTACTAACTCAGTCTGCTGTTGGAAAGAATGCACAACCTTGTTCTTCTCACTATGCATCTGAGCCAGTTCCTTTTCTAACTCTTCATTGATCTTTATCAAGTCCTCTTTTTCTTTCACGACCCGCTCATAGACCTCAACAGCTACAGTAGTGGGTTCCTCCACTGGAATGGGAACAGGACGTGATACTGCTGGAAAAGGCATATGTACCTGTCTTACCCTCTCCTGGATCCACACCTTGTATGGCATATAGGCTTGACAATCATTCTTGCCTAGCAATGGTTTCCCTCTTCTGCAGATATGATTCCAAGCGTGCTGAAGCTTGGCCAATAATTCCCCACTCAAGTCACCGGTGAAATACAGAGATTCCTGTATTTCTTCCTCCTTTGGCGGGCTTTTCAAAGCATAACCGAATTTCCTGATCAATAATGAGGGATTGTAATTAATGCACCCTTTCCTCCCAATCAGAGGAACATTAGGATATCCGGCGCAGCTGTAGATAATCTCAGATCCCAATAAAGCTCTGTCAAACCAGCCAACATCTTCTGAAGAAAGTCCCATCAGATGCTCAGACCAATCCACCGTATCTGCAGACTCAGCAAAGATACCCTTCTTGGGCAGATAACTCTCAAACCACATATACAGCAAGGGTACAAAACAAGAGACGTTCTTACCTCTCCTATTCTCATTTTTGTAATGCAACGAATGGTAGAAATCCCCGATCAATGTGGGTACAGGGTTGCCAGCAGCAAACAAATGAAATGCATCAAAGTCCACAAAATTCGGGAAGTTGGGAAACAGCACTATCCCATAGATGCACAGAGCCAAAACAACATTAAAGACTATCCAGCATCCACTCTTGGCGTATTCCTGGGCTTTACCAATCAGAAACTGGAGGGAGAAGCCTGAAACCCCGCGCCAAGAAGTCACCAATAGCTCAGAAGCGTCCATGTGTAAAGCCACTGCTAAGTCCTCTAACTTGGGCTTAGCGTCAAAGTGAATGAAAGGAACCTTATTCTGTACTGACAGCTCAATAAACTCTGCGTACTCTTCCAAGGTGGGTCCCAAAAGAAAGTCCTTAAAAGTGAAGCATCTCAATGCAGGGTCATAAAATTGCATCAAAGTATACAGCCCATTCAGCCCCACATCAGTTGGTTTGCAACCAATCTCAACAGTCTTCCGTAATTCATCCTGAAGCTTCTCCGGACATCCTCATCAGCAAGGGAAATCAAACCAAGCAGGGGAGTAACATCAGGGATAGGTAACTTGTATGCAACTGTCCTTCTCAAACCAACCATGACCAATAATCAGAAGCCCGGACACTAGAATCAGGGAATATGTAAATGCACCTGCAGCACAGACACACGTTAATGAAATGCAATGATAATGGTTATGCAAACAATGCAATGCAAACAGATGCAACAAGGGACCCAAGTGCCCTGGCTGAGAAGCCCAAACCACATCATGAGTCTCAATCAGATCATCCAGAATTCCTCAACCCTGGTCTTAGACAGACCCAATACAAAGCTCCAACCCTGGTCTCTGCTAGACCCAATAACATAACTCCCAGTGGGTCTCTGATAGACCCCCACACTACTCCACTTGGTCTCTGATAGACCCTTCAACTGTCCATAAATATCCTGAGTCTCAAATCAAGAAGCAAACCGGTATCTGGAGGTCTAGTTACCTGCATAGCCCCAAACCCCCTCACAGGTAGGTGTCCTAGCAACTGACAATGGTACGGCATCCTATGCGGTCGTCGGTGTCACAGACTTTCAGGGTTGATGATACGATTCCCAGAAGGAGTGGCATCATCAAATCCTGAAGAGGCCTCACTTAGCCAACTTCCAATTGATCGGTTCCCAGAGTCGACAATCCAACTAACCAGCAACCCATGCCACCCAAAGGGTGGGACAAGAGGCCAACTAGAAGAACCTCGTCTGAGTGTGAATTTTGCGGGACACTAGGACATGCAAAGCATGTGCGCGCCCGCTACTTTCCACTCTAATTCTAGGTGCACTCAAGCCCAGGTCCGGCTTATCTCTCAATCATAGAGCCCCCTCATACCCACAACAATAATAACAATAATATAATGCTGAATATAAAATACAGAAAACATAAATCCATACAAAATCCACGACGGGAAAACAAGCGCTAGGATTGACTCACGTAGGGAACCGTTGGAGTCCCCAGCAGAGTCGCCAGCTGTCGCTACTGCGAAAATCGGCGCCGGCTGAACAGAAGAGTCGCCACCGTGCGTTATTTATCCCTAAGGAGGGAAAGGAAACGCTCGAAGTAAACCTACCGCAAAGACGGGAAAAGAATGGTCATCGCAACCAAATCCTGGATTCGGGAGTCGGTTACGCAAGGGGAAGGTATTAGCACCCCTCACGTCTGTCGTACTCGACGGGATCCACGCTTGTTTTCTAGTACGGATTGTTATTCTATCTACTCTACAGGTCTGGGGTTAAAAGAAAAGAAAGTGACTCGGCAAAGTATCGCACTTTATGCCTACGTATTCCCGTCTGGAACGAGAAATCAGAGTCAACGTAGTTCGCCTACCTACGGGAAAGGAGGGGAAGGTTGCTCGCTAGGATATCGCATCCTATGCCTACGTACTTTCTTACAACATGAAAGATCAGAGCAAACGTAGTTCGGGCCACGTACGACACAAGTCTGTCTTGATTGTTTTTATTCCTTCTAAAAAGGTTTTTCCTGATTAAGAGTCCAAGCGGACAAAAATGACGTTTTTTGATTGGTTTACAGTCTTTTACACAAGAACTGTCTTTTATTGATGTTTGAAATGTTTATTGTGTTTTTCTGATTGTTTTGAGAAAGAAGAGAGACAGCAACTCTAAAACCTATGGTTAAAATGGGAATCAAAGTCTACCCTAATGTTGGCATGCATGGATGAGAACCTAATGTCTGTCATATTTCTCTCTTGCGCAGAGAGAAACAGAGATCCTAAGGAGATAAACGGAAAAGCAACAACATATATACAGTAAAGCGGTAAAATGCATGAATGCAGCAGTACAAGCGAGGCAAGGGAGTCCCACTCAACCTCGAACCTAGAAAACAATGAGCGAATTGAAACAGCTTCACCTCAATCTCAAGGGGACAATTAACAAACAATACAGTCAAGAAACTCAAACAATACATCACCAGCTCTAAACAACACCAGCAGCTCTAAACAGCAAAACCTAACAGCACAAGCTTCTTCTTCTATCAGTCTTCAAGGCAATGAACTTCATCTTCCATCCTCAAGGGATTCTTCAAAGGAAGCTCTCCTAAATGAGTAATAGTTCACAAAATGAGTTTGGATGTTAAACAGTCAGTTAACCACCAAAGGTGGTATACAGACTATTAACAAAATACAGACTGTTTCTCTCAAAAGTTCTATCTCCTAGATACTGTCACTAAGCCTTCCAAAGGAAGGAGGTGAGTATCAAAGAGAGACTTTGAATCATAGAGAAGAATGGAGGCAACAGAAGCCATCCATGTTTATGAATCATATTTCTACTCTAAAGCTCTACCTAGCTCCTAGGTCCTATGATCTTCAAACAGCTTCAAGCAAGCCAAGCATCTTCATCAACTTTGAACTTGGCCTTCAATTCTTTGCTTTGTCTTCAATATGCTCCATCAACAAGATCTTCAAAGCTAACCCACACCCCAAGCAAGCCCAACAAGCCCACACAACAAACAATGACCCCAAGATGGGCAAACCAAACAATCACTCAATTGGAAAATATACTAAAAATATTAATATAATAAGGGAAATTCTAATATTTTTTCTAAGGGATCTAATATACCTACCCTTAATACCATATATGCCCCAAGTCCTAATTCAATCTAAAAAGCCTAAAAGAAATTGTTTTAATGCACCTAAGTTATGTATAAACCCTAATTTCACCATCCTAATATTCATTAATCAAAACTAATCAACAACCAATTATAAAATCATGGAATAAATCCAGAGGGAAGCTAAAACATATATCTAACTATCCTAAAAAGATTGACCTAAAAATATTAAGGGAACTACCTAAACTAAATTCTACAAATTCATGTATCAACATAAAAGCATTAAAAAGCAATTAAAGAAGAAAATATGCAAAAAATATTAAAATGCATGAAATGAGAAATGTTTTTATTTTATATTTTTCTTGGCAAAAATATGAAAAGGGAGAAAAAACTACCATGAAAAAATATTGATTTTTCAATTTAATATGATTTTCTAAAGATATGAAATATAATGGAGGAAAATATAATGAAAATTATGAGATGGGGTGTGAACAGAAATGATATGCAGTTCATTCTATTGATGGGCCCAGATAGGGGGGTATGAATATCAAGCATGCTTGGGCCCATTTTAAAAAATAAAAACAATTGGAAAATCAAATGAAAAAGGAAAAGACACGGTGCCAAAAGCAATGCAATATAGTGTAAATCAGGATTGGGCCTCATATGGGGGTGGGTATAGCATTAACTCACTAAGCCCAGAGTTTCGCTTTAATGAAACGCAGCGTTTCAAGCTGCTTCTGAGTTTCCCTCCAACGCGAGATTAAACGTGGACCGTTAGATGGTTTCTCAAGTCAAATGGTCAAGCGTGCATCCACGGTCGTGGCTTTGTCTTCAACCTTGGGTTAGGGTTTCTGCAACTTCCATTAAAACCAGAGCTCCATGCACTCAACTTCTACCAACTCGTGCTACCACATTTCTTGACCAAATTCCAAAATGTAAAATACAATCTTGTTTAGAATTTCACACTGATCACGCCTATGGTCTTGAAATACATTGAAACGGTCTCTACTACCAAACCCGAAGGTGAATCCAAACCAATCTCAAAATATGATCCATACTCGACTTCAACCAAACTCAACTTTCTTTACATCAAAATGATCCTCACATTCCACTAATCAAAATCAGCTATCAATCTTGCATTGTAACTCATTATACCACTAGTTCTTACTCCATAAAGAAATGGCATCCATGAATGAAACTTCACCAATTACTCTCAAACTCATCAGAATTGGTCACCTAGTTGTCTCTAACAGTTCTACACTAATAACTTAACCTAACCATGCCTAGATTATGAGGTGAAAGGGATTTTGCAAACCTGACTTCTTGAGATGGTAGATGATGAAATCCTTGCTTTCAAGGCTTGAAACTCTTCAAGAATGGTCCTTGGATGATGAATACTCTACTGTTTGCAAAAGATTCGAGGGAGAGAGCTTGTACTTCAAGATCTAATGACAATTGCTTCTTTGCAAATCCAATGTGAACACCTTCAATCTTCCATCAATGGAGCTTCAATTCAGCATGCACACACTCAGAAGGATCTATGGAGAAGGTTTGTGGAGAAAAAATGGAGGGAAATGAAGAAGAATGAAGAGATTGAATGTGACTTGCAATGGAAGCTTTTGGATTTCACTCTCTCTTCTCTACACCAATTAACACCAACCTTGCATCTGAGCAAGTCACAATGGTTATATAGAATGGTTTAGAACAGTCTAGAACCATCTAGGATCATCCAATGAGAAATTCAAGTTTTCATGTCATGGTATTTTGAATTCTCATTCTCACCACATGCTATCTCATGCCAAATGCCTTGAAACCTTGGTTTCTTATTTGAAATTCTCCTTACATGAGATTTAGGGTAAGTTGCAATGCATAAGTACCTTGTTTATTGAGTTTTTCCTTGTTTTGGTTTGGTACCTTAAGATGCAAGTAATCAAATTCCAAAGCAGCCCTATGATCCAAGCCTCAAATCAAAATTGTGGCTGAACCATTGTTCTTAGAATGTCATTTGGAGTCAAAATGACCTATTGCATGACATGGTTTGGACTTATAACTTGGGATTTCCATTTTTCAAATTCACTTTAATTAACTTATGCCTCATTCTTAGGCCATTTTTATCACTTTTTGATATGAGCCTTTTCAATATCTCATGACCTCCCTACTAGCCTTAAAACATCATTCTAAGCAAGTTTTATGTTGAATATTTTTCCATTTGAAGCTTGGAAGTAGGAGATATGGCCTTGTGCTTGAAATGACTTATAACCTCCAATTGACCAAAATGCCCCTGGCTTGCCAAGATCATAAGTAGAGCTCCACAAATCAGATTGAGGCATACCATACCTTTCTAGAAAGCTAAGATCATGGGGAACAACTTTCATGTTGGCCAAAAATCCATTTGAAAACTCCTTATGGGGCAAACGTTGCTTAGAAGTCAAGTAACTTTCACAGACAAATTTCAGATGCCTCTGAGGACCCCTAACTTGCAAGAACCATAACTTGAGTTCTATAAATCTCCTTGATGCCTTCCACCACTCAAATTAAAGTTCTTGAGATACTCTACAATTTTCATGTTGGACAAGGATCCATTTGAGACTTGCATTTTGAATTACTTTGCTTGGAAGTTTGACCCAAATCAGGGAATTTTACTCAGAAACCCTAATTTAGAAACTTCTCTTCTTCTTGATTTCTTTTGATTTCTCCTTGGCACAACACCACATCCATATCCACATATCAAATGATGAATCCCACATCCTCCAAATAGGCCTTGGTTCCTTTCAATCAAGCATTTGACTTAGGGTTGACCCAGGGTTGACCCAGATGACACCCTAGTTGACTGTCTTCAACTGTAGCTCTTGTAACCACACCAATGACTTGTCTTACTTTCGAAAGGACCCTCTAGGTCTTCCATGCCCTTAATTCATAACTCACAACTTCTCTGATGATCTTCACATACCCTCAAGATAGGAGAGAAACCCACTGCTTGGCCTTTAAACTTCCCAAAGCTTCAATTTCTTTCTTGGTGACTTGAATAGGCTTGAATCTTGATAAGAGCCTCTTGAATACATTCCTTGAGATGAAAAATAGCACTTGATCCCTTGTTGGATGGCTTTCCCATGCCATGCTATGCAAATGAATGAACTATGTATATGATCTACTATGCAAATGATAAAGCTATGGAAACACAAATCAGGTAAAACCAGTTGGGCAAATTTTAGGGTGCAACACAAAGAACCTAAGTTCTTAACACTCTCAACATTTGAAACCAAATGGAAGGCCTAAAAAGAATGCAACTTACAACAAGCATCAAGCAAGTGTATGACCTATAAATTGGCATCCAACAACTTCAACATGTTATGAATGTGAATATAAAAGAGTTGGAAGCATTTGGGATCCACAAGGGTCATTTCATATTAAAACTATGTCAAGTGTGTATGTGAACCATCCTTAGGGGTAGCTTGACTTGCAAGCTACTCCATAAATAGGAAAATGGCTCAAATAAATCCAAATAAAATCTCAAAAGCACATCAATATGCAGGAAACTAGGGGCCAAGAGCACACAACCAATGTCCATTCAAAACATCACCAAAGAATTTGATTCACAAGGGTCCACCATTTTGAAGGAGGGTTATCGAGGGTCAAACAAAATTACTTAAAAGTCAACCAAAAATAAACAAAATTACTTAAAAGTCAACTCATTATTGAAATGAGGAATGATTCTCAATCATTGGAGATAAAAATTGGACAAGAAACAAGCAAGAACAAATGAATACACATGAATAATCAATTTAAAACCCTCTCCAATCATTAATTCCCATTTTAAATGATAAATAAAAAATATCAAAAATTAATTAACACCTTAAGGTGTCAGAAAATATTTTTGGGGGAATTTTATCACATTTGGAGATATTTTTAATTGATTAAAATGAAAACAGAAAACAAATAAAATAAAATAAAAAATATCAAAAATTAATTAACACCTTAAGGTGTCCGAAAATATTTTTGGGGGAATTTTATCAAATTTGGAGATATTTTTAATTGATTAAAATGAAAACAGAAAACAAATAAAATAAAATAAAACAATTAAAAATGACACATGGTGTCAATTGCAAAGAAGTCAGTTGAAATCAATGGGCTCACTCAGGATGGGGGCGCAAACAGCATGCCAGGCCCAAACAAATTGAACTCAGTTCAATTAGTGAAACACGCTGTTTCACTAATTGACGTGGCTTTCAACTCATCCACATCATCCAGTCAAACAGATCCTGGCCACACATCACAACAAGTCAAAGATTCAAACCAAACACACGTAGGATGGTTTGAGAACGAACTAGATGACAGAGCCCTAGCTTCGGTCATTTTCTCCGGCGAGGTGGCTGGAAACCAGGTTCAAAACCTCACAAAAACTCATGAAATCTTACATCAAATTTAACGCCAAGTTGCATAGATCATAAATCCAACCTCAAAAATCATTTATCATACATAGTACAAGAGATTCGAACGAGGAATGTTTTGCAAGCTCAACAGGAAATCTCATCAAACACAACAATTAACCATGTAAACATTTCCTACAAGTTGTAGGGCTTCAGATGCGCTAATAATGACCTAGGTTTAAGCTCTAACATGAGAGAATTATGAGAAATAAAATTACCTAATGGAGTCTCTCCGTTGGAGCTTCAAATGATGTTGAGCATGCTTGCAAATGTGCAGACCCACTCTATTGGACTTGTGGAAGAAGAATATCACCTCAATTTTGCTTAAATTGAGCTAGATCTGGATTTTCAATTTTCAAATTCTCTCTCACTTTTCAAGTTTGCACTCTGAGCTTTCTCCACAAAATTCAACTTCTGAGCTCTCAAACTTCATTCTAAGCTTTTATATTATGGATCTCTGATGCATTGGAGGCCTAATGAGGCTTGTTTCCTTTGAATTTTAAAAATGCCCAAATTTGGCAAGTGCTCATGCACACATGAATTTCACAGCATAGACACTTGAATTTTGCTTCATTTTACAGCTGAGGATATGCACTTCACATGTGGATTGGAATTAGGCCTTGAGCTGATCCAATTATGGAGATTGGAATGCAAACTTCTTTGTGAAGTTACTTTGAATTACACATGATTTTAACTTCATACACCAAAATTAGTTTGTGCATTTCACTTGTTGGACAAATGTGAACCATTTTGAGTACAAAAATGGCATGAAAAAGTTCTAGGACCAATTAAATTGAATTCATGATTTAACATCCCTTTTTCACTTGAAATCCCCCACCAATCTCCTTATCCATGCCAAATTCATGCTAACCTTGAGTTCCATGATGAATTTGAAGTAATTTGGGACAACGTTCATGTTGGTGAAAGTTCCATTTGAAGTGCACAAAGGCATGTAAATGGCCCATAACCAAATGACCTATAATCAAAGATTCCCAAAATACCCCTGCCTTGCAAGCTTCATAACTTGAGTTCTGCAAATGAGATGAAGGACTACTAAAACTTTTTGGAAAGCTAAGATCATGAACAACAACTTTCATATTCATCAAAAGTTTAGGAGAAACATGATTCTAAGTCAAAAGTGCCTTGGAAGTTGGCTGACTTTTGTTGACTGAAAAATATGTTCATCTGAGACCTATAACTTGATGGCATCATAACATGAGTTACACAAACCCAATGGATGAATTCTAGTACTCAAAAGAAAGCTTATAACATTCCTTACAAGTCTCATGTTTATAAGGAAATGATATTCAACTTGTATCTTCAGATATGTGGTCTTGAAGTTAGGCACTCAATAGGGGATTTTACACTGACAAACCTCTGAAACCCTAATTTAGTAACTTCTCACACTCTTGATTATTCTTGATTTGATCTTGAAATAACATCTTAGATTTCTCAACATAACCTCTCATGACTCCAATGATTTAAAACCAAGTCTCAATCTCCTCCAAATCCACGGTTAACTTTGCACTAAGCAGATGAAACCCTATGTGTACAATCCTTGACTGCAACCTCTTGTACATGAAATAACAACTTATATAAACTCCCCAATGGCTCCAACAGCACCCCATGAGCTCTCCCATCATATCATATCCATATCCATGAGCTTATGAACCTCATTAGACCTCTAAGATAGGAGGTGAGCAATACATACCAATCCATTCTCTCAATGATCTTTGACTGCCTCTTGGTGACCACAAGCACTTGATAACATGAATAAACACTCTTGCTTGAGCTTGGCACCCTTGATACTCTTCTCTTGAAATACACACCTCTCTTGATCCCCTGCAAAGAACCATTCTATGTATATGCAAATGCTAGAGAAAAGGAAATGAAACACAAGCCAAGTGAAGAAAAAGGTTGGGCAAATTTTGGGGTACAACAGATGCCCCTATTCAAGCGACTTGGACCTGAATGAGTGTAAAGCGAACGACTTTCAAACAATCAAGGTAAAATACGATTGAATACCAAAGAACCTGGAAATTTTCCAACCGCAGAAATAGAACTGCACTCTCTGATTGGGGACAAAAATCTCCAGAAATAGCTTAATGATAGTTGCAACGGCAACAAACTAACTGATTACCCATCAGAAAACATCGACATGCTGTTGCTACTGCAAAAAAATGAGTCCGGCAATGACAGAAGAGTCGCCACCTTTCGTTATTTATCCCTCAGAGCGAGAAAGGAAACGATCGGAAAAAAGCATGACGCAAAGGTATAAGACAAGGTCATCGCAACCATTGTATGGATTCGGGAGTCAGTTACGCAAGGGGAAGGTATTAGCACCCCTCACGTCCATCGTACTCAATGGGATCCATGCTTGTTGTGTTTATCTGACGGGTTTGTTACATCTATCTACACTAAAGGTCTGGTCTAAAATGAAAATAAAATGACTCGGCAAAACGTCACACTTTATGCCTACGTATTCCCGTTTGGAATGAGAAATCAGAGTCAACGTAGTTCGCCCAACTACTGGGGAAGGTTGCTCACCAAGATATCGCATCTTGTGCCTACGTACTTTCACACAGCGTGAAAGATCAGAGCAAACGTAGTTCGGGCCACGAAGAACACAAGTTTGTTCAACAGCTTTTATCCAAGTAAAGTTAACAACCAGTTCCAGCAGTAGGTGTTTGCAGCTCGACCCTTGGAGACTTAGGCGTTACCGTTTGCGATAGAACTGAAAGTTAACAGAACTTTCCTTTAAGAAAAGGGTTTTCCTAATTAAAGGTCCAAGAGGACAAAAAGAGTTTGATCTTTGTTTTCTATTTTTTAGAGAAATATCTTTTATGGATGTTTGCAATTGATATCGCACTAGAGACTATGACCTGAGAGTGAATGCGTCGCATTTCACCCAAAGGGTGCCATACTAAACATCCAGACTATTGAAAAGAAACTCTCCAACAATCCTTTCTCAGATAGCTTAAAGCTCGTAGCGTACGATGTCAATTAACCTTTATTACTGTATTTTGATTTTGTTTGCAGATGAGAAGAGAACGGACGCACTAAAGGGGAATTGATTCAATCCTAAAGTTGTCATGCAAAATTGATCCTATGGTTGAGGTTAGGAGGGAACCACCTAATGTTATCATGCATGGTTAGAACCCTAATGTCTGTCATAACTTCTCTTGAACAAGAGAAGTCAGAGTTCCTAGGGGAACATGGCAAAAGGAAAACAACAGTAAATCAAATCAACAGCTGAAAAGAAATTACTGTAAACAAAATGCTGTAAGTAAAATGCATGCAACGCATCACACAAGCAGAAGGAGCCAAGCTCAGCTTCTAATCAAACAAGGCACAAAGGACACACACCACATAGGCAAGGGAGCTAGGCTCAACCAAATACCAGCAAGCAAAGCCATACAGTAAAAATACAAGCAGAAGGAGTCCCATTCAACTTCTAATGCAATACAAGCAAGGGGAGAAGCTCAACCCTTAGGATGATCTTAGGCCTATGATCATCTACATGAAGCCTAAATCTAATGCATCACACAGTCAATCAGTCACACAAGAAAAGCAGAGCAGTTAGAAAAAATAGCAGGCAAAACAACTCAACAGCAAAGCAGATAAACAGCAAACAATCAAACAGTCTGCAAAGAACAACTTCAAGAAATCTCCAAGTCTTCATCTTCATGCTTCAACAAGCTCCAACACAAGAGAAGAGAAAAAACATCAAGAAAATTGGATTGATGATGGGAAGCAGGAAGGAAACCAAAGGAATCCTGCCAGACACTCAACCAGTCATCTGAGAAAGGCATCCTCAAAGGTTCTACCTATTGCAAAATATCACACATCCTTCCAAAGGAAATACGAGGCATTCACATAGGGACCTTGAATCATAGGATGAAAATGGAAAGCAATCAAAGCAATCCATGTTTAATGAAGAAAGAAAACTACTTCTAAGCTTTTTCCTAAACCCTAATTCCTATAAGCTACAAGAAAGCTACCAAAAGGAAAGGAGAACTCCAAGCCAAGCTCCACAATCAACTCCACAAAAGCTACAACATGCCCATAACATCATCCAAGAAGAATCACAAGCTCATCATGCACCAAAAGCCACCAATGAAGGCAAAACAAAGCAAGCACCAAGTTAAGAGCACCAATTGAACACCCTAATTTTAAGTTCTATCTAAAATAGCAAAGTAGATTCTAAAAATCTACAAATTTTCCTAAGGGAACATGCAAATGTTAAGAACATAAAGTTCAAATATCAGAGCCTAATTCAATATCTAAGGCAACTAATAAAATCCTAAATCATAAAGTGTCAAAAGGAAACCATGAAAAGGAAGGCTCTAAAAACCTAATCTAAAACAAAACCTATGATTATCTAAAAATCAAAAGAAAATTCCTGAGGGAACATATATCTCTAATCTACAATCTAGCAAAAATCAGCCCAAGATTCCATACCAATTGATCAAACAAAAATCAGCAAACAGAAGTATCAAATATGCAAAAATAAAGAAATATCAAAAACTGAGAGAAATCAAATTAAATTGCAAAATCATCAAAAATTAACTCTAAATGCATTGAAAAATTACAAATAAAAAGAGGATCATGGAGATATTTTTAGATCATTTTGCTGATGAAAATTGAAATTAATATGGATTTTAGAATGAAAAGGCAATTAAAAATTAAAGAAAATGAATTAAGAAAATAAAATAAGCAAGAAAAAGTCACAGGCGTTGGATCCAAAGACCGGTCAATGCAATCCAAGGATTAGGAGGCTGCCAGCGCATTAAGTGGAACGCGGCATTTTGGAAGTTCAAAGACAATTCTCAGAACATATCATGGCCACACGATGAGAGGAATTTGTCAACGTTTCAGGATGATCCAAGGGCTTAGACTTCATCTTCCCCAATTCAAACTCAGATGGAGGAAACTTATTCCAGCGGTGGTCCGGTGGCGCTCAGCCTTCTTCTCCGGCGAGCAGGTATTTACAGGTCAACAAAAATCATCAAACCTTACATGATTCCACTCGAATTTTCCTCCTAATCTCAAATATAACCTTCAATTCCTCTAAATCCTACTAGATTTTGAAACACGAAGCATATCCTAAAATTCACTTCAATCTGAACTCAAACTATTGGTATGAATGTAATCCTCATCTATCACTGATCATCACATGCTATTCCAATTGTATCAAAGCCTCAAGATCAAGGAGAAACGAACCTCAACAGAAATTATGTCATCACCTAATTTGTCTCCAATCAACCAAAATCTTATCCAAATTTCATCTATATCTCAATCCACAGCCTATCCACATACTAATCATGCCTAGATCATGCTATAATCAGTGTAAATTTGAAAACTACATACCTGACTTTGAGCATCAAATTGAGGTATCTAGAACACGATTCTGGCTTCAAAACACTGCAGATCTCTTCAATGCTTGATGAAGAACGTGTTTGTAACTTCAATTTGCTTGGATCTGGCTTGAAATGGAAATCATGATTTCACTTTGGAGCTCTTGAAACTCAACTTGCTATCTCTGCTTCCAGCATGAATTGATCACCAAAATAGAGCAAAATCTCTCACAGAACTTAAATACAACTAGTTTGTGGGCTTTTGAGGTCCAATTGAGGCCCAAACCAGAAAATCCATTCTTCAAATTTCCTTCACAAAACCAACCATGGTGAATACGTGTTTTGGCTCCAATCTTCCCTTGGAAGCTTTCAACCAACTCCTTGTAGTCTGGTGAGAGAGTCTAGAGTGATTTGAGTGCTTGAATTTATCACAAAATCAAATTATGAAGTGTTGCTTACTTGTGAAGTAACAAACCATATCACCATGAAATTGGCGTCAAATGGAAATTCTAAAAATGCCAAAGTGATTAGAATATTTTTTCTGATCAAAATGAGTATTCATATGGTCCATTTTGAGCACAAATGAATTAATCATGAATTTTTCAATCAAATGCCTTTAAATTCTTCCTTTTGCAAAATTTCCCAAACCAAGTCTCTCCCTAAGCCAAAACAAATCATCATGAGTATATGGTTGGCCTAAAAACATCATTTTGAGTAAGTTTTGTGTTGAACAGAATTGCATTTGAAGCTTGCAAGATGGTGAAAATGACCTATAATGCCAAATGACCTATAATCTTACTTTCCCAAAATACCCCTAACTTGTAAACCTCATAACTTGAGTTCTACAAATTAGATTGAAGACTTCTAGTACAATTTGGAAAGCTAAGATCAAGACATACAACTTTTACGTTAGCCAAACGTTCAAGAGAAACACTCTTCTAGGTCAAAAGTTCCTTCGAAGTGGGTGAACTTTCACAGACAAATTTCACATTCCTCAGATGACCTGTAACTTGTCTGGGTCATAACTTGAGTTCTATAAATCCAATGGAGGACTTCTAGTACTCAAATTAAAGCTACGAGCATGCTCTACAAGTTTCATGTTGGCTATAAGTGGAGATGAAACTCTAATCTTGAGATAAGTGGTCTTGAAGTTAGGCACTAAATAGGGGATTTTACCCTGAGAACCCTAATTTAGCAACTTCTCACACTGTGAACTTTTCTTGGATTGATCTTGGAATATCATCTCATGTGTCTCAACACCACTATCCATGATTGCAAATACTCAAAAATGAGCTTTGATCCTCTTCAATTGCACAATTGACTTAGGGTAATTCAGATGAAAACCCTAATTGCAACACCCTCAACTGTGGCTCCTCACACTTGGCACAGTGAACTGATTGAACTCCACCATGACCTTCAAGGCACCCTATGAGCTCTATCCAGACCCTCTCTCCTTGGTCAAGACCTCACAATTCATTGATGATCTTCAATTGGTCCTCAAATTAGAAGATTAACCCCATACAAACAACTGAACTCCTCAAGAACCCAACCCTCTTCCTGATGACTATGGTGACTTCTCAAGCTTGAATAAGACCTCTAGATAGGCTCCTCTGGATATAAAGCATACTTGATCCCCTGTGAAATGAACAATGCTATGTTATACAAATGTTAAATCAATGATATGCTAGTGCAATGAAACATAAACCAAGTAAGAAAAGGTTAGGCAAATTTTGGGGTGCAACAGCTGCCCCTATTCAAGCGGCTTGGACCCGACAGGATGAAAAGAGAACGGCTTTCAGGCAATCGAGGTAGAAGACGGTTGAATACCAGAGAACCCGAAAATTTGCTAACCGAAGAAATAAACTTCCAAACTGCTTGGGGACAACACATCCAAACAATTGAATCTGGTTGTCACGGCGACAACTGATCAATCATTCAATAAAGAGCCTGACTTCAATCTCAACCACCCGTGTGACACCACATGCGTTGAATCAACAATAAACACTACAATAAGCAGGCACTACGTAAAGCACGAAATCAATATCCTTGATCCTCCATTTCCGCAGAAACGGGCATACGCTAAATAAAAGTGAATCTCGTCAATATCACTGACCTTCCATTTCCTAAGAAACGGGAATACGCTAATAAAAATGAGTCTTGTCAATATCTATGACCTTCCATTTCCTATGAAACAGGCATACACTAAATAAAAGCTAGTATTGTTAATATCACTGACCTTCCATTTCCTCGGAAACGGACATACGCTAATAAAAGTGAGTATTGTCAATATCACTGACCTTCCATTTCCTCAGAAACGGGCATACACTAATAAAAGCGAGTATTGTCAATATCACTGACCTTCCATTTCCTAAGAAACAAGCATACGCTAAATAAAAGCGAGTATTGTCAATATCACTGACCTTCCATTTCCTCGGAAACGGGCATACGCTAATAAAAGCGAGTATTGTCAATATCACTGACCTTCCATTTCGTCGGAAACGAGCATACGCTAAATAAAAGCGAGTATTTTCAATATCTCTGACCTTCCATTTCCTTGAAAACGGGAATACGCTGATAAAAGCGAGTATTGTCAATATCTCTGACCTTCCATTTCCTACGAAACGGGCATACACTAAATAAAAGCGAGTATTGTCAATATCACTAACCTTCCATTTCCTCGGAAACGGGCATACGCTAAATAAAAGCGAGTACTGTAAATATCACTGACCTTCCATTTCCTCAGAAACGGGCATACGCTCATAAAAGCGAGTATTGTCAATATCTTTGACCTTCCATTGCCTACGAAACGGGCATACGCTAAATAAAAGTGAGTATTGTCAATATCACTGACCTTCCATTTCCTCGGAAACAGGCATACGCTAAATAAAAGTGAGTATTGTCAATATCACTGACCTTCCATTTCCTCGGAAACGGGCATACACTAATAAAAGTGAGTATTGTCAATATCACTGACCTTCCATTTCCTACGAAACGGGCATACGCTAAATAAAAGCGAGTATTGTCAATATCACTAACCATCCATTTCCTCAGAAATGGGCATACACTAATAAAAGCGAGTATTGTCAATATCACTGACCTTCCATTTCCTTGGAAATGGGCATACGCTAAATAAAAGCGAGTATTGTCAATATCACTGACCATCCATTTCCTCGGAAATGGGCATACACTAATAAAAGCGAGTATTGTCAATATCACTGACCTTCCATTTCCTTGGAAATGGGCATACGCTAAATAAAAGCGAGTATTGTCAATATCACTGACCTTCCATTTCATCGGAAACGGGCATACGCTAATAAAAGCGGGTATTGTCAATATCACTGACCTTCCATTTCCTACGAAACGGGCATACGCTAAATAAAAGCGAGTATTGTCAATATCACTAACCTTTGATTTCCTCGGAAACGGGCATACGCTAACGAAAGCGAGTACTAAGCATCCGAAGACTTGAACAAGCAAATCTGCGGGGAATTTTTGACATCAGCTGCCAGACATCCATCTTGAGCAACTTTGAAGGTATAATCATGAAATCTTTTAATGTTGACGTAACAGCCATCCGAGGAAAACTCTGCTGAGGAAATTCTGACGTCAACCACCAGACATTTACCTTGACGACAAGTAATGACTTCAACAGTCTAATCCCTGAAATCTTTCCTTTTAGAACGCCGGCGTAACAGCAATCCGAGGAAAACTCCACTGGGGAAGAAGAGAAACTTAACCAAGCAACTTTGATGAGGGAACACATGATATGACGAACGTGATCATCACATATCTCATGTCAAGAATTTGAACATCCGAAACCATCTTGAACAAGAATTCCCAACCTGCAGGGAAAACACCTGAAAACAAAGAGGTAATCAACCTGGCTTATGTTTCAAAATACATATGTTTGACAATGGCGTAATGCTCCATACAAAATGGAATGCTACGTATTTGGGGTAAGTTGTTATGCCATGCAGGTATGATGCAAATGCAGGCTGCAATCACAGGCACTGGCTGCCAGAGAAAAACTGGATACAGAACCGCTTCAGTAAGATAAATGCTGAAGACAAAGCCAACTCCGCTGGGGATAATCGGGTATCACATAATTATTCCAGCAAAATAAATGCTGAAAAGGGTAAGCCGACTCCACTGGGGGAGCAACAATCTTGCTGGGGAATATCTTGACAAATCCGTAGCTACGAACTCTGTAGAGGATGAACCTATTGGAGGAAAGATAATCTGTTGGAGAACAGAAAAAACCATCCTGCGCGGGGATGAACCTCTTCAAACCATTGACAACCTGGTTGTGCCCTGTGAGGACCTCACTGGGGATTAAATGTACACACGACCACTGCTAGGGATGCACCTTACTGCCTGACCACTGGCTAGCTCGCATCAGACTCTTGTGGGGATAAAGATGCAACTTCCATCTGCTGGGGAGGGAACGTCACTGCAAAAAAATGAGCAACAACAAGATATCCCATACAACAAGAAATATCCAGGTCAATAGCCGTGACAATTGCTCAGTCAATTCAAAGTTTTAACAATTATTGGCCGAGGCCCGCAAGTTTATGCACGTGCCAGTTTATCAAAACATCGGCGTTTTCCCCAAACAAAACGGTAAAAGTTAAAACAAGAATAAAACATAAAGTACTGAATAGTATGCGTTTTATTGATAACGGGCCTGTAAATAGGCAAACTTTTGTACAATGGATGCAACTCTTGAAAAGAGGAAGCTACAAGATAAATACAAATATGCACAGAGGTACAAAGAAATTTGTATACATGTCGGCAACGTGGTACAGACAAACACCATGAGCTGATCCCCCTATGACTCGCCTCACTTCGACGCTTTCCCGATACTCTGTCCTCGGAAGAGATTGACTTGGATAATCGACCCTTAGGTACTCCCAAACCACTAAGCAATGCAGTATCAAACTCGGACCGCAATCATTTGCTTTTTCAATCCCTAACTTTTGCCTGAATCGCCCTTTGCGGGTTTTCGATTCACCAGGATACCCTTTTTTGCCGAAGTCGCCTTCTCAGGTTTTCGACTTCGCAGGTGTACATCTTTTCAATTTTTATCCCTAATTTTTGCCCGAACCTTTTCTTTTTTTTCTTTTTGGTTCGTCGGGATGCCCCATTTTTTCCTGGACTCTCTTTTTTCTGTCCAGCGGGTCTCTTTTAAGCAAAGTATTTTTTAACTGCGTCCGAGTTCACAGGGGATGAAAAATCCTCACCATCCATGGTGGACAACATTAAGGCTCCTCCAGAGAAAACCTTTCGAACGATGTATGGACCTTCATAGTTGGGAGTCCATTTGCCCCTGTGATCTGACTGTGGTGGGAGAATCTTCTTTAGCACAAGATCGCCCGTCTGAAAGTTTCGAGGGCGCACCTTCTTGTCGTAAGCTTTCTTCCTCCGACTCTGGTATAACCGACCATATGAGATAGATGCAAGTCTCTTCTCATCCATCAAATTGAGCTGATTCAATCTATTCCTTACCCACTCTGCCTCATCAAGTTGGACATCAAGCAATACTCTCAAGGAAGGAATCTCAACTTCTAATGGTAGGACAGCCTCCATACCATACACCAGTGAAAAAGGTGTTGCCCCGGTTGATGTGCGTACTGTCGTACGATAACCGTGCAAAGCGAAGGGCAACATCTCGTGCCAGTCTTTGTATGTCACAACCATCTTCTGAACTATCCTCTTGATGTTCTTATTGGCCGCCTCAACAGCGCCATTCATCTTGGGCCGATAGGGAGATGAATTGTGATGCTCAATCTTGAAATTCTTGCACAGTTCCTTCATCCTTTTGTTATTCAGGTTCGAACCATTGTCAGTAATGATTCTTTCAGGAATGCCATAGCGACAAATGATGTCCTTTTTGATAAACCGGGCTACCACTTTCTTGGTAACATTAGCGTAAGACGCTGCTTCCACCCATTTGGTGAAGTAATTGATAGCTACCAAGATGAACCGGTGTCCATTGGATGCGGTGGGCTCAATTTTGCCAATCATATCGATGCCCCACATGGAAAAAGGCCACGGGGACGCCATAACGTTCAAAGGGCTCGGCGGAACCTGAATCTTATCTGCATAAATCTGGAATTTATGGCATTTCTTTGCAAACTTAAAACAGTCTCTTTCCATTGTCATCCAATAATATCCTGCCCGTAATAACTTTCGAGACATAGCGTGCCCGCTGGCGTGCGTGCCAAAGGTTCCCTCGTGGACCTCCTCCATAAGTAGATTAGCTTCTTTCTCATCAACACATCGCAAAAGCACCAAATCATGGTTTCTCCTGTACAGGACACCATCTGGATTCAAGTAGAAATTTCCAGCCAATCTCCTAAGTGTCTTCTTATCGCGGCTGGATGCCCCAGTCGGATACTCCTGGTTCTTTAGGAAATTCTGGATATCAAAATACCACGGCTTGCCATCGAAAGCTTCATCAATGGCGAATATGAAGGCGGACCTATCAACGCGAGAGATAACTATTCTAGGAGCCTCATTCCAGAAGTTAACTTTGTACATGGAAGACAATGTCGCAAGAGCATCAGCCATCTGATTTTCTGCCCGTGGCACATGATGAAACTCTACCCGGTCAAAGAAAGACAACAATCTCCTTTCATAATTCATATACGGTATCAGATTGGGCTGACGGGTCTCCCATTCACCCTTAATCTGATTCACGACTAGCGCGGAGTCTCCATACACATCAAGATTCTTAATCCTCAAATCAATAGCCTTCTCGAGACCCATGATACACGCCTCATATTCAGCTTCATTATTGGTAACTGGAAACGTCAATCTGGCAGTGAACGGGATGTGCATCCCATGGGGAGTCGTAATGATTGCTCAAATCCCACTTCCATATGAATTAACAGCACCGTCAAAAATCAATTGCCATTGGGAGCCCAGCTCAGGACCTTCACCATGTAACGACTCTTCTCAATCCTTCATCTTTAAGTACATGATATCCTCGTCAGGAAAATCAAACTTCATCGGCTGGTAATCATCGATGGGCTGCTCAGCCAGGTACTCTGATAGTACGCTACCTTTAATAGCCTTTTGCGAGACATACTGTATATCATACTCTGTCAGTACCATCTGCCATCGGGTGATCCTTCCAGAAAGTGCCTGTTTCTCAAAGACGTATTTGATTGGAGCCATCTTCGAAATCAGCATGGTTGTGTGATTTAGAATGTATTGTCTCAGACGTTTGGCAGCCCAAGTAAGTGCGCAACACGTCTTTTCGAGCATTGAGTAACGAGACTCATAGTTTGTAAACTTTTTACTCAAGTAATAGATCGCATGCTCTTTTCGTCCAGTCTCATCATGTTGACCGAGAACACAACCCATGTTGTTCTCAAGAACTGTCAAGTACATGATTAATGGTCTTCCGGCTACTAGGGGTATCAATATAGGAGGTTCCTACAAGTATTCTTTTATTTTTTCAAACGCCTTTTGACAATTTTCATTCCAGACAATTGCCTGGTCTTTTTTCAACAGTTTAAACATTGGCTCACACGTAGCAGTTAGGTGAGATATGAACCGGGCAATGTAGTTCAACCTCCCCAAAAAACCACGAACCTCTTTCTCTGTTTTTGGCGCTGACATTTCTTGTATTGCTTTTATTTTTGCAGGATCAACCTCTATTCCTTTTTCACTAACAATGAACCCCAGAAGCTTACCAGATCTCACCCCGAAAGTGCACTTATTAGGATTCAGCCTCAGCCCGAACTTCCTAAGCCTCTCAAATAATTTCAGAAGATTCACCAAATGCTTTTCCTCCGTCTGGGATTTGGCAATCATATCGTCAACATAGACTTCAATCTCTTTATGCATCATGTCATGAAAGAGCGTAGTCATAGCACGTTGATATGTTTCCCCAGCGTTCTTCAAACCAAAGGGCATCACTTTGTAGCAGAACGTTCCCCACGGGGTAATAAAGTTGTTTTCTCCATATCCTCCGGCGCCATCTTAATCTGATTATAGCCTGAAAAGCCGTCCATGAAGGAAAACACAGAGAATTGAGCAGTATTGTCGACCAACACATCAATATGAGGAAGTGGGAAGTCATCCTTAGGGCTCGCCTTATTCAGATCCCGATAGTCAACGCACATGCACACCTTACCATCTTTCTTTGGTACAGGTACTATATTGGCAACCCAAGGAGGGTAAGTTGTAACAGCTAGGAAACCAGCGTCCCACTGTTTCTACACCTCCTCTTTGATCTTTACGGTCATATCTGGTTTCATTCTTCTGAGCTTTTGCTTGACCGACAGACAGTCTTCACGCAATGGCAAGCGGTGAACCACAATATTAGTATCTAGCCCAGGCATATCTTCATAAGACCAAGCAAAGATGTCACTATACTCTCGAAGCATCTCGACAAGTCTCTGCTTGATATCACTTTGCAGCGCAACCCCTATCCGGACATTCCTGACAACTTCTTCCGAACCCAAATTAACAATCTCAATATCCTCCTGATGAGGCAGGATGATTCTCTCTTCTTGTTTCAACAGACGAGTCAGCTCTTTTGGTAAGTCGACATCCTCAACAATCTCTTCCCCGGCTTGGAATATCGGGTGCTCAAAGTCGAAGCGAGTCATGGGGAGTTCTTGATCGGTGTCATCTGAAATATGGATCATCCTGCAAGAGAAAGGGTTAAATGCTTCAAATGATATGCAAACGAAGCGTACAACCACATTGCCATTTTATTGTAAAATAAACAACAGAAATCAGAAAAATAAGGAACACAATATTTGCATGAGGAAAACGCCTTTATTTGATGATTAAAACAAAACATACACATAAGCAAGTAGGCCCTGACAAAAAATCATTATGCCCTGGGTAAGACACAGGATTGTGCAATAATCGAAAAAACAAGGCATTACTGTTTCGACGTCACTTGGATAAAGTCCTGGATAGACCAGTTGCATAGGCTCTGTCCTGGCTTGATGGGCTTGATCCACGACTCCATGTCACAGTCGCTATGTCCATCTTCACTATCAGACACAACATTAATCTGCTCAAAACTGACTCCTCCTGGAGTAAACATAATCGGGCCTTTGAACTTTGGATTGCTCTGTGAGGAGGATGATGACGACGGGTGATAACCTAAGCCAAACTTGTCCTGCTTGACAGGAATCTCCAGAACTTGACCCCAACCTTTGGCTTCCCCGGCCTGAACTACCGCTTGGGCTTCTTTGTACGACGATATAGCTACCTCTGGCCCCTTGCTGATGACAGGAGATTTGTCTGTGATCTGCACTCCTTCAAAGGCTTGGCACAAAGTCTCATGGATCTCTCCATCCACTTTGACATATTTAAACGATGACAGGTGATTGACTAGAATGTCTTCCTCCCCACATATGGTGACAATGCTACCACCGACCGCATACTTAAGCTTTTGGTGCAACGTCGATGTTATAGCCCCGGCACCATGGATCCACGGTCGTCCAAGCAAACAACTATAAGATGGATGTATGTCCATGATATAGAACATAATATCAAACACTTATGGACCGACCTGGATCGGCAAAGTCAATTCTCCGAATACGGACCTTCTAGTCCCATCAAATGCCCTCACCATTAAGTCACTTGGCGGGCAGATTACACCTTGGGTATCTAGCTTCAGCAATGCTTTCTTGGGCAAAACATTCAGGGATGAGCCAGTGTCAACAAGGACATGAGACATAACAGTGCCCCTACACTCAACTGAAATATGAAACGCACTATTGTCGTTACGGCCCCTGGGCGTCAAATCAAAATCAATAAAGCCAAGGCTTTGCCCTGCATTTACGTGCGCAATCAATCCTTCGAGTTGATTCACGGATATCTCCTGGGGTACATAGGCAGCGTCCAGAGCTTTCAACAACGCGTTCCGGTGAGCCTCGGAACAAAGCAGCAATGACAAGATTGATATTTTGGAGGGCGTCTGCTGCAGGTGATTGACAATTTTGTAATCGCTCTTCCGAATTAATCTCATGAATTATTCTACAGCTTTGGTCGAAGCCTCTTTTTCCTTCTCCTGTGATGGTCCTTCTCCATCGACTTTACCTTTTCCTCTGGCAGCTCTCTCAGCTTTTACTTCTGGCGACGTAAAGATTCTGCCACTGCAGGTTATACCCCCTGCCCCCACAAGATTATCAACGAACCCTACAGGCGGGCTTGGCAAGTTAATCTTCTCCCCATTGCAATAAACTTCCGCCCCATAATTCCAGAGGATGGCTTTAGTACTTTCATACGGAATAGATCCAGCTTTGGTTATTGTGATAGTCGGCCTCTTGGGAGGTGCCGATATCATGACAGTTTTGAACAGTATCATAACCGTTGCAACTTCACCCTGCTTCTCAGCTATTGCCTCAACAGGCTTATCTTCAGCAGTGCGATCAAATTGCAGCGTACCTTCATCGATCAACCTTCGAATACCTATTCTCAAGTTATGACAACCCTCAGGCTGGGCCAAACAATCAATACAATCAGCATCACAACCAGGGAACACCCCCCTTTCAGTAATTTTCTCTTGACATAAACCAAAGGCGTCTTTAATTCATCCATATTCATAACCAGATTCAGACTAGCATCTTCCAATATAGCACCCACCTTTGCAGATCCATGAGGCGACATCAGATTCTTCTCAATATTGGGCGCTTCGTTACCAAAGTTTATAGCTTTGCTATCTATCAAATCTTGCACCTTGTGTTTGAATGCTTGGCAATTCTCGATGGTATGACCGGTGTCATACCCTAAATTTGTCCTACCCGTTTTTAAATAATTCTGCTTTTTTCAATTTTTACTTTCAATTTTGCACTGTCTGCTTAAACTTCACGTCATTTAGACGGGTGTCCGCTTGCAATCGGTTGATTTTCTCAAATTTTATCCTTTTCGCCCAATAAAAATGTGACGCGTGGCCTAAAAACTTTTTGTGAATATTTTTTTAGTTTCTTAAACTTTTTTTCTTTTTTTAAAAAAAATGTGTTACTAATAATATTTTTAAGTAACTAATATTGTTTTTGTTTTTTTAGTTAGTTTGGTCTCTATATATTTGTTAATAGTTATTTAATTAGTATTTATTAATATTTGTTTATTAGTTATTATATTTAATAATATCAATTAGTAATTAATAGAGTTAATTAGTTGAAAACAAAAAGAAGATAAAAACAGAGAAAAAAGCATCAGATTGAGAGAGCAGAGTTTTAGAAAAGAGAATCAGAAGTGGAAAGTTAAGAGAGGCCCATCGCTGGAGGCCCATGGAGAGGGAGTAACATGAGTTCACGATAAAAAGAGGAAAGAAACCTTGAAACGGGACACAAATCCGCCGCCTGGAAATCCCAATCCTTAAAAAACCTAAACCTTCTCCCTAAAAAAAATTCTCTCCACAACCACCTTCCTCGTCCTCAATCACCACTCCATTGCTAAACGTTGTTGAGTCTCAACTACTCCGGTAGCGTTAACGACAACTCTGCGCTAGCCTAGCCCTTTATTTCTCAACAACAACAAAACGTCCAGCTTTCAATACGATAACGATTTGTAGCAGTTAAAATGATGATAGAATCATCGACGACCTCACAGTGACATCCCGCATCGCAAGCTCGATTTGATATCGACGGATTGAAATCCTACACCGAGTTCGATTCGGTTCTGCAACCATTTCTGCACCTTGTTGCAACTTCTCCAGCGCAATAACACGACGAGCGAAGCTTGGGTTTTGGTAAATTTTAGTTTCAGGCACCTTTTGGTTGATTTGTGAAATTCTTTGTTTCATATGGTATGTTTGTTTAGCTATTACTGTTTCTTTTTCTGAAAGATTCAAATTACAAAAATATTGTGTAAATGCCTTTTGAATTTGGTCTTTTGCTGCTCCTGTTCAGATGTTGTTGTTATTGTTCTTCGATTATATTTTTTGATGATGTGGTTATTATTATTTGTTCGATTTCGCGAGATGTAGGATGTTGTTGTTTATTTTCCTGCGAAAGTTGGTTTCAAATTACAATGTTGCCTTATTAATTTTAATAGTTTGATTTAATGTTATTCTTGGTTTCTCTACTCGAGATGAATCGGTAATTTAGTTCAGTTTCTTCTTTGAAAAAATGTTCTGCCTTTTGTGAACGGATATGAATCGATGTTGGTACATGTTGGATTGTATGACATAAAGAAATATTTTTATTATCATTTGCTGCCATGGTGGGTTCTAAATCATGTCTATTTCAATAAAATATTTCAATTATGTCCTGTTTTTGGGGCTTGTACATTGTTTTTACGTTAATTGATGTGTTTCAAATTGCACTGTGTATGTGAATTGTGAGAGCACTATACTGCCATAATCTTTTCAGCTGTCAAAATTTTAGGATTTAATATTTGTCATTCTAAACATATATTTCAATCCATGAGTAGTAAAGTTTGGATGCATAAACTTCTCTTGGAATACAATATGGATACTAATTTTTCATTACTGTAATATACATTTCATTGTTTAGTAATTAATATATGTATCACATGAGTAATCTTAATTTATTGAATAGTTTATTGTCTTTAGATAATTTTTAAAATATTCTTTTTTTACCAAAAATCCTTTCTCCTTTTTTTTTTTCTTTCAAAAATTTACTATTCATTAGTTTATTTATTTATGTTTTCTAGAAAATTCAATTTTTTTAGGCAATTCAAAAATAATTATAAGTTTTTTTATATTCTTTTTAAACATTTATATTTTCTTTTAAATAAATAAGAGTTTTTATTTTATTTATTAAATAGCATGTCTACTTTAGGCAAATTCTTAAATATTTTCCAAATAAAGTCTTAAATTATTTTCAAATTTAAACTTCACTTTCTCACACAAACAAACTTTTTTCACATCCTCGATTCAATCCAAATTATTTTCAAAACATTTTCTCGATTAAAACTCCGAAAGAAGGAGGTTCTTGGGGCACGCTCCTGAGTTATTATTCACTCAATCTTTTGACTTTTTTTCAAGCATTTTTTCCGATTCAAACCTCGAAAGAAGGAGGTTCTTGGAATCTAGCATTCCTTGAATCTTCGAGTGAATAATTCTCGAGGCATGCTCTTGAGTTGTTATTCACTCAACCTTTCGACTTTTTCAAACTCAAACATTTTCCAACACTCTCCTAAGTCGACTGCTCGTCCGCATTCGCAACCACCCACATTTCGCACACACTTCACATTTCCTCGTAGTTTCGATATTAGGGGAACCCTTAGGGACTAATATTGTTTCTCACCTCTTAACCCTTGACACGTCGTCAAGTCGATTCCATTTTCAAACAAATCCTCGACACGTCATCGAGCCATTTCAAACCAACCTCCTTTTGCCTCGCATTGTGTTTTCGATTCAATTTTTTCACAAACGTTTTTTTTAACCTTACGAAAGAGGGATATTCTTAGAATCTAGCATTCTTTGAATATTCGAATGAGTAACTCTCGAGGCGCGCTCTTGAGTTGTTATTAGTTCACTCTTTCGATTTCAAAACATTCAATCCTTTATCTCCAACTCTTTCAACCCAATTTTCCGAAAGAATTGAGTTATTGGGATCTCGCATTCTTTGAATTCTTGAGTGACAAGCTCTTGAGGCACGCTCTTGGGTTGCTTGTCAATCACTCTTTCGTTTCTCAACACAACTTCAAACCCACTTCAATCCTGTTTCTTTTCGTGGTTGTTACCACGAACTACGGACGCTCTGATTCTTTATTCATTCTTGAATACAAGATACGTAGGCACAAGATTGTGATGATTTTGGCGAGCACACTTCCATTTCTCTCCCCTATTCCACACTTCTACCTTCCTCCATTATTCCATCCAATTCTCCAATCCTTTCCCGTAGTCGAACTACGACGCTCTGATTTCTCATTCTCGTCCGAATGAGCATACGTAGGCACAAGGGCCCCAATCCTTGGTGAGCACCCTATCTTCTAACCACCCATCTCTCCTTAGCGTCTTTAACCTTTTATCCTACCAATTCTACCTTTATCATCGAGAAGAAAAACAAGTAAACCTAAACAACACTCCCCACATTTACCTTAAGAGGTTCCCGTCGAGTACGACGGACGTGAGGGGTGCTAGTACCTTCCCCTCGCGTAACCGACTTCCGAACCCGGAACATGGTTGCAACAACCCTGTTCCTATCCTTTCGTTTCAAGAGGTTTTCTCAATATTTTCCTCTCCCGTTTATTCGGGAAAAATAAAGTTCGGTGGTGACTCTTCGAACCGCATTTCCGAGCCTTTCGCGCGAGGGTCGTTTCTCCGAAATGTCTCCGTGATTTTTCGAGGTGCGACAGCTGAAGACTCTGCTGGGGAAATTTTGATCCATGCAAAGAGAGAGTCAAGCCTATCTTTTGGTTTGTAAGGAGTGTTTGTTTGCTTTCCTTTTCGTTTATGTATTTGTTCTCCTGCAGACTTTATTTGTGCTTGTTATCTTGGCCTGTTGGTTCTTGGGATGACGTCATGAGTAAGGCTCTACTCCCGAGCTTTGGTAAAAGCAGAGAGAACACTTAGTTTAGAATTGGTAGTCGAGTAGTGTTAGTCACCAAGGATTCGCTCCTTGTGTGCCTAGCATGAAAGCTCCTCCAGAGGAGACCTATTCGTAGATCTTGTTGTAATACAGCTAGCCTGTTGCACGACTTGATTAATGAAGGGTCCGTGATTCTGGGAACCTTTTGTTAGCACCAGTTCCGATATTGCTGGTCGTGTAGTGTTAGTCTCCAAGGACTCGCTCCTTGTGCGCCTAGCATAAGAACCCCGCTCAGGAGAGACCTTTTCGTCATTATCGTCGTAATACAGCCAGCCTGTTGCGTGATGCTAATACGACTAGTGTCTGTGATCCTGGGAACCAAACGTAGAAACCATCCCGTAAGTGGGTTTATGGGTAGAATGTTTAGATCTTCCCGTATAAGTTGTACTTGTCAGTTTTTTTATCGAAAAATTGTGGTTGTGTATCTGTTACAGTTATCAACTCCAAAATTATTTGATTGTGATCCTGTGATCCTGGATCTTGTATCTTACATTGCATCTTGCATATCATTTGCATTGCATTTCATATGTTATGCATTTTGCATTTCCAGTCCTTCAACAGAATCTTATGTCTTCGTTCCTTCCTCTCCAGTAAATCAAGCTGATTCCTCGACACCAGTACGCAACTAGAGCCAATACAAGACGAATGATGGAGCAGACTCAGCAGGAGCAAGCTGCCTTCAGGGAAGAGTTGGATTCTATGAAAGGAAAGATCGACCAGATCCTCGAAGCCATCCTCGCGGCCAGAAGAGAGGAAGAACAGCGTGAAGCCGCTGCTGTCGTCAACAACAATGGTCAAGGACAAGGGTCTACTGTCATCCCTTTGGTTCCAATTCCAAATCCTCATGGGATGTCGTTGAACTTCAATAACGCAGCCGAAGGAAACACTTCTCAGCCAATCCCAGTGCCTGGAGTTACTGTTGGAGCTATCCCGCAGGCTCAGCCTACTGTCGTGCAGATCCCAGCTCCCCATACTGAAGATACTCTGATGGATCATTATGACGACGTTCAAAACTATCATGCTGCTATCACCATTTCCAGTCCTGTTGCCGCTTAGGATTCAGAAGCCATGAAGATGTTCCGAGATCTAGCCGAGAAACTCCGAGCCATGGAGGGGCACCGTTCAAATTCTTTTAGTGCTTTAGAATTATGCTTGGTGCCTGATGTTGTCATTCCTCCCAAGTTCAAGGTGCCCGAATTTTCGAAGTACAAAGGTCTCAGTTGCCCAAATATTCATCTGAAGATGTATTGTCACAAGATGGCTTCCTATGCCAGAGACAAAAAGCTCATGATTCATTGCTTCCAAGACAGTTTGTCTGGGGCATCACTCGAATGGTATATGCAGCTGGAACGTAACAGTGTGCACACTTGGGCCGAGCTAGCCGATGCATTTGTCAAGCAGTATAAGTACAACACCGATCTTGCTCTGAATCGTACTCAACTTTAGAGTATGACTCAGAAGGATGGCGAATCTTTCAAGGAGTACGCGCAACGATGGAGAGAGCTAGCCGCAAGGGTGCATCCACCTCTGGTTGACCGTGAACTAATTGACATCTTCATGGGAACTTTACAAGGCCAGTACTACGAAAAGCTGATTGGTAGCGTCTCCGCTGGATTCTCTGACTTGGTGATCATTGGTGAGAGAATTGAAGAAGGGTTGAAGAGTGGAAAGATCCCAGGAGGTTCTAACAACCAGGCCAATGCCAAGAAGCCTTTCAATGGATACAAGAAGAAAGAGGGTGAAACAAATGCCATCTCTTTGCAGAAAGGGAAAGTGTAACAGCCCAAATTTCATTAAATAATTAATTATAGTAATTAATTGATTTAGTGGGATTTTATTAATGTTGGAAATTAATTTTTTTTATTAATTGGGATTAATAGAGAATTGAGAAGGAAATTGGAAGGAAGGAAAATGAAGGAAATATATATAAGAGAGAAAGAAAAGAAAAGAAAGATAGAAAAACATTTTGGAAAGAAAGAGGAAAGAAGAAGAAAGGAGAGAAAGAGAAGAGAAGAAGAGGAAAAGTGGAAATCGTCAAGAACCAACATCAAAGCTCCGATTAATCGAGGTAAGGGTGAGAAATGTTTCTATTTGATCATGGTATGATGTTATGTATGATGGGTTAGGGTTTTAGTAGAGTTTCCATCACTTTCTATTTAGGGCAAAATGTTGGATAATCGGTAGATTGAGGATTTAATCGGTTGAAACTGAGCAATAATACCGTAGAGTAGTCGGGTAACATGTATTGATGTTGTTTGTACTGATTTGGATGTGTAAGAGAGGGTTGATGATGGATTGGTGAAGGAGGAACAGAATGGGGTTCTGTTCTGCGCAGGTTCGCTGGCTCTCGCCAGGCGAGCGAAGGCGAAGCTTCGCCAGGCGAAGCTTAGCGAATAATTATAATTAAGTCCCAGTAGACTTCGCTGGTGGGTTCGCCAGGCGAAGTTGGATAGCGAAGGTTCGCCCAGCGAAGGTGCCGGCGAATGGTGGCGAATGAAGTCAGTAGCTCCTGACTTGGGCTCGCTGGGAAGTCTCGCCAGGCGAAGCCTAGCGAGTGTTCGCTGAGAGAGTTCGCCAGGCGAAGGCCAGGCGAAGGTTCGCTGCGAGGGTTCGCCAGGCGAATGAAGGCGAATGTGGCAGTATATTTTTCTTTGCTGTGTTATCCAATGGGGATTGTTTGGTTGATTCGTATATGTTTATACTTCTATGTTATGAATGAGTATGTGAACTATTATGATAACATTTGCTGTGGGTAGCCTTCGGGCTTGAATCCTAGAGTCGTGATATGAATGATTAATTGTAATCGGTTAAAATACATGAGAACATAATGATGATTATGTGTGTATTAATTGATGAGTTGTGAATGTTTGATTGTTGTGTACAATTATGTAATGAGTATGCATGAGAACATTTTGAATATGTGTGCGTATCTTATAATTGTATGATTGGTATTGCGATGTGAATACCTTGATTGTTGTGATAATTAGAGATACATGGGAATACAATGAGGAATGTATGTGTATCGTCTAATGAATTGTGAGTGCATATATGTATGCGATTGTTGTGAGAATGCATGGGAACATAGGTGATATGTGTGCATTGTTGTTGAATATGATGATGTGTGAAATGAATACATTGATAAATGTTTGATATATGTTGTATGTGCAATCATAATGAAATTCTCGAAGGGGTGAATTATTCGAATGCATGGGATTAAGACGCGGGAACGGTCTTAAGTGCATTTATTGTGATTGGTTGATTGTACATGCATCATTCAGTCAAGAGGCAATGTCTGTTAGTTTCGTGGAAACTAGTGGCTTGTCCCAAACCTAGAAGGGTGGGTTTGAAGCCTAGGGGACGGGCTTGGATGTTATCGGTCTAGAAGGGTGGACCCGGTTTAAAGTAAAAACCGAAAAATGATAACGAGTTATCGGTCTAGAAGGGTGGACCCGGTTTAACGTAAAAACCGAGAAAAGATAACGAGAGTCGGTACCGCATAGCATTGAATTGCATTGAAATGTTGAGTCACATTGCATAATATTGTTGTGGTACAAACGTGTTTGTGAATGATTGTGAAGCCAAGCATGAAGGGATGTGCTTGTGGATGTTCATAATGTTGATAGATGTGACGTAATATGATTATGATTGTGAGAATGAAGTGTGGTGAGAAATGTGAATATGTGTTATATGATACCTATATATATATAATCTTATGCTTTGATTATTATGGTTATATTTCTCACCCTTCTGCTGTTTTATAATGCTCTATGAGGCATTGCAGATTAGGATGCTGGAGTCCTTTTGTGAAGAATAGTCTTCATTCTTTTGAGTCTACTGCTCTGATATGTAACACCGGGTAGTTAGACTAGTGCAGTCATTCTTTTGTGATACATTGCGATGTATCAGCTGATGTGGTTTTGTAATCTAACTGATATGATACATATTAAATTGGATAGCTTATGTGTACGTGGATTAATATTTTGAAAACGATCAAATGATTTTATCTTCCGCTTAAATTGAAAATGTTACATATTTTATGGAGCAAATTGTGAAAGTGTTTTATTGGTGAAATTGTGGCATTCTTCTTTTATACCTTATTATAAAACCTTTTTACTCTGATAACTTGTATGTGCTTAGCTGTATTATATGCATTTATTTGGGTATAGAAGGGGGTGTTACAGAAAGCTTCTCAACAAGCTCCCGCTCTTATGCCTTATCAAGTTCCCTATTATCAGTATCCGTATGTTGCTGCTGCGCAATATGCTCCAACGCCTTATCAGCTAGCTGTTCAAGCAGTGCAAGCTCAGAGGCCACAGCAACAGGCCTACAACCAGCAAGGATATCAGTATCCTCCTCAGCAACAACAAATGCAAGCTACCCAGCAACGACAAGGTACTCGCCCACAGCGTCAGCAGAGAACATGGAGGCAAGATAGAGTCTTTGATCGTCTACCAATGACATATGCAAGTATCTTTGCTCAGTTGACGGAGAAGAAGGCTATCGTTCCAAGAGATTTGGCTCCCCCAACTGTCATTCCTGCCGATTACGATGCAAATGCTCATTGTGAGTTTCATAAGGGCGCTCCAGGTCATACCATTGAGGACTGCAGAGCTTTCAAGCAAATAATTTAGGACATGATCGACAGGGATGCTATCAACTTCAATGGAAAGTCTCCAAATGTCATCAACAATCCAATGCCGCCGAACAAATAGCGTTATTCAGATCAAATCCAGTCAAATCAAGTTCATTTCTCGAAGAAGGCCGTCATGTCGCCATTTCATATTACGCATTTCTTATATTTGTCTTTGTTTGTTTAAGTATTGTATGCTTTGAACTATTGCCATTCGTATTTGGTTTTCATTAATGTATCGTTTATGCATGTTTTGAATTAGTTATGTCGTATTCACTCATTTTTCACTTATCACCGGCATATTTATTCACTTCACTCTATTCACTGTTGTTTTGCATGATTTGAGGGAGGATGATGAAAACGAGATACCCATAATTGCAAATCGTATGATTTTAGACCGAATCTCGTCAATGATGTACATGCATTGCTTCAAATCCCCGAACACTGGAGATATAAGGAGTTAATCCCTAGTAAACCACTTCGAGCTTAGAAGTAGCAGTTTCCTTCGGATATTCAAACCCTTACACTCAACCTGGGGCAGGGTAGTGTTCAGTTAATCTAATCCCGTATTCGAATCAATATCCAAAAGACAGTTGTTCATTAAAGACCCACGACATGGCAGTTACAAATCCAAAAAATCAAAAGCCTGCTAAGTCAGACACCTTAGAGGGGACTTAGGCAAAAAAAAAAAAATCAAGGCAATCCCAATGGATCTGACAAGCAAAATCAATCCATGCAAAAGTTAGGGATCAACAAAAAACAAAAGCAAAAGAGGACCCTAGAACCCTCAACAAAAACAAAATAAGATTCAGTGGCCACCCAAATCAAAGGGGCACTAACGTCCATCAAAATAAGGTGACTGCTACGTCGAGCAAACCTTGAACCTTCAAGCTTACACCGTCAAGACAAGTGTAGAATTAACTGAGCGTAGGACTGAAGATCATTAAGAAGAAGGGGTGGGTACAAATCATACTTTGAGCCTAATAACCTTTGTTTCATAACCGTGAACCAGACCACGTTATAGCCCTCGAAAGACCTAATTGAGATGAGGTTTATTCTGAAAGCATATTATCGCAAGGTTGCGTAACCTGACTCCTCACATGATTGTTAATCATCAACATTGGTGTCATTATTCTTGCAACATCTTTTCGCACTAATCAAAATCAGCACAACGTCTGGGCTAATGCCCATTCGTTTCTCACTATCGCGACACTCTCAATAAACGATATTTTTTCCAAAACTTGCACCAAACTTTGCATTAATATTACCATTTGTGAATGTACAATTTTAATTGCAAATCAGTGATAGGTATTCAAAGACATTCCAACAAAAGGAAATCAAGGAGGAACTTGACTTTCAGTGGTTGGCACAAAGCAAGGCTACCTCAAAACTCACAGGCTGGGGGAAATTATTCAACAGCTCGAGCAGGGGCATATCATTAACATGTTCAGACTGGGGCAAGACCAGGCCGTCCTGACCATCAAGCAGAGTTGCAATTCTCTCTGAAGCAAATTCACAGTCACCCAAATATCCCAGACTTGGGACATCCAGAGCATCTTCTACTTTAACCATGGCATCTTCAGCAAACTGCGTGTTGGGGCAGTCAATCCCTCCCACCACCCGAAGTCCAATCCGCATTGGCAACTACCAAAAGTCCACCACGCTGGCGTCTCCACTTACATTTCCAATCACCTGTCTGCATCATATGCATCATACGCATTGTGTTCATCATCATAAGCATTTTGCATCATTTTGCATAACCATTCGTATCATACTTCCCCAGCTCTTGCATCTCCGCTCGTCAGCATTTGCATTTGCACTTCCATTCGTTATGGAACATCATTTTACATCTAGCATTAGCATACGCACGTCAAGGTCCATGATCCATTTCGAAGATTTCCAAGACCATCATCAGCCTAGTCAAGGGCATTCTCCGCAAGACTGTGGGTTTCTCCCACAAACTTCAAGAACTTCAAACCAATCATCAGCCCAGTCAGGGGCATTTTTGCAAGATTGTGGGTTTCTCCCAAGAAAATCAAAGATATTCAAAGCAAGATTCAGCTCAGACAGAGGCATCTTTAGCAAAACCATGAGCGTTCCTCATGAACTTGTTCAGCCTTTTGTTGAGCAAGACAAGACATTAAGACAAACTCAGCCCAGTCAGGGGCATCTCCTTCAGAGTTCATGGGCGTAACCATGAAATCATTTCAACAAAATTATGATTTCTAAGCAAGACGGTGGGCGTACCCCGTTGATTCATTTCAACCCAATCTTCCTCTTGGGTGTTCCCTAATGAGTCGTATTCAGCAAGCGTGACTATTGTCAATTGCCTTACCATCATCCTTTTGGTGGTAGTCGAACCTCGTCAGTTCAACCTGGCCTACATCCTGTTGGGTGATGGTAACCTTCAATTTTTGTTGTTTTATCATCATTTTGGCGATAGCAACCTGTGTGTGTGTGTTTCGCTCCGTCATCCTTTTGGTGGGGGGTCTATCATAGTCATTAATGATAGATTGTGCGAGTTTGTTTATGTTTCGCTCCGTCATCCTTTTGGTGGGGGGTCTATCATAGTCATTAATGATAGATTGTGCGATAGTTTATTTGTGTTTCGCTCCGTCATCCTTTCGGTGGGGGGTCTATCATAGTCATTAATGATAGATTGTGCGATGTTTGTTTGTGTTTCGCTCCGTCATCCTTTTGGTGGGGGGTCTATCATAGTCATTAATAATAGATTGTGCGAGTTTGTTTATGTTTCGCTCCATCATCCTTTTGGTGGGGGGTCTATCATAGTCATTAATGATAGATTGTGCGATAGTTTGTCTGTTTCACTCCGTCATCCTTTTGGCGGGGGTCTATCATAGTCATTAATGATAGATTGTGCGATGTTTGTTTGTGTTTCGCTCCGTCATCCTTTTGGTGGGGGGTCTATCATAGTCATTAATGATAGATTGTGCGATAGTTTGTTTGTGTTTCGCTCCGTCATCCTTTTGGTGGGGGGTCTATCATAGTCATTAATGATAGATTGTGTGATGTTTGGTGTGAGTTTCGCTCCGTCATCATTTTGGTGGAGGGTTTGTCATAGTCATTAATGTCAGATTGTGCGATAGTGTTTGTCCTATCATCCTTTTGGTGGTAGTGGCCGGTGTGAGTTTCGCTCCGTCATCGTTTTGGCGGAGGGTCTGTCATAGTCATTAATGTCAGATTGTGCGATAGTGTTTGTCCTATCATCCTTTTAGTGGTAGTGGCCGGTGTGAGTTTCGCTCCGCCATCCTTTTGGTGGGGGGTCTATCATAGTCATTAATGTCAGATTGTGCGATGGTGTTTGTCCTATCATCCTTTTGGTGGTAGTGGCCGGTGTGAGTTTCGCTCTGTCATCCTTTTGGTGGGGGTCTGACATAGTCATTAATGTCAGATTATACGATAGTGTTTGTCCTATCATCCTTTTGATGGTAGTGGCCGGTGTGAGTTTCGCTTCATCATCCTTTTGGTGGGGGGTCTGTCATAGTCATTAATGTCAGATTGTACGATAGTGTTTGTCCTATCATCCTTTTGGTGGTAGTGGGCGGTGTGAGTTTCGCTCCGTCATCCTTTTGGTGAGGGGTTTGTCATAGTCATTAATGACAGATTATGCGATAGTGTTTGCTCTATCATCCTTTTGGTGGTAGTAGTCGTGTGTGTTTCATCTCATCATCCTTTTGGTGATGATGTTTTGCCAGTTATTTGCAATTTACTCAGATGGTTTGCATTTGTTTAGTATTTCAATTCTCAGGCATTCTCTTTTCTCTTCGGACAAATTCAGGGTCTTCTTCATATCTAATTGACTTCTACCTCGGGAAAATGAACGTTGCAGCAGTTCATTTCCCTTGGTTTAAACCAATTAGATAGGGGCATCTGTCATACCCTAAATTTGTCCTACCCGTTTTTAAATATTTCTGCTTTTTTCAATTTTTATTTTCAATTTTTCACTGTCTGCTTAAACTTCACATCACTTAGATGCGTGTCCGCTTGCAATCGGTTGATTTTCTCAAATTTTATCCTTTTCGCCCAATAAAAATGTGACGCGTGGCCTAAGAACTTTTTGTGAATATTTTTTTAGTTTCTTAAACTTTTTTTCTTTTTTTAAAAAAAAATGTGTTACTAATAATATTTTTTAGTAACTAATATTGTTTTTGTTTTTTAGTTAGTTTGGTCTCTATATATTTGTTAACAGTTATTTAATTAGTATTTATTAATATTTGTTTATTAGTTATTATATTTAATAATATCAATTAGTAATTAATAGAGTTAATTAGTTGAAAACAAAAAGAAGATAAAAAAAAAGAGAAAAAAGCATCAGATTGAGAGAGCAGAGTTTTAGAAAAGAGAATCAGAAGTGGAAAGTTAAGAGAGGCCCATCGCTGGAGGCCCATGGAGAGGGAGTAACATGAGTTCACGATAAAAAGGGGAAAGAAACCTTGAAACGGGGCACAAATCTGTCGTTGCTAAAACCTGCCGTTGCTGAAAATCCCTATCCTTAAAAAACCTAAACCTTCTCCCTAAAAAAAAATTCTCTCCACAACCACCTTCCTCATCCTCAATCACCACTCCATTGCTAAACGCTGTTGAGTCTCAACTACTCCGGTAGCGTTAACAACAGCTCTGCGCTAGCCTAGCCCTTTATTTCTCAACAACAACAAAACGTCCAGCTTTCAATACGATAACGATTTGTAGCAGTTAAAATGATGATAGAATCATCGACGACCTCACAGTGACATCCCGCATCGCAAGCTTGATTTGATATCGATGGATTGAAATCCTACACCGAGTTCGATTCGGTTATGCAACCATTTACGCACCTTGTTGCAACTTCTCCAGCGCAATAACACGACGAGCGATGCTTGGGTTTTGGTAAATTTTAGTTTCAGGCACCTTTTGGTTGATTTGTGAGATTCTTTGTTTCATATGGTATGTTTGTTTAGCTATTACTGTTACTTTTTCTAAAAGATTCAAATTACAAAAATATTGTGTAAATGTCTTTTGAATATGGTCTTTTGCTGCTCCTGTTCAGATGTTGGTGTTATTGTTCTTCGATTATATTTTTTTGATGCTGTGGTTATTATTATTCGTTCGATCTCGCGAGATGTAGGATGTTGTTGTTTGTTTGCCTGCGAAAGTTGGTTTCAAATTACAATGTTGCCTTATTAATTTTAATAGTTTGATTTAATGTTATTCTTGGTTGCTCTACTCGAGATGAATCGGTAATTTAGTTCAGTTTCTTCTTTGAAAAAATGTTCTGCCGTTTGTGAACGGATATGAATCGATGTTGGTACATGTTGGATTGTATGACATAAAGAAATATTTTTATTATCATTTGCTGCTATGGTGGGTTCTAAATCATGTCTATTTCAATAAAATATTTCAATTATGTCTTGTTTTTGGGGCTTGTACATTGTTTTTACGTTAATTGATGTGTTTCAAATTGCATTGTGTATGTGAATCGTGAGAGCACTATACTGCCATAATCTTTTCTGCTGTCAAAATTTTAGGATTTAATATTGGTCATTCTAAACATATATTTCAATCCATGAGTAGTAAAGTTTGGATGCATAAACTTCTCTTGGAATACAATATGGATACAAATTTTTCATTACTGTAATATACATTTCATTGTTTAGTAATTAATATATATATATCACATGAGTAATCTTAATTTACTGAATAGTTTATTGTCTTTAGATAATTTAAAATATTCTTTTTTTACCAAAAATCCTTTCTCCTTTTTTTTTTCTTTCAAAAATTTACTATTCATTAGTTTATTTATTTATGTTTTCTAGAAAATTCAATTTTTTTTAGGCAATTCAAAAATAATTATAAGTTTTTTTATATACTTGTTAAACATTTATATTTCATTTTAAATAAATAAGAGTTTTTATTTTATTTATTAAATAATGTGTCTTCTTTAGGCAAATTCTTAAATATTTTCCAAATAAAGTCTTAAATTATTTTCAAATTTAAACTTCACTTTCTCACACAAACAAACTTTTTTCACATCCTCGATTCAATCCAAATTATTTTTAAAACATTTTCTCGATTAAAACTCCGAAAGAAGGAGGTTCTTGGAATCTAGCATTCCTTGGATCTTCGAGTGAATAATTCTTGAGGCACGCTCTTGAGTTATTATTCACTCAATCTTTTGACTTTTTTTCAAACATTTTTTCCGATTCAAACCTCGAAAGAAGGAGGTTCTTGGAATCTAGCATTCCTTGAATCTTCGAGTGAATAATTCTCGAGGCATGCTCTTGAGTTGTTATTCACTCAACCTTTATACTTTTTCAAACTCAAACATTTTCCAACACTCTCCTAAGTCGAGTGCTCGTCCGCATTCGCAACCACCCACATTTCGCACACACTTCACATTTTCTCGTAGTTTCGATATTAGGGGCACCCTTAGGGACTAATATTGTTTCTCACCTCTTAACCCTTGACACGTCGTCAAGTCGGTTTCATTTTCAAACAAATCTTCGATACGTCGTCGAGCTATTTCGAACCAACCTCCTTTTGCCTCGCCTTCCGTTTTCGATTCAATCTTTTCACAAACTTTTTTTTAACCTTACGAAAGAGGGATATTCTTAGAATCTAACATTCTTTGAATATTCGAATGAGTAGCTCTCGAGGCGCGTTCTTGAGTTGTTATTAGTTTACTCTTTCGATTTCAAAACATTCAATCCTTTATCTCCAACTCTTTCATTCTCAATTTTCCGAAAGAATTGAGTTCTTGGGATCTCGCATTCTTTGAATTCTTGAGTGACAAGCTCTTGAGGCACGCTCTTGGGTTGCTTATCAATCACTCTTTCGTTTCTCCACATAACTTCAAACCCACTTCAATCCTGTTTCTTTTCGTGGTTGTTACCATGAACTACAGACGCTCTGATTCTTTATTCATTCTTGAATACAAGATACGTAGGCACAAGATTGCGATGATCTTGGCGAGCACACTTCCATTTCTCTCCCCTATTCCACACTTCTACCTTCCTCCATTATTCCATCCAATTCTCCAATCCTTTCCTGTAGTCGAACTACGACGCTCTGATTTCTCATTCTCGTCCGAATGAGCATACGTAGGCACAAGGGCCCCAATCCTTGGCGAGCACCCTATCTTCTAACCACCCATCTCTCCTTAGCGTCTTTAACCTTTTATCCTACCAATTCTACCTTTATCATCGAGAAGAAAAACAAGTAAACCTAAACAACACTCCCCACATTTACCTTAAGAGGTTCCCGTCGAGTACGATGGACGTGAGGGGTGCTAGTACCTTCCCCTCGCGTAACCGACTCCCGAACCCGGAACATGGTTGCGACAGCCCTGTTCCTATCCTTTCGTTTCAAGAGGTTTTCTCGATATTTTCCTCTCCCGTTTATTCGGGAAAAATAAAGTTCGGTGGCGACTCTGTCGAACCGCATTTCCGCGCCTTTCGCGCGAGGGTCGTTTCTCCAAAATGTCTCCGTGATTTTTCGAGGTGCGACAACCGGGTGCCCCGGAGTGGAAATCACAATGTGCATTAACGTCATACCCGTAAGGAGGCGTGCCCTTCGGCGGAGCTAGCGTCCTTTTCTCAACTAGCTGCAACTATAACAGAGTTGGAAGAAGCTGAGCATACGGTAGCGGAGGTACATCAAAGACTCTTTTCACAACCCTATCTCGACCTTGATATCTCTGTGGAGCAGCGTTCTGTCGTCCCTATTGGTGTTGTGGCTGTTGTTGTTGCTGTTGAGGTACATGAATTGTTACACTGGCGACCTGCTGTCTGTGCCAATTCCGACTTCTATCCCTTCTCCGATTACTACATACCGAATTGGTGTCTCCCTGTCTCTTGTTCCCAAAAGCCTTTTTACCACCTCCAGCTGAGGTTGACTCACTCGCTTGAATCTTACCAATCTTAACACCATTCTCGATGCGTTCCCCCAAGAGTATCAACTCAGAAAAATTAGCCGTCGTACAATTGATAAGCCTGTCATAGTACAACCCAGAGAAAGTGCCCACAAACATATCTACCAACTCCCGCTCTACCATGGGTGGAAGCACCCTGGAAGCTAGCTTACGCCACCTCTGGGCGTATTCTTTGAAACTCTCACCGTTCTTCTGAGAGAGATTTTGGAGCTGGACCCTGTTCGGCGCAAGGTCACCGTTGTATTGATAATGCTTGACAAAAGCCTCTGCTAATTCCTTCCAGCTACCGATTTGAGTAGGCTCTAACCCCATGTACCATTCCAATGACGGTCCCAACAAGCTGTCTGGAAAAAATGCATCAGCATCTTTTCGTCATCAGAGTAGGCGGACATTCTCCGGTAGTAAGATCGCACGTGAACTCTTGGGCACGTATCCCCCTTATACTTATCAAATGTGGGCGCCTTGAATTTGATTGGTACCCTCAAGCTAGGGACCAATCACATGTTAGCCACGTCCAACCCCGTGGAGTTCTGATTAGCAAGATTCCTCATCTATTCTTCCAACAACCTGAACCTTCTATCATTGTCAGCGGGCATCTCAAGATCCCTGCCCGGAGGAGGGAAAGCATCTTCTTGTCGATCTTCGCCCCAGTGAGAATCCTCATTACCATACTCAGCATAGACAGTATTGGGACAAAAACCAGCCTGATTGATCCTGGGACCATACCCCATGTTACCAAAACCCTGATTTCCGGCACCTGGTCCAAAACCAACATTGTGAACGCCCATTCCAATACCATTGTGGCTTGCATTGCCGAAACCTGCGTTACCGAAGCCCTGATTGCCATAACCCTGATTTCCGTAACCCTGATTGCCGTATCCTTGATTACCATAACCCTGATTTCCATAGCCTTGATTACCACCAAAACCAGCGTTGCCAATACCAATACCCATACTAGTATTCCCAGCACCAAGAGCAGCATTCCCAGTTCCAACATTGAAACCAGCATTCCCCGTCACATCCATATTCTCAGCTCTATTATCATTCTCAGTCGTATTGAGGACAACCACCGGTACCATGTCATCTGCTCGAGGAGTCCCGACTCCAGAAGGATGATTAGAAAATCCGCCATGTAGCACACCCTGACTAGCAACCCTAGCAATCAAAGGTTGCACCAGAGTTTGCAGCTGCTCCTGGCCCTTGGCCACAGTCTCCATCACCTGCATGAACTGCGCCATTCTATCGTGCATCTCTTGCATTTCAGTATGCATCTAATCCATGGCTTTCTTACAGTTGCTTCTAGTAGAATAGCGATGAATTCGCTGGTCGGCAATCCTGGAACCTGCATCAACAGAGGGTTAGGAGAACAGTACAAGGTACCTGCTATGTGAATAGTTTATGCAAATGCAAATGTGTGTCTGTGCGTTAGGGAGATTTTTCCCCCGATTCGAGTGCCAGAGTGCAAGTGCTGATAATAAGAAGTCCGGATCTAGTCACTGGAGTAACATCTCATATATAGATGGGCCAACAAGGGAGTAGTACAAAGTCAATGAATACAATGGGAATCAATAACATGACCTCAACCAACAGGTCTGATGATGGTCAGCCTACAGCAAAGATCAGAAAAATACAAAGGGTTACAAAGATGATTAAGTGCGACAGCGGGCACGAAACTCCTCTAGCAACTCTCTGGTCTCGGGGTGATCAGGATGAATGAGTAACCCTTCGACGAGCAACTCTCTCTGCATAATAGTACACTGAAGAGCTTCAACTGAATCTTCCCACGCTCCCTGGCCAAAGCAATCTTCTAACTTTCGCTTCTTGGACTCGGACCTCTGCTTGCGATCTTTCAGGTTAGCTAGAGCTTTATTCATCATGTCTTCAGCGGCATATCTGCGAGCAGTTTCCTCATCAAACCTCTTCTCACTAGCCTTCACCTGAGCCTTCAGTTTGGAGATCTGTTGTTTCAGTTTGTCCTCTCTTTCTTTGTTGTTGGCTATGGTGGCATTCCACTGCTGATTAAACTTGGATATTCTTTGGTATGCTTCATCCAAGTGCTGCTTCTTAGTCGCCAATACATCGTTGACAAATTTGAATTCCAAACCCAAACGCTCATGATCAGCTATCTGCTTAGTCAAGTCCGTACCCAACCTGTTCACCAACTCTGTTTGCCTCTTGAAGGAGTGGATGGCTTCACTTCTCTCGCTTCTGATTTGTGCCAACTCTTTCTCTAACTCTTCATTTGCCTTCTTCAGCTCTTCTCTCTCAACTAACACCTGATTATACTGCTAAATAGGCACGGTAGTAGGCTCTTCCACCACTGGAGGGCGTTCCTGCTTAGCAGGTGGAAAAGGCATCCCTATAATCTCTACTTTGGCTCTGACCCAGGTCACATACGGAGCGTAGGCTTGGCTATTACTTTTTCCCAATAATGACTTCCCTCGTCTACTGATATCATTCCAAGAATGCTGAAGCTTATAAAACATATCCCCCTCTAGAAGACTGGTGAGGTACAGAGATTCCTGCACCTCTTCATCCTTTGGCGGAGCTCTCAAAGCATATGCAAACTGTCTGACAAGTAGATACGGATTATAGTTGATACAGCCCTTTCTTCCAATCAAAGGCACATTCGGAAACCCACTGCAGCTGAATATAATCTCAGTACCCAACATATCTCTATCAAACCAAGCAACACTCTCTGCTGATAAACCCATCAATCGCTCAGACCACTCAACTATGGCTGCAGATGAAGCAAAGAGACCCTTCTTGGGTAGGTGACTATCAAACCATCTGTATAGTAAGGGCACACAGCATGATACATTCTTACCCCTTCTATTCTCGTTCTTGTAATGGACGAAATGATACACATCTCCAATCAAGGTAGGAACTGGATTCCCTAATGCAAAAATATGAAAGGCGTCCAAGTCTACAAAATCAGGCATATTAGGAAACAAAATGATACCATATATGCAGAGAGCAAGAATGGCGTTGAGCACAATCCAACAACCGTCTTTGGCACACTGTTGGGCTTTCCCAACTAGGAACTGGAAAGAAAATCCAGGAACCCCGTTCCAACTGGACAAGATCAAGTCAGAGGCATCCAGATGAAGAGAAAGAACTAGATTAGCCAGATTAGGCTCAACATCCATATGAACAAATGGCATCTGACCCTTGATAGGCACACCTAATAACTTAGCATACTCCTCTAATGTAGGTGCAAGAATGAAGTCTGGGAAAGTGAAGCATCTCAAAGGAGGATCATAGAACTGCAGCAAGGCATACAACCCATTCAACTCATACACAGAAGGCTTACGGACCAAACTGAGCAGCTTCCCATGAGACTTTCTGAATTCACCTTTCACAGTATCATCTGCCAAAGCAATCAAACTGGACAATTGAGCAACATCTGGAGTGGGGAGCTTATAGGCCACATTCTTCCTCAGAGAACCCATATTAGCACAACAGAAGGCAAGAAAACCGGAACCGGGGGATAATGTACCTACAACCTAAACACACGTTAATGATATGCAAATGAGTATGCAAAATGCAAAATGCAAACATGCAACACAGGATCAAGATAGCTGCTGAGAAGACCAAAGCTCTGATCCAACACAATCACAACACTGCTCTTATAGCACAACCCTGAAGAGGACCAATAAATACCCATTTTCGAGAACAACCACATCTCTAATGATCAGAACCTCTGAACCCAACAACACTGATTCACTGTCAAGAAAACCAGGTGGTTTGAAGGTTAAGGTTTCCTGCAATAACCCGAACTCGCTCACAGGTATGGACCTGAACACAGACAAGGTATGGCATCCTATGCGTTTCCCAGCGTCACAGACTTTCAAGAGCGATGATACGATACCCAGAAGGTGTGGCATCATCATCTCCTGAAGTGGCCTCACTCTGCTGAGTCACAAATGATCGGTCCCCAGAGTCGACAATCCTCCAAACCAACAACCTCTCAAGCCCAAAGGGCCGGAAAAGAAGTCAACCGGGAGAACCTCGTCTGAGCGTGGATTTCATGAGACACTAGTGCCTGCAAAGCAAGCATGCGCCCACTAATTTTCACAACTAATGCTAAGTACACTCAAGCCTGGGTCTGGCTTCTCTCTCATCAGAACCCCTTCCCACAACAGCATAATAATAATATACTGAAAATAAAATGCAGAAAGTAAAGGGCGATAAATAAAACCCAACAGGTAAACACACAAGCGCTAGGATTGACTCGCATAGGGAACCAGAGTCCCCAGCAGAGTCACCAGCTGTCGCTACTGCAAAAAGACGAGGCCGACAATGACAGAAGAGTTGCCACCTTTCGTTATTTATCCCTCAGAGCAGGAAAGGAAACGATCGGAAAAAAACCTGACGCAAAGGTATAAGACAAGGTCATCGCAACCATTGTCTGGATTCGGGAGTCAGTTACGCAAGGGGAAGGTATTAACACCCCTCACGTCCATCGTACTCAACGGGATCCATGCTTTTTGTGTTTATCTAACGGGTTTGTTACATCTATCTACACTAAAGGTCTGGTCTAAAAAGAAAAGAAAATGACTCGGCAAAGCGTCGCACTTTATGCCTACGTATTCCCGTCTGGAACAAGAAATCAGAGTCAACGTAGTTTGCCCAACTACGGGGGAAGGTTGCTCGCCAAGATATCCCATCTCGTGCCTACGTACTTTCACACAGCGTGAAAGATCAGAGCAAACGTAGTTCGGGCCACGAAGAACACAGGTTTGTTCAACAGCTTTTATCCAAGTAAAGTTAACAACCAGTTCCAGCAGTAGGTGTTTGCAGCTCGACCTTTGGAGACTTAGGCGTTACCGTTTGCGATAGAACCGAAAGTTAACAGAATTTTCCTTTAAGAAAAGGGTTTTCCTAATTAAAGTCCAAGAGGACAAAAAGAGTTTGATCTTTGTTTTCTGTTTTTTAGAGAAATATCTTTTATGGATGTTTGCAACTGATATCGCACTAGAGACTATGACCTGAGAGTGAATGCGTCGCATGTCACTCAAAGGGTGCCATACTAAACATCCAGACTGTTAAAAAGAAACTCTCCAACAATCCTTTCTCAGATAGCTTAAGGCTCGTAGTGTACGATGTCAATTAACCTTTATTATTGTATTTTGATTTTGTTTGCAGATGAGAAGAGAACAGACGCACTAAAGGGGAACTGATTCAATCCTAAAGTTGTCATGCAAAATCGATCTTATGGTTGAGGTTAGGAGGGAACTACCTAATGTTATCATGCATGGTTAGAACCCTAATGTCTTTCATAACTTCTCTTGAACAAGAGAAGTCAGAGTTCCTAGGGGAACATGGCAAAAGGAAAACAACAGTAAATCAAATCAACAGCTGAAAAGAAATTACTGTAAACAAAATATTGTAAGTAAAATGCATGAAATGCATCACACAAGCAGAAGGAGCCAAGCTCAGCTTCTAATCAAACAAGGCACAAATGCCACACACCACATAGGCAAGGGAGCTAGGCTCAACCAAATACCAGCAAGCAAAGCCACACAGTAAAAATACAAGCAGAAGGAGTCCCATTCAACTTCTAATGCAATACAAGCAAGGGGAGAAGCTCAACCCTTAGGATGCTCTTGGCCTATGATAATCTACATGAAGCCTAAATTTAACGTATAACAAGTTTAAGTGTTCAAGTCAATAACACCCATTACCATTTAAGTTTCCAAGCTAGAAACACAAGCATAGGTTCAAACCTCATTTCAAATTCTATGACAAACCCCATTCCATTTCTTGGAAAATGTTCAAGAGTTTCTAGTCAACTTAAGATTCAAGTTACTTTCAAGCGCACAAGCTTTGTAAAGAAATACAAGAAATATACAGAGTTCAGTCTAAATTCCACCAGGTTCTTTTGAGATACAAATAAATTTCTTTTCAATTTCAAAGATGAAAAATAAAAGTAGGCTCTTTACATGTTCGTCACAAATTGGTTCAGCTGGTACGAGTTTGAAAAAGGGACATAACATGAAATATAATTCACTGACTCAAGGCACCGCCATCCGCAAACACCAGCAAGTGAGAAAAATGGACATTTTTCATCCAGGAAGTTCAAAACCAACCTGCATGTTGCAGTCTTCAAAAGGAGGCAATGCTACGCAGCAGGATCTTTGCTCATTCTCAATTACGAACATGCTCAAAGCGGTTGGAGACGAATGTTCTCAAATAATAAGAAAAGGTTTGGACCTTCGGTTCTCCAATCTACATGTTCAGTACCCAATGGACCTTGATAATCCGATAGAGGCACCGAATTCACTAAGTTGACACCATATAAACTATAAGTCTTGTGATGCTCCTCAGTTTTCAGATTGACATATCATAAGCTCCAAAGATAATCATTTCAAGCTCTCTGATTTGGAAAGAATCCTCCCATCAAGGTCTCCTCTCAAGCGCTGTCATTATGAAAAAAATGATTCATATCAGAATATAATGCACAACAACTTCAAAGGATATTCTCTAAACACAATCAAGGAAAACGTAAAAAAACAATTCCATGGCATTGGTTAAAGGATCAGAAAAAATCAACTCTTTCCTAAATACAAGCAACATGTCAGGAATGAAATTGGAAATCTCGAATCTCTTTTAATCAAAAATCAGGTAAAGAACTAACACTCATGATAGCCATTAGTTTCATTATCTTCTTGCCAAAATAAGAACAGACAACTCTATCCGGCACATTGAATTTTAAAATCATGAAATCAATTATTTTTAGCCTATAAGTATACCTTGTCTTCGTTCAAAGGACGATAAAAAGCACCTACGAACACCGCAACAACAAACACAGAATAGGGAGGAAAAAAAAGAAGGACGGAAAGACCTTTTACAACAAAGGTTTCATTCGCAGAGAGTCAACATAGGGCGTACCTAAAGAAAGGGAGGACTCGGTTCTTTTTGCGCAGGTAACTTTTTGAATATAGATTCTATTAGATGCATCTGTTCTTGTTGAAACCTACTTCGAGTTTAACTGCATATCATGGTGTCATACCCCAAATTTTACCCTTAGATTACTGATCATTTTGCATTTCATCTTGTTCCATATTTTATTTTAACTAACCGCTAACCGGTTTGCCCAATTGGTTCGTTTTGTAGGTGCGCTGAAAAAGCTCAAATATATTATTGTGTGCCATTAATTCATGTCAGTGCAGACACATCACCAGTCTGTGGCGATTACAGAGCCAATTCATTGTCAGAGGATCCCCAAAAAACTAGGGTCTCCTACCTCTAGAATTACAGGACAGTGGGTTGAGAAATGGTTCGAATTCTATGGCAGTGTGGATGTTGGATTTTCCTCAGTATAGTCCGTCTTTATTTGAGAATCGGATTATTTAATCGTCAGATGGATTTTGGCAGTGCTGTGGGATTTATGAACTATGTTGAGGTGATGCCGTTAAAATCAGATTGATCGAAATTCGAATGTATGCGCGAACTACTGGCAAAGAGATTATCTAACTGAGTTTAAGACTGTGTTCACTGTCTCATTGCTGGTTATGAGTTAGAAGCACAATTTGAGCCGATTCATGATTCACATCGAATTAATAATGAATGTCAGTGGTTTCAAATAATTGCGAGCTAACAGAAATTTCATATTCGGATTGTGGAAAATTTAAGCTATTTGGGAAAGAAATTTGGATTTAAATTACTCAGAAAATTGGATTTACATTTTATTCAAATTGAGTTACATCATTTTCAAACGGAAGTCCAAATTTTACATTGTTAATATCCTAAGAATAAATTCTAAGTCCTAATTCTTCATGTTTCCAACTTCTTCGATCTTCAAGTCAACAACCTGCAAAAATAGCAAACGGTTTAGAATGAATTTATTTTAATCGAAAAGTGATTTTAATTTTAATTTTTCAGACCCTCAGAGTATGTTCATCATTCGGTCCGGGAGGGGTAACAAGCGAATGGCGCCAAAACCTCCCAGTTTCATTTTCCGACCTCGGCAAAAATCCAATAGAATTCTGTTCTTAGAGAGAGAGAGAGAGAGGGAGAGCTTATTTTGGAAAAATGATTTTGTAGCCAAACAGGTCCCTAATCCGAAATCCATATCAGAAACAGATCCAGATCCATATCCGAATCCATATCCAACTTCAGAATCAGTCTAACAAACAGATCAAATCCAGAATCATCATCAAGAGTCCGTTAAATCCGAAAGTGGAAAAGTATAATCACAAAGATCAAAATCCAGATTTCACCATCAAGACAGTAATAAACAGAATCCGAAAATGGATATTATCACCATCATTAAACAAATCCATAAATGGCAATAGCAACATCAATGTTTCCAAGGCCAAAAATCTCGAAATGGAAAGAAGTCACCGACATGTCAAAACTTGTCCAAATAAAAAAGGAAAACTGTTGTATTCCTCCAAATCCATTTTAAGAAAAATCAAAGATATAAGAAGAACAGATGAACAGAAGTGGGGATCCGGAAATCATCACAAAACGGACGAAAAATCGTTGAACAAAATCAGCCCCAAAACTTTCATCGGATCCAAAATCCAAAAAGCTCAGAAGTATTCATCATAGCCTTAGATATAAATGCAAAAAAATTGTCAACAATCAAGCCATGAAAACCCAAACCATGAATCCGTCATAAACACCACAAACCAGCCACGAAACCATTACGAAAAGGGACTCAGAGAACCGAAAATCAGTTCTCATCATCGTCTTCGAAACCAAACCCTCATAGCCTCCAAATGCAAACTATAACACCATCACAAAATCATCAAGAACGAAACTAATCCGTAAGACTCGTCGCCTTTTTAACTTTTGTGTTGTTTTTAACAGGAAAATGGAACAGAAGAAGAAGAAGAAAGAAAAGCCATGGAAGACGAAGGAAGAGAGGAGCGGACGAGATTGAGAGAGGAGAAAAATATTTCGCAGAACAACCCTCTATGAGGGGCGCCCTGCCGTTCTACTGATTTAGGGTTACAAACCCTAAATCTTCCCCCTCCCCCTTTTTATGATCTGACCCGGGTCGGGTCTAGGAGGTGATGACCCAGCCCGACCCAATCTCTTATTTATTTATTTATTTATATTTTATTTTCAGTTATTTTGTTTTAATTGTAATTATTTAGTTAATAATAATAAATTACTAACCACTAACAAAACTAACCATTAACCAATAACTAAAAAAAATCTAAAAAATATTTTTATTAAACATTTAAAACGAATTTTAATAATAAAAAAATAAATAATAATAATTAAATTTATCATTTAATTTCTTTAAAAAATATATAATTAGAGTTTTTAATTTAAATGTTGATTTGATTTTACCTCATAATACTAAAAAAATATTTAATTAATAAAAAAGAAATTTTAATAAAAGTGCTTAGATTAGTGTTGAATTTATTTTCTGTTTACATAATAATAAGAAACCATAAAAAATGATAAGAATTAATGTTTCAAAATTTTAATTTGAGGTCTATTACGTAGTTTTTTTTCTGAAAAATATTGTTTTTTTAGTTTTATATATATTAAAATACAAAAAGATGTTTATTTTAGTTTTTTAGGTTAATCTCCTTTTCTTAATAAATAAATATCAAAAACATTTATAAAATAACTTAATAACTTTTTGTTAAAAATAAATAAAACTCATCCTTTTTAGTTTAAGATTTAACCATCCATTAATTGTAACCCCTTTTTAAACTTAGATCTAATTTTTAAATTAAACAAATTTCTCCATAACATTTGAAAACAATTATTTCTTCTTTTCCATTCAACTTAGATTTAATTTAATAATTCTCGCAAAGATCATAAAAACAATTAACCATAATTTTTTTTTTAAAACTAAAAGCAATTTCACCTTTCAAAATTTATTTCTCAATTATGCATCCTCATCACGTTCATGAAATTACATTGCTACCACGTCTCAATATTATCATCATTTATATATCATTTCCATTTATCTGTCTTAACGTTATTTCCCTCCGAAGGAAAGATTACCTTGTTTGATCACCGTGTCAATGCCTTCACCCTCAGCCCATCTTAGCCTTAGGATCCGAGTCGCCTTACTCGTGCTTAGGCGTCCCGCCGTGGATACACCTTCACCTTGTCCAACCTTAAGACTTTGAGTCGCCGTACTCATGCTTACGCGTTTTGTCGTGTACATTTACCCTTTTATCCTAGCCTTAGGATCAGGAGTCGTCGTACTCCATATAAGTTTTCCTCCGTGGAATACTTATCTCACACCCTTTCAATTCAACTTTAATGTAGAATAGGAGTCGTCGCACTCAACATAAATGCTTCCATATGAACGTTTATTCCCCCTTGAGACCTTGACCACAGTCAAGAAGTTCCTCTTCCTCCCTCTGTGAGGGGAACTACGATTACTCTAATTCCATCCCCTACCTCAGATACGTAGGCACAAGATGCGAGTCTTGGCGAGTAAACTTAGGACTAACCCCTTAGACCTTTCTCTTTAGCCTTTAACCATTAGCATTACGCTTAAGCAAATAACTATTAACAATAACACATTAAAACAAGAGGTTCCTGTAGAGTACTACAGAAGTTTAGGATGCTAATACCTTCCCTAAGCTTAACCAATCCCAGAACCTTAGATCTCTCCCCGCATTGTGTTTACAATGCAAAATAGGTTTTTCCTTTCTTTAACCTTTCCTTCGGATAAATCAAAGACCGGTTGTGAATCTAAGACTGTGATTCAAATTAATCAATAATTTGATATCCTATTCTCACCGCAACACATGTTTGTTACCGCATTTGTTTTTTTAGCTATTATGTTGTGTCCGTTTTGCCGTGCAAATGTTGCTTTGTCTTCGCTTTTTTTTCCTCTTCTATTCTTCAATCCAGTTCGATGTCCGTACGTTTCCGGTTTTGTTTTACTAAGCGTCCACCGTCCCTTTCATAAAATCTTGAAGTGCTACTTACAAGGGGAAGTGGGGATTACAGATGCATATAAACAGAGATGTTAAGAACAGTTGAAAGATGAAGTTAAGTTACAGCCACAACGTGGCGGTTTTAGGTTCACGGTGAGGACTTGTGCATGAAGAAGGGTTGGATTTGAGCGTGATAGCCATGAAAGAGAAGGGGAGAAAATTGAAGATGTAGGAGAGAAACCTAACGAGAGGATGAGGGTGAAGATCTGCTTAGGGCTCTCCTAAGATCTCATCATAGTGAGACGAGTGGGCTTGCGGACCCAACCCAAATGAGCTTGGCTCTTTGTTTGTTTTGTTGGCACTTTTGTTTGTTTTTGTTACCTCACATAGATGACATGGTCCGAGCCAACGCCCTCCCCCAACACACACTCCTTTTTTTCTTTTTTACCATTTTTTTCCATTATTATCTTTTTTTTTTCCTTTTAACTTTTGATTAAACTACTCAATAATTCATGATTAATCAAAAATTCAGAATTAAAATGTGAGATTAATTAGTCATTATTTTATAGGTAGGGTTATTTCTTGGTTTATTAGATTCTCGAATTAGTATCATTCAACCATTTTCATTAAGTTTTCCTTGTTGGGATTTTTGTTAATTCAACGGATATTTATTTTGGGTTTTCTTTTTTGAACGTTGTGAATTTCTCTATTTCATCCTCGCCCAGTTTTCATTTTCTCAATGGTAGTTTGTGATTACTAGTTACTCGCTGGTTCGTTTTGGCCCGACTATAATATATGTTGAACTGCGCTTGTTGTTACCTTTGAATTAATATATTTGCATATTATGTCTAAGGGAGGAACCTGTGTACGACTTCATAAGTCGTACACACTACATTTTTCATTTGCATCGTTTCGCTCCATTTGATCCCTAATTTATTAGGTCGATTAGCTTAGGCTACATCCTTATACCTTAATATAAGATCCCCTTTAATAGCAACTCTTAGACAACTTAAATTCAAATCCCCTACTCTCCCATAAGAGAATTAGACGTGATTCATCTGTGTAGTCAAGATATCATTCTCCTACCCCATAAAATAATCGAGAAAGATGTAGCATCTTTTCACTTAAGAGAGGTATGTGGCATATTCGTCGATAAAAATCAAAATTAGAGGCCTTCTCTCAACGCGACGCAAAGATTGTCTTATATATGTTTGTGGTGGTTAAGTCGAGTGCTCTCCCTAAGATGACGACTCGTCTCTTCTCTTAGAATCAATCAACAAAACCTCCCCCTAGAACTTTGGCCATAGTCAACGGTTCCTTAATCCCGTTAGGGGAATTACGAATACTCTAATTCCATTCCCATCAGGATACGTAGGCACAAGATGCGATTTCTTGACGAGTATACTTAAAAATAAACCCCTAGGTCTCTCACCCTTAGAAAACAACAATAACACAATAAAACAATAGTTTATTGTAGAGTACTACATATACTTAAGATGCTAGCATCTTCCCTAGGTATAACCAACCCCCAAACCAAATACTCTTTAGCTTTGCATTTGCATTACATACTTTTGGGTTATTCGATCTTTTCCCTTCCCTTAGACAAATGAAAGACCGGTGGTGAATAATGATTTGCGATTCAAGTTAACCAATAGCTTGATATCCTATTCTCACTGCAACAGAAATGACAACTTCACTGGGGAAAGCTCTTATCATGAGGTTTCCCATGACTTTTTTATAAGTGTTTATTGTTGTATACCTATAAGTTAATCTATATATTTATTTATGTTTTGGGTTGATATCCTTGTGTGGTGAGAAATGTCCTATACCCGGACTTGAGTGTACTTATTATTGGAAGGTGATATATTTGAGAAGGTTATTGGGAGTTGATTCCTGACCAAGATGACTTGAGAATCACCGCTCAGTTAAGGCCCTCTTGAGAATGGTATTATTGAACGAGTATTCGTGAAAACATTTACTATTTTCAACCTAGGAGCCTGTGATACTGGGAACCTTTAGTTACCCTAAACTTAATTTGGAATTTTTTAGGACGTAGTGTGATGACTATAAGGGAGTAATCCCAAAGTAGTTGATACGCGATACCATACGTGATACCATGTATGTTTGACTGTCCACATGTTTGTGCATATAACTTGCAATTTTCAATTATGTCTTCGAGTTTTTCACATAGTGCATGATCTGACCAAACCACCACAACCATTGGATTCCTTGTGAAAAAATACACAATTTCCTTTTTTGTTTCACTCAATTTCATTAAGTTTTGAGCAAGTTATGACCCTTTATGCAAATCTGCCTAGATTATGTGCAAGTTGCCTTGAGTTTTTACCCTAGTTTTCCCCATTTTAGACCCCATTTTCAAAAGTGCATAACTTCATTGATTTTTATCATTTTGTTGCCATTATTTTTTATAAATGCTCCTTGATATGTATAGTTTCAGTGTGGGGAGGAATAATTCAATAATTTTTATATTTGAAACACTTTGCCTCACTTGAATGACATGACCTTTTTTAGGGGTTTTCACTTGTTTTCATGAGTTTCTTTGGCTTGGTACTTGATCTTCCTTGTATGTTTGATCATGTATAAATCACTTTTGGATGTGTAACATGTTTTTATGTTTTAAAAATTTTGGTTCCTTTATTTACCATGCTTATTCTTGCCTTTCTAAATGCTTGAGTATGAAAAACATGCCTTGAAACCTTTGGTTGACTTGTGACATGCTTCTTGATGTTGTAACCTTTTGAACATGACCCCTTAAATTCATCTTACTTTTCTATGTGTATTGTTAGAACCATAACATGTTTAGGGTTTGATTCTTACCTTTGTAAATGCATGAATGTGAATGTGTGTATTTGGAACTTCTCTGTGAATCTTTGTGTTTATTTTTGATGTTTGTTCTCATCCAATTGCCTTGTTATGCCTTGTTTCAAAGGAAAGTATCTCTTTTGATTTCACTGTCATAGATAGCTCATTACCCCTCTCCTTGACTTGTTTAAATTATTAGGTCCTTTAATTTAGTTAAGTTAGAATCTATATCCATTAGACTTTGCTTTAAGTCTAAAGACCTATCCCTTGTTAGGAGTATCCTTCAATTATAAATTTAAGATAGAGTTTGTTAACTCTATGTAAGGATCATTGTCATGATTACTTACTCATCTCTTGGATTTTGTTAAAGTCAACCCCCTTGAGTGTTAAATTTAGATCTAGAGAGTTTTGTCAAACTCTACACAAACATTGTTATGTTTGTTCCCCTTGGAGTCTTGACCATAGTCAAGTATTCCTCAACATTAGTAAGGAGGACTACGGTTGCTCTGATTTCATCCTAGTAAGGATACGTAGCCATAAGATGCAACATCTTTGCGAGAAAACTTAGAACTACCCTTAGGTATTTACCTCAAGCTTTACCCTATCCTCGATCCAATATCCCTAGCAAATAACTTAGATAATTTAGCATACAAACACATACACACAAAAGGTTCATGTAGAGTACTACAGATGTTTAGGATATGAGAACTACCATAAGTATAACCCACCCTTGATCCCCAAATCTTTAGTGTTGTTGTCACATCGTGAAATTTTTTTTCTTTCTTTAACCTTTCCTTTGGATAAATCAAAGCTCAGTGGTAAATTTCAATGAATCAAAGATTCAAGTTAATTAATAGCTTGACATTCGATTCTGACTGCAACACGTGTATCTTTGTGGATCTTTATTTTCCTGTGTTTGTGCATCCCTGCATTCATAAGCATCATATTACATTGGTTTCATGGAATTCAAATTTTATTTATAAACGTCACATGACCATTATGGATTCCAAAAGGAAAAACACTTTAAAATATTCTTTCGAGAGTCTTAAATTGGATGACGTAAGGAAGTTAGGAGCTCTGGTTGAAGATCAAGAAGGATTCAGAAACAAGTACGGGAAACTCTTATCATTATTGAAGATTCAGGTGGACAATGGACTTCTTTCTACACTACTACAATTCTATGATCTGGATTATCACTGCTTTATTTTCCCGGACTATCAGCTTGTGCCTACCTTAGAAGAATATTCTCAGTTAGTTGGTTTGCCCATTTTGGATGAGTCTCCTTTCCCTTTCCTGGAGAAGGACCCTAAAGAAAAGACATTTCCAAAGCTATATATATGAAGTTATCTGATATCAAAGCCAATATGATTACTAAAGGTGGAACTTTTGGATTAACAACAGACTTCCTGATCAAAAATTCCCAATATTATGCCGACCGTATGAGCATGAACGCATTTGAAGCCATCCTCACCTTACTTATCTATGGAGTCTTCCTGTTCTTGAGCTTTGAAGGAGTTTTGACCTTAATGCCATAAAAGCTTTCATGAGGAACAATCTCGTACCTACTCTGCTAGCTAATGCTTACCGTTCAGTTCATCTCCGAAATTTTCATGGTGGAGGAATGATTACTTGTTGTGTACCTTTATTATACAAGTGGTTTATTTCACACTTGCTCAAGTCTGTCTCCTTTTGGGATCTCAATAAAGGGTGTTGGTCACAGAAAATTATGGCTCTGACCCACTCAAATATTGATTGGTATAACCGTGTATATGATGGGATATTAATTATTGATAGTTGTGGAGACTTCGCCAATGCACCTCTCCTTAACATCAATGGAGGAATTAGTTACAATCCTATTCTAGCTCGCTGTCAGTTAGGATATCCTATGAAATATCAAGAAAAGACAACATTCACGTGCCCATTTGGTACATTTTCTTATAGGAGAATGCCATTTGGTATTTGCAATGCTCCTGGAACATTCCAGCAATGCATGAAAATTGCATGGAAGTGTTTATGGATGATTTTACTGTTATGGTTCTTCATTTGATGCATGCTTGAAAAGTTTGAACATGATTTTAGAGAGATGCATTGAAACTGACCTTGTTTTAAATTATGAAAAATTCCATTTTATGGTTGAGTAGGGCATTATTTTGGGTCACATAATTTATGAAAAAGGAATTTTAGTAGACCCTACTAAGATTGATGTGATTTCTACATTGCCTTACCCATATTGCATTCGCGAGATTCGTTCTTTCCTTGGTCAGGTAGGCTTTTGCAGGCGCTTCATAAAGGACTTCAGCAAGATTACACTTCCACTTTCAAACTTGTTGAAAAATTATGTGACCTTCAACTTTGATGAGAAATGCAAGCAGGCATTTTATTTCTTGAAGAAAGCATTGACATCCGCCCCCATCATACAACCTCCTGACTGGAACCTTCCTTTTGAGATTATGTGTGATGCATCCACATACGCAGTTGGAGCGGTCCTTTCACAAAGGGTGGATAAGGCTACCCATGTTATTTACTATGCTTTTAGAACTTTAGATTCAACACAAACTAATTACACTACCATTGAAAAGGAACTTTTAGCTATTGTGTTTGCTCTTGACAATTTTAGATCATATTTGCCTAGGTTCCAAGGTTGTTGTTTTTACTAACCATGCAACGTTGAAGTATCTTCTCAAGAAACCATAAGCAAAATCGATATTAATTCGGTGGAGCCAAGAAGCTAGTAGCTGACCACTTGAGAAGAATAGAGCGGGATGAAGATCCTTATCCCACTCAGGATGGCTTTCCTGATGAGCAGTTACTACTCTTACATGGAGTTACCCCTTGGTTTGCTGATATTGTTAATTATCTTGTTGCCGGTGTTTTTTCTACAGGTGCTTCTAAGGCGCAAATTCACAAACTCAAGAGTGATGCCAAATAATATATGTGGGACGACCCATATCTTTATAAGTTTGTTAGTGATCAGGTTATTAGGAGGTGTGTCCCCGACTATGACATTATATTGATATTGCATTTTTCTCACACCTCTCAAGTTGGGGGACACTTTGGACCTCAAAGGACAGCAAGAAAGGTCCTAGACTAAGGTTTCTATTGGCCTACCATCTCTAAAGATGCATATGAGATATACTGCACTTGTAAAGAATGTCAAATAGTAAGTACAAACATCACTCATAAGAGTGAAAAGCCTCAACAACCTATGCTTTTCTGTGAGGTATTTGATGTATGGGGAATTGATTTTATGGGTCCCTTTCCTGTATCTTTTGGTTTTCTCTATATTTTACTTGTTGTTGATTATGTTTCAAAGTGGGTGAAAGCTATCCCGACTAAGACTAATGATTCTAGAGTTGTTGCAGATTTTGTCAGGTACAATATTTTTTGCAGGTTTGGAATACCCCGAGATATAATAAAGTAACCAAGGCACTCACTTCTGTAACCGCACCATGGAAGCCTTGCTCCGAAAGTATGGAATAGTGCATAGAGTCTCTACTGCATACCACCCCAAACTAATGGGCAAGCTGAGATCTCAAACAGGAAGATCAAACAAATTTTAGAGAAAATGGTGCAGCCAAACAGGAAGGATTGGAGCCGCTGCCTAGAAGACGCACTTTGGGCTCAAAGAACAACTTTCATGACACCTATAGGGATGTCTCCTTATCGGATATTTTTTGGTAAGGCATGCCATCTTCCTGTAGAGATAGAACACCGTGCATATTGGACGGTAAAAAGTTGTAATTTGAAGATGTAACAAGCAGTTATTGAAAGAAAACTCCAATTACAACAACTTAAAGAGCTTAGGCTAGAGGCTTATGAAAGTTGTAGGATTTATAAAGAGAAGACTAAGCACTTCCATGATAAAATTATTTCTAGGAAGGAATTCTCTGTGGGAAAACAGGTTTTACTATTTAACTCCCGCCTTAAGTTTATGGCTGGGAAACTTCGATCCAATTGGATTGGCCCTTTTGTTGTTACTAATTGTCATACCAAAAATTTGTCCTACCCTGTATATACATTTCATTTATACATCAGCCCACCAACCATTACTCATAAAACCAAAAAATATATATTGTTATTTTTTTTTATTTAAGCTTCATTCATATCAAGTGAGAGTTAAATGGATGGAATTTGATTGTGTGGTTCAAATTCGAAGTAGGAGTGCAAGGATCGATTAATACGAAGGACCAATCCCATTGACATTGAGGTTTAATCAAATTTACAATTTCAAGATTCACTTTTTCATCACCAAAATTCTACAAGGAAACGAGGTCCATTACTATTTTGTTTAAAGTATTGTTATTACCAAGGCCCATGACTTGAGAAAAGCCAGAATTATACTAAAAGTTCATAAATTCAAGAGGCCCATTCAAAAGTCGTTGTTGGAAGAGTTTGAAAGGATAAAAAAATAGAAAAAAGAGGTCCATCTCAATTTCATTTCAGCAAACCCATAAGTTACAATCAATTGCGAAAGATTTAAAAAAAAGGGGCTTTCCTACGGTCCACATCCTCCATTGGGTGACTTTCATCAGTACACAAACTTGATATTTCACACTTGAAAACGACAAAAAAAAAATTGCAGCAGCTTCAATTATGCGCTACTCCAATTTCCCAAAGCCTACGATAACAACAACCTTCCATCACTACTCGCTTTTCGTACATGGTCCACGACGTGCTTCACGATTCAAAAACGCAAATGGCAACGCAATGCACCAGTGCATTTTGCGGCCAATATACAGAAGGATATGAAGTTGTACACGGTAAAAAAAAACAAAGAAAAGGACAAATACCCTGCTTTTCCAACAAAACAACGCAACCAAAATAAAGTACAAACACAACGCACAAAGAAGCCACATCCTGTGCATATAACCGCAATGTAAAAACAATTTCAGCCGACCATAAACTCTTGGTACGTGATTCCTGATGCACATAGGAGATTTTATCCAACGGATGAAACCATTTCAGTATCACGTTATTTAATTTCCAACTCAAACAACACCAACGGGGGGGGGGGGGGGGACCCTCAACAAAACCTCATCTCACCTCAATCCCTAATTTCTTGAAACCCCTTAACCATATAAAGCTCACAAATCCTTCATCAAATGGGGGGGGGGGGGGACGAAAATCCTTCACCAATCGAAACGTTATTTTCAATCTTCAACTCTACCCTTCAACTCACCTACCCTCCCTCAAACTTTCATAAAACCAAACCTTCAATATCAACCTAGAAATTTCTTCTCCAACTTCTAAACTTCAAACCCAAACTTTAACCCAAATAGCAACAAATCAAACCATTTTCCACCTTCAATCCATTTTTTAAACCAACTCAGAAATTAGATGAAACAAAATAAAATAGAGAATAGAGAGAGATTGAGAGCCAAACCCAGAAAAAATTTAAGAAGGAGAGAGAGGCGAAGTCTATTCAAAGTGAATAAGGTCAAATCTAGCTTGCATCACTTTCTTTTTTTTGTTTCGTGGCTTGTTTTTTTCGACGTTGTTTTTGTCTTAGTTCACGACCTTGTGTACCCTGTTTGTTCTTCACAATAAGTTTTGGTTTGTGTTCACAATGAGAACTTAGCTTTATCTTTTTGTTTTTTGTGTTTCGTAAACCGTGTGTGATGGCATATCCAAACCTATATGGATTTTTATTTTTACAGCATAGTTTTGTGTGGATGAATGGGCCGTGAGGCCCATGAGGATTCTACTTATTTCTTCTGTCCATATTATATCCCATGTTCTGCTTGCACTCCTTGGATAATTTAAGTTTTTATTTAAAATTGTCATTTAAGTGTTCTTGTGAATGGTTAACTTAGTTTTTTTTGGTTAATGATTTTTATTATAAAAAACATCATTAGTATTTTGTTAAATCTTTTTTATTTATTTCCTAAGTCTTTCTTATTTAAGCGTTGATGATCTTTTCTTTCAAATATCTACCTTGTTTTCTTACTTTTAATTTCTTTTCGGTCGATGACGATACTCCAAGTTATAACTTTGTCAAATTATTGACAAATAATAACAAACCCGAGACCATTTTCTTTTTAACTTTTTCATTTTTGATTTTTATCGATTTCTATTCATTTCTTGCTCATTTTGGTCAATGACAATTTTTAAGAATTATTATCGGTCAAAATATTGATAGATGATGATTTATTTGAAACTAATTCATTTTCCATTTCATTTTTTTTATTCATTTTATTGAATCTGTGAAATTTAGCATTTTTTTGAACGATCATTATTGAGGTGTACACCTTAAATAATGTGTTTATCGACTTTTCGTTTTAGCATTCTCGTTTGGATAAAGAAATATCATAAGAATCTAGCATTCCATGTGATATTTCCGTTGTTCATCCAAACATAAATCGAATGAAAAGGGTGTTGTCGAGATCTAGCATCACGATAATACTCCGATTAATTGGTTGTGAGGCCGACGTCTCATTTACCAAATAATCGTCATTTTCGAATCCAATTTCGTATTCTCACCTCTCGTACCGCAAACTCTTTCCATACCCTCGATTCAATTCAATTCTTCAAAATACCTTTCTCGATTAAAACTCCGAAAGAAGGAGATTCTTGGAATCTAGCATTCCTTGAATTTTCGAGTGAATAGTTCTCGAGGCACGCTATTGAGTTATTATTCACTCAACCTTTCGACTTTTTCAAAACATTTTCTCGATTAATTGGTTGTGTATCTGTTACAGTTATCAGCTCCAAAATTGTTTGATTGTGATCATGTGATCCTGGATCTTGTATCTTGCATATCATTTGCATTGCATCTCATAAGTTGTGCATTTTGCATTTCCAATCCTTCAGCAAAGTCTTATGTCTCCTTCCTTCCTCTCTAGTAAATCAAGTTGATTCCTCGACACCAGTACGCGACTAGAGCAAATACAAGACGAATGATGGAGCAGATTCAGCAGGAGCAAGCTGCCTTCAGGGAAGAGTTGGATTCTATGAAAGGAAAGATTGACCAGATCCTCGAAGCCATCCTCGCAGCCAGAAGAGAGGAAGAACAGCGTGAAGCCGCTGCTGTCGTCAACAATGGTCAAGGACAAGGGTCTACTGTCATCCCTTTGGTTCCAATTCCAAATCCTCATGGGATGCCGTTGAACTTCAATAACGCAGCCGAAGGAAACACTTCTCAGCCAATCCCAGTGCATGGAGTTACTGTTGGAGCTATCCCGCAGGCTCAGCCTACTGTCGTGCAGATCCCAGCTCCCTATACCGAAGATACTCTGATGGATCATTATGATGACGTTCAGAACTATCATGCTGCTATCCCCATTTCCAATCCTGTTGCCGCTCAGGATTCAGAAGCAATGAAGATGTGCCGAGATCTAGCCGAGAAACTCCGAGCCATGTAGGGGCACAATTCAAATTCTTTCAGTGCTTTGGAATTATGCTTGGTGTCTGATGTTGTCATTCCTCCCAAGTTCAAGGTGCCCGAATTTTCGAAGTACAAAGGTCTCAGTTGTCCAAACATTCATTTGAAGATGTACTGTCGCAAGATGGCTTCCTATGCCAGAGACGAAAAGCTCATGATTCATTGCTTTCAAGACATCTTGTCTGGGGCATCACTTGAATGGTATATGCAGCTGGAACGTAACAGTGTGCGCACTTGGGCCGAGCTAGTCGATGCATTTGTCAAGCAGTATAAGTACAACACCGACCTTGCTCCGAATCGTACTCAACTTCAAAGTATGGCTCAGAAGGATGGAGAATCTTTCAAGGAGTACGCGCAACGATGGAGAGAGCTTGCCGCAAGGGTGCATCCACCTCTGGTTGACCGTGAACTAATTGACATCTTCATGGGTACTTTACAAGGCCAGTACTACGAAAAGCTGATTGGTAGTGTCTCCGCTGGATTCTCTGACTTGGTGATCGTTGGTGAGAGAATTGAAGAAGGGCTGAAGAGTGGAAAGATCCCAGGAGGTTCTAACAACCAGGTCAATGCCAAGAAGCCTTTCAATGGATACAAGAAGAAAGAGGGCGAAACAAATGCCATCTCTTTGCAGAAAGGGCAAGCTTCTCAACAAGCTCCTGCTCCTATGCCTTATCAAGTTCCCTATTATCAGTATCCGTATGTTGCTGCTGCGCAATATGCTCCAATGCCTTATTAGCCAGCTGTTCAAGCAGTTCAAGCTCAAATGCCACAGAAACAGGCTCCTCAGCTACAAGCCTACAACCAGCAAGGATATCGGTATCCTCCTCAGCAACAACAAATGCAAGCTACTCAGCAACGACAAGGTACTCGCCCACAGCGTCAGCAGAGAACATGGAGGCCAGATAGAGTCTTTGACCGTCTACCAATGACATATGCTAAAATCTTTTCTCAGTTGATGGAGAAGAAAGTTGTTGTTCCGAGAGATTTGGCCCCTCCAACTGTCATTCCTGCCGATTACGATGCAAATGCTCATTGTGAGTTTCATAAGGGCGCTCCAAGTCATACCATTGAGGACTGCAGAGCTTTCAAGCACATAATTCAAGACATGATCGACAGGGATGCTATCAACTTTATTGGAAAGTCTCCAAATGTCATCAACAATCCGATGCCACCAGCTAACTAGTGCCAACATCAAGCAAAGTCAAGTTCATTTCTCGAAGAAGGCCGTCACGTCGCCATTTCATATTACGCATTTCTTATATTTGTCTTTGTTTTTTTAAGTATTGTATGCTTTGAACAATTGCCATTCGTATTTGGTTTTCATTAATGTATCGTTTATGCATGTTTTGAAGTAGTTATGTCGTATTCACTCATTTTCACTTATCACCGACACATTTGTTCACTTCACTCTATTCGCTGTGGTTTAGCATGATTTGAGGGAGGATGATGAAAACGAGATACCCATAATTGCAAACCTTATGCTTTCAGATCGAATCTCGTCAATGATGTACAAACATTGCTTAAATTTCCTAAACACTGGAGATATAAGGAGTTAATCCCTAGTAAACCACTTCGAACCTAGAAGTATCAGTTTCCTTCGGAGAATCAAACCTTTTACATTCAACCTGGGGCAAGGTAGTGTTCAGTTAATCCAACTCCGCATCGAATCAACAAAAGCAAAATCTAGAAGACGGTTGTTCATCAATGACCCATGCTATGGCAGTCACAACAAAATTCAAAAAATTAAAAGCCTGCTAAGTCAAACACCTCAGAGGGGACTTAGGAAAAATCAAGGCAATCCCGAGGGATTTGACAAGCAAAACCAATCCATGCAAAAGTTAGGGATAAAAAAAATAATAAAAAAAAAACAAAAGCAAAAGAGGACCCCAAAACCCTCAACAAAAATAAAATAAGATTCAATGGCCACTCAAATCAAAGGATCATTGACATCCAGAAAAATAAAGTGATTGCCACGTCGAGCAAACCTTGAACCATCAAGTTTATACCGTCAAGACAAGTGTAGAATTAACTGAGCGTAGGACTGGAGATCATTAAGAAGAAGGGGTGGGTACAAATCATACTTTGAGCCTAATATCCTCTATTTCATAACCGCGAACCAGACCACGTTACAACCCTCGAAAGACCTAATTGAGGCGGGGTTTACTCTGAAAACATACTATCGCAGGGTTGCGTAACCTGACTCCTCACATGATTTCTAATCATCAACGTTGGTGTCATTTCTCTTGATATATCTTTCACACCAATCAAAATCAGCACAACGTTTGAGCTAATGGTTCATTCGTCTCACTATCACGACACTCTCAATAAACTATATTTTTTTCAAAACTTGCATCGAACTTTACATTAAGATTATCATTTGTGAGTGCACAATTTTAATGGCAAGATAGTGCTAGATATCAAAGACACTTCAACAGAGGGCAATCAAGGAGGAACTTGACTTCTAGTGGCTGTCACGAAGTAAGACTACCTCAAAAACCCACAAGATAGGGCAAATCAATCAAGAGCTCGAGCAGGGGCAGGCCATTACCATGTTCAGAATGGGGCAAACCACTCAACAGCTCGAGCTGGGGCAAGCCATTTCAAGTCATCTGAGTTCAACTTTTGTATGTCAGAGCTGGTTAACCTGGGGCAGACTAGTTAACAAGTTTAGATTGGGGCAAGACCAAGTTATCCTGATTATCAAGTAAAGTTACAACCTTCTCTAAAGCAAATTCACAAGTTACCAAATACCCAGATTAGGAGCATCCAAAGCATCTTTCGCTTTAATCATGGCATCTTCAACGAACTGCGTGTCGAGGAAGTCAATCCCTCCCACCACCCGAAGTCTAATTCACATTTGCAACTACCCAAAGTCCACCATGCTGGCGTCTCCACCTGCATTTTTAATTACCCGTCTGCAATCATATGCATCATACGCATTACATTCGGTATCATAAGCATCTTACATCATATGCATACCCAATCATATCATACCTCCCCAGCCTTTGCATCTCCGCGCGTCAGCATTTGCATTTGCACTTCCATTCGTTATGGAACATCATTATTATCCAACATTCGCATATGCAGGTTGAGGTCCAGGATCAATCTCGAAGATTTCGAAGACCACCATCAGCCCAATTAGGGGGATCCTCCGCGAGAACGTGGGTTTCTCCCATGAATTTCAAGGACATTCAAAGCAACATTCAGCCCAGTCAGGGGCATCTTTTTAAGACCATGGGTATCTCCCACAACGTATTTCAACCTCGTGGTTGATCAGAGTTTCGAGTCAACACTCAACCCAGTCAGGGGCATATTATTCAAGGTCGTAGGTGTTCCCCACGAAGTTGTTAAACCTTTTGTTGAACAAGACAAGACATCAAGCAAAATTCAGCCCAGTCAGGGGCATCTTCTTAAGAATTCATGGGCGTAACCATGAAATCATTTCAACAAAATTATGATCTCCAAAGCAAAATGGTGGGCGTACCCCGTTGTTTCATTTCAATCCAATCTTCCTCTTGGGTGTTTCCCAATGAGTTGTATCCAGCAAGCGTGACCGTTGTCAATTGCCTTACTATCATCCTTTTGGTGATAGTCGAACCTCGTCAGTTCAACCTAGCCTACATCCTTTTGGGTGTTGTTAACCTTCAATTTATTTTGTTCTATCATCCTTTTGGTGATAGCAACTTGTTTATTTGTGTTTCGCTCCGTCATCCTTTTGGTGGGGGTCTTTCATAGTCATTAATGATAGATTGTGCGATATTGTTGGTGCGAGTTTCGCTCCGTCATCCTTTTGGTGGGGGGTCTATCACTTGGATTGGTGATAGATTGTGCGATATTTGTTTTTGTTTCGCTCCGTCATCCTTTTGGTGGGGGGTCTATCATAGTTATTAATGATAGATTGTGCGATAGTTTGTTTGTGTTTCGCTTCGTCATCCTTTTGGTGGGGGTCTATCATAGTCATTAATAATAGATTGTGCGATAGTTCATTTATGTTTCGCTCCGTCATCCTTTTGGTGGGGGTCCATCATAGTCATTAATGATAGATTGTGCGATGTTTGTTTGTGTTTCGCTCCGTCATCCTTTTGGTGGGGGGTCTATCATAGTCATTAACGATAGATTGTGCGATGTTTGTTTGTGTTTTGCTCCATCACCCTTTTGGTGGGGGGTCTATCATAGTCATTAATGATAGATTGTGCGATATGGTTTGGCGTGTGTGTCGCTTCGTCATCCTTTTGGTAGGGGGTCTATCATAGTCATTAATGATAGATTGCACAATGTTTGTTTGTGTTTCGCTCCGTCATCCTTTTGGTGGGGGGTCTATCATAGTCATTAATGATAGATTGTGCGATGTTTGTTTGTGTTTCGCTCCGTCACCCTTTTGGTGGGGGGTCTATCATAGTCATTAATGATGGATTGTGCGATATTGTTTGGTGTGAGTTTCGCTCCGTCATCCTTTTGGTGAGGGGTCTGTCATAGTCATTAATGATAGATTATACGATATTGTTTGGTGTGTGTTTCGCTCCGTCATCCTTTTGGTGGGGGGTCTATCATAGTCATTAATGATAGATTGCACAATGTTTGTTTGTGTTTCGCTCCGTCATCCTTTTGGTGGGGGGTCTATCATAGTCATTAATGATAGATTGTGCGATGTTTGTTTGTGTTTCGCTCCGTCACCCTTTTGGTGGGGGGTCTATCATAGTCATTAATGATGGATTGTGCGATATTGTTTGGTGTGAGTTTCGCTCCGTCATCCTTTTGGTGAGGGGTCTGTCATAGTCATTAATGATAGATTGTACGATATTGTTTGGTGTGTGTTTCGCTCCGTCATCCTTTTGGTGGGGGGTCTATCATAGTCATTAATGACAGATTGTGCGATAGTTTGTTTGAGTTTCGCTCTGTCATACTTTTGCTGGGGGGTCTATCGTAGTCATTAATGATGGATTGTGCGATATTGTTTGGTGTGTGTTTCGCTCCGTCATCCTTTTGGTGGGGGTCTATTGTAGTCATTAACGATAAATTATGCGATAGTTTGTTTGTGTTTCTCCCTGTCATCCTTTCGGTGGGGGGTCTATCATAGTCATTAATGATGGATTGTGCGATATTGTTTGGTGTGTGTTTCGCTCCGTCATCCTTTTGGTGGGGGGTCTGTCACTTGGATTGGTGTCAGATTGGGTGATAGTGTTTGTCCTATCATCCTTTTGGTGATAGTAGCCTTGTATGTTTCCTCCCATCATCCTCCTTTTGGTGATGGCGACCTTTTGCTAGTTATCCACATTTTGTTCAGAGATATACTTCATCCAGCATTTCAATTCCCGAGCATTTATTTTCTTTTTGGACAAATTCAGGGTTTTCTTTATATCTAATTGTCTCGTACTTCGAAAGAATGAACTCCCTAGTAGTTCATCTTACAAGTATCAAACCAATTAGATAGGGGCATTTGTCATACCCCAAATTTGTCCTGCCCTGTATATACATTTCATTTATACATCAGCCCACCAACCATTACTCATAAAACCAAAAAGTATATATTAATTTTTTTTTATTTAAGCTTCATTCATATCAAGTGAGAGTTAAATGGATGGAATTTGATTATGTGGTTCAAATTCGAAGTAGGAGTGCAAGGATCGATTAATATGAAGGACCAATCCCATTGACATTGAGGTTTAATCAAATTTACAATTTCAAGATTCACTTTTTCATCACCAAAATTCTACAAGAAAACGAGGTCCATTACTATTTTGTTTAAAGTATTGTTATTACCAAGGCCCATGACTTGAGAAAAACCAGAATTATACTAAAAGTTCATAAATTCAAGAGGCCCATTCAAAAGTCATTGTTGGAAGAGATTGAAAGGAAAAAAAAATAGAAAAAAAAGGTCCATCTCAAGTTCATTTCAGCAAACCCATAAGTTACAATCAATTGCGAAAGATTTAAAAAAAGGGGCTTTCCTACGGTCCACATCCTCCATTGGGTGACTTTCATCAGTACACAAACTTGATATTTCACACTTGAAAACGACAAAAACAAAAAAAAAACTGCAGCAACTTCAATTATGCGCTACTCCAATTTCCCAAAGCCCACGATAACAACAACCTTCCATCACTACTCGCTTTTTGTACATGGTCCACGACGTGCTTCACGATTCAAAAACGCAAATGGCAACGCAATAGACCAGTGCATTTTGCGGCCAATATACAGAAGGATATGAAGTTGTACATGGTAAAAAAAACAAAGAAAAGGACAAATACCCTGCCTTTCCAACAAAACGATGCAACCAAAATAAAGGACAAACACCACGCACACAGAAGCCACATCCTGTGCATATAACCGCAATGTAAAAACAATTTCAGCCGGCCATAAACTCTTGGTACGTGATTCCTGATGCACAGAGGAGATTTTATCCAACGGATGAAACCATTTCAGTATCACGTTATTTAATTTCCAACTCAAACAACACCAATGGGGGGGACTCTCAACAAAACCTCATCTCACCTCAATCCCTAATTTCTTGAAACCCCTTAACCATATAAAGCTCACAAATCCTTCATCAAATGGGGGGGGGGGGGGGGGGGACGGAAATCCCTCACCAACCGAAACGTTATTTTCAATCTTCAACTCTACCCTTCAACTCACTTACCCTCCCTCAAACTTTCATAAAACCAAACCTTCAATATCAACCTAGAAATTTCTTCTCCAACTTCTAAACTTCAAACCTAAACTTTAACCCAAATAGCAACAAATCAAACCATTTTCCACCTTCAATCCATTTTTTAAACCAACTCAGAAATTAGATGAAACAAAATAAAATAGAGAATAGAGAGAGATTGAGAGCCAAACCCAGAAAAAATTTAAGAAGGAGAGAGAGGCGAAGTCTATTCGAAGTGAAGAAGGTCAAATCTAGCTTGCATCACTTTCTTTTTTTTGTTTCGTGGCTTGTTTTTTTCGACGTTGTTTTTGTCTTAGTTCACGACCTTGTGTACCCTGTTTGTTCTTCACAATAAGTTTTGGTTTGTGTTCACAATGAGAACTTAGTTTTATCTTTTTGTTTTTTGTGTTTCGTAAACCGTGTGTGATGGCATATCCAAACCTATATGGATTTTTATTTTTACAGCATAGTTTTGTGTGGATGAATGGGCCGTGAGGCCCATGAGGATTCTACTTGTTTCTTCTGTCCATATTATATCCCATGTTCTGCTTGCACTCCTTGGATAATTTAAGTTTTTATTTAAAATTGTCATTTAAGTGTTCTTGTGAATGGTTAACTTAGTTTTTTTTGGTTAATGATTTTTATTATAAAAAACATCATTAGTATTTTGTTAAATCTTTTTTATTTATTTCCTAAGTCTTTCTTATTTAAGCGTTGATGATCTTTTCTTTCAAATATCTACCTTGTTTTCTTACTTTTAATTTCTTTTCGGTCGATGACGATACTCCAAGTTATAACTTTGTCAAATTATTGACAAATAATAACAAACCCGAGACCATTTTCTTTTTAACTTTTTCATTTTTGATTTTTATCGATTTCTATTCATTTCTTGCTCATTTTGGTCAATGACAATTTTTAAGAATTATTATCGGTCAAAATATTGATAGATGATGATTTATTTGAAACTAATTCATTTTCCATTTCATTTTCTCTCTTCATTTTTTTTATTCATTTTATTGAATCTGTGAAATTTAGCATTTTTTTGAACGATCATTATTGAGGTGTACACCTTAAATAATGTGTTTATCGACTTTTCGTTTTAGCATTCTCGTTTGGATAAAGAAATATCATAAGAATCTAGCATTCCATGTGATATTTCCGTTGTTCATCCAAACATAAATCGAATGAAAAGGGTGTTGTCGAGATCTAGCATCACGATAATACTCCGATTAATTGGTTGTGAGGCCGACGTCTCATTTACCAAATAATCGTCATTTTCAAATCCAATTTCGTATTCTCACCTCTCGTACCGCAAACTCTTTCCATACCCTCGATTCAATTCAATTCTTCCAAATACCTTTCTCGATTAAAACTCCGAAAGAAGGAGATTCTTGGAATCTAGCATTCCTTGAATTTTCGAGTGAATAGTTCTCGAGGCACGCTCTTGAGTTATTATTCACTCAACCTTTCGACCTTTTCAAAACATTTTCTCGATTCAAACCTCGAAAGAAGGAGGTTCTTGGAATCTAGCATTCCTTGAATTTTCGAGTGAATAATTCTCGAGGCACGCTCTTGAGTTGTTATTCACTCAACCTTTCTACTTTTTTCAAACTCAAACATTTTCCAACGTTCTCCTAAGTCGAATGCTCGTACGCATTCGCAACCCATATTTCGTACAAGCATTCACAACTCCTCGTGGTTTTGATATTGGAAGCACCCTTAGGGACCAATATCATTTCTCACAATCTAACCCTTGACACGTCGTCAAGTCGGTTCCATCTTCAATCAAATCCTCGACACGTAGTCGAGCCACTTCAAAACAGCTTCCTTTTTGCCTCACATTCCGTTTTCGATTCAATCTTTTTACAAACATTTTTTCTTAAACCTACGAAAGAGGAATATTTTTAGAATCTAGCATTCTTTGAATATTCGAATGAGTAATTCTCGAGGCGTGCCCTTGAGTTATTATTAGTTCATTCTTTCGATTTCAAAACATCCAACTCTTCATCTTCAACCCGATTTCCGAAATAATGGAGTTCTTGGAGTCTCGCATTCCTTGAATTCTTGAGTGACAAGCTCTTCAGACACGCTCTTGGGTTTCTTTTCAGTCACTCTTTCGTTCCTCAACTCAAAGTTCAAACCAATTCAAACCTCATCTTTTCGTGGTTGTTTCCACGAACTACGGACGCTCTGATTCTTTATTCATTCTTGAATATAAGATACGTAGGCACAAGATTGCGATTGGCGAGCACACTTATATCTTCCTCCATTATTTCGTTCATCCCCCGTCCTTTTCCCATAGTCGAACTACGACGCTCTGATTTCTCATTCTCGTCCGAATGAGCATACGTAGGCACAAGGGCCCCAATCCTCGGCGAGCACCCTATATTCTAACCACCCATCTTTCCTTAGCGTCTTTAACATTTTACCCTACCAATTCTACCTTTATCATCGAGAAGAAAAATAAGTAAACCTAAACAACACTCTCCACATATACCTTAAGAGGTTCCCGTCGAGTACGATGGACGTGAGGGGTGCTAATACCTTCCCCTCACGTAACCGACTCCCGAACCCGGAACATGGTTGCGACAGCCCTGTTCCTATCCTTTCGTTTTAAGAGGTTTTCTCGATATTTTTCTCTCCCGCTTATTCGGAAAAAATAAAGTTCGGTGGCGACTCTGTCGAACCGCATTTCCGCGCCTTTCGCGCGAGGGTCGTTTCTTCAAAATGTCTCCGTGGTTTTTCGAGGTGCGACACTAATGTTTTTCCACATGGTGCAGTAGAGATAAAGAGTGCAGTTACTGACAAGGTTTTCAAAGTTAATGGGCAGCACCTAAAGCTATTCCATGAGAGTTTGGTTCCGGAAGATGCACCCTTAGAAGAGCTTTCCATGGAAAATCCCACTTACTCTACAACTTGACCAGGGATCACTTTTTCCTTTCTCTCACTCTTAATTAATCGTTATGTCCTTTTGTTAGATGCCCAACTTTGCTTATTTGATCTATCAAACATGGGCATCTTTCACTCCTTTTTGTCAAGAAAGTGTTGAAAACCACTCTTGTTTTGGTTGGGTTGCAACATATTGTGTAAATGTCTTTGTACCTTTGATTTGTGTGTTATTGTGCAGGAATTAGGCATGAAAAAGTAGAAATTAAGACACAAGAAAGATGACAAAGAAATCAAGACAACATGCAAACATCACAAAGTTCGCTACGAGAACTATGAAGCAATGGCCAGGAATCAATGCACTGTTCACAATAGAGGAGAAAAGGTCCCTAAATTCTCTAGGCGAAGGAGGCAGCGAAGGACTTGCTAGGTGAAGTGGTAGTGAAGCTCTAGCGAACACTCCCAAACATGAGACAGAGGCGAAAAAACCATAAACTCGCTATGCGAAGGAGGCAGCGAAGGCTTCGCTAGGAGAAGAATTGCTCGCCCAACGAATATTTGGAAATATCTCAAGGGCGGTTTAACTGTTCAGAGGCACCTCAGGTGCCTTATTTGTTGTTCGCTAGGCGAACATGACAGATCCTGAATGTACTATTTATGTATTTTTATTGCTTTTTAGGTCATAATCTAATATGTAATATTTTCTACATCATAACTTATCTCTCTTCATTTATTTTAGAGAGAGAAACACAAAACCCTAAGAAGGAGAAGGTAAGATCTTTGATCTCTTGTTGGGGTTTGGAGGTAATCTTTTGATACCTTATGTATTTCATCTAGTATATGTTTATGAACTAGTTTGGATTCTCTATTGATTAATTATCTTTGATTGCTTATTTGTGGGTCTTGACAAAACCTTTTCACATCTTTGATTGCTTATTTGGTATGGTGTTGATTAAGTAGCATGGGTAGCATGAGTAGGATGAATACGATATTGTGCAGGTGCGTGATAATAGTGATGAAGAACAATGTTCACAACCATTTGGCAGGTTAGGTGAATACATGTAAAAAGGGTTAAGCGTGTGTACGTATTCTGATCATTGTCTTTATATGAAACAATCGTTTATCTGATATGGGTGTCGTCTTTGCTTACCTGTTTATCTTTGATTTGAACCGTGATAGAGATATACTCTTCAGATCTAGATCTAGGATGATTACCTGTTAGGTCCTAAATTCTAGAGATAGGTTTAGGCTTAGCATATACGTGAGTATCAGTTCGTAATGCTCTGTATTGTATTTTTGTTGGATGAGAGATCACCAATGAGACAACATGGTTGTTCTCTCAACTCTGCGTTAGACATAAGCTTTGTCATGGGTGATACGTAAGGGTATTAGAAGAATGATTGCGTTGTGTTTAACATGATCAGAAGAATGCATGTGTTATCAATTGATGAGATCCAATCCCAACAAGGCTCCGTTTATATTTCAGTTTTAATTTATATTTTTTGTTTTTAATTATTGTTCCTTGACCCTCAAAACTTTTGAACAATAGGATTAGAAATATGGAGAATGTTGAACGGTGTTCGTATCGCATTGATCCCGGTGGAGACTGTTGCACCCCAAAATTTGCCCAACCTTTTCTAACCTAGGTTTATGTTTCAATTGCATAGTCATTTGCATTGTCATCATGTACATAGTGTATTCATCTGCATTGCATAGCATGATCAAGCTATCTTAACAGGGGATCAAAGTGCTATTCTTATCTCAAGAGGCATATCCAAGGGTTTCATTCATATTCAAGTCTACTCAGGTCATCAGAGAAGAATTTGAGCTTTGAAGTGTTGACAGGTTGATCAGTGAGTCTCTCCTATCTTGAGGTTGTTTGGGGGTCATCAGAGGAAGTGTGAGCTATGAGCCAAGAGCATGAGGTGTGTATGGATGTTATGAAGAGCCTAGATGATCATTTTGAAGAAGAACCAAGTCATTAGAGTGATTGCAAGAGCCTCAGTTGAAGTCAGTCAACTAGGGTTTCATCTGGGTCAGCAATAGGTCAACTCTAAGTCAAAGAAGTGTTTTGAAGGGCATCAAGGAGCATTTGAAGAATGTGGGATTCATTATTTGCTATATGGATATGGATATGATGTTGTGCTAAAGAAAAATCAAGAGGAGTCAAGGAGAATGGTCCACATGAAACTTGTAGAATATCTTCATAGATTTAATTTGAGTGGTGGAAGTCATCAAGATGATTTATAGAACTCAAGTTATAGCTCTTGCAAGTTACAGGTCATCTGAGGGCACTGAAATTTGTCTGTGAAAGTTATCTGTCTTCCAAGCAACTTTTGATCTTCAAGGAGATTTCAAATGGATTTCTAGCCAACATGAGAGTTGTTCCTTATTGTCTTAGCTTTCTAGAAAGGTATGGTATGCCTTCATATGATTTGTGGAACTCCACTTATGTCCTTGGCAAGCAAAGGGTATTTTGGTCATTTGAGGATTACAGGTCATTCTTAGCCTATGCCTAAAACTCATACAAGGAAGTTTCAAATGAAAAACTTCACAACATCAAAGTTGCTCAAAATGTCATTTTAAGTCTAGAAAAGAAGTCATGGAAGTTTGGAAATGCATAGAACAAGACTTGACCAAAGTTGGTGAAAAATGACCTAAAAAAGGCATATAAGTTGAAAAAGTTGAAATGAAAAATTGGTTTGAGAGATTTACAAATCCAAAATGGGTCATCCAATATACCAAATTGATTCCCAATAACATTTTGAAGACATTGGTTCAGCCACTTTTTTGAGTTAGGGCTTAAAATTTGGACTTGCTTTGTAAGGTTGTTTCTTGCATCATAAGGCACCCTTGCAAAATTCAACATAATGAAAGGAAAGGCTTGTTTTTTCACACATACATTCTCAATATCTCATGTAAGGAGATTTTAACACAAGTTTGAAAGGGTGTATGCATGAGATATGAGATGGTTCAAAGTATCATTAAGTGAGATTTTCATGAACTTTCCACCACATTCTAGAATCATCCTAGAGGCATCCAGAAATTTCTAGATCTGTCCATCATCATCTATAAAAGGAGTGTGGATCATTGGTGCAAGGGTTTGGTGAAAAGAGGGAGAGAAAAGAGAGAATTCCATTGTTGCTTCCATTGTAAGAAAGTGTGAAATTCTCCAATCTACACCAATTCTGATCTTTCTTTTTCTTCATCCATCATCCATTGAAGATTGTGAGTGGGAACAAACAAGCTCAGAGGCACATCCATGGAAGATTGAAGCTCTAGGGTTTGAAATTGCAAGATCCATAACAGATTCGAATCTCACAATCCAAGCATTTTTCTTCCAACTTTTTGCAAACAGAAGCCATAGCATCAAGCAAGGACCATTGGTGAGGGATTGCAAGTGCTGATTCAAGCTCTTTCTCATCTGTTCCAACAAGAATAGCAGGTTGGTGATTTCTCTTATATCTCCCTAATTAGGTGTTGTTAGGTTAGATTCTTAGTGTAAGAATGTTAGGTTTAGGTAGATGAGCATGTGCACCATCTGTTATGGCCATTAGTGAAGGTTAGGATTAGGGCAGTTCAACTTCCTTGATCTATAACTCCTAGGTTATGGCACTATGATCTTAGTTCTTATGTTTAGCATGATCACCATAATCCATAGATCATTCTAGGGTAGTTTGAGCAAGAACTATAACCATGCATATCAGGTGCAGTTTGGTACACCATGAGGTTCCAGCTATCGGGTTGAATCATGGAGTGAGTTTTAGAAAAATCCAAGGGAAGGATCTTGTAGAGGGCTTTGAGTAGGCCATTTTTGGTTTTGGGATCGAAGGATTTGATTGAGTGAGGAGAGAGCACTGAGCTGTGGAAGTTTGTGCATGGGAGAAGAAATTCTGCAAACCCTAGGGCTCGTTGGGGACGATGACCAATAGCCGTTAGATCCTTTCAATTATTTGACATTTTAATCTCATCGTGTGGCTGACATTCAAAGACAAAAACGGAGGGAATTGACTCAAAGTGAAACGATGCGTTTCACTTAAAACGCAACCATGGGCCTTGGACTCAGATTCATATCCCCACCCCCCATTTGGAAGCCCAATGAGTTTTAACTGGGAATTGTTGCTTTCTGCACCGTTTACGTTTCAATTTTTCTTTTATTTTTAATTCATTTTTCTGATGCGCGCTGGGCCTTAATGCTTTTGATATCCGCACCCCATTTCCCTGGCCCATCTGGAGAATGAACTGGGCGAAGTTGCTGGCAACACCCCCCTCCCCTTTTAATTCATATTTTGTGATTTTATTTTCTTTATTTTTCTTTGATCTTTTAAAAATCATAAAAAATTGAAAAAAGCTTAGTTTTGATTGGTTCTTTTTGTGGTAGATCAATAATTTTGTTAAGAAAAATACTAAATAATAAAAATGGCATTTTATTTTGTTTTGATATTTTTTGTGTATTTTTCCTTTAAATAGCTTTTTAATGGATTTAGTTTGGTGCTTAAATTTGTTGATTTTAGTTCTCATAGTTCCCTTTAGATTTAGGGCTCATTCTTTTTAGAGTGATTAGCATAGGACTTCAACTTGTATATAGGATTTAATTCACAATTTTAGGATTAAGTTTTAGGTTACTTGATTAGGTGAGATTAAAATGGTGAAAATTAGGGTTTTAAGTGAACATAGGTGAGATAGATTAGTTCTTTTAGGAATTTTGATTTGATTTTGGGGTATGGGACTATAGGGGTTATGGGTATAGGATAGATCCCTTAGAAATTGTTAGGATTCCCCTACTGCTATTAGTATATTGCTTATATTTGATTGATTGTGTGGTCTGCCCTCTTTAGGGTTATTATTTGTCTGTGTGTGGGGTATTGGGTTGTTTGGGGCTTGGGGTTTGAGCTGAGGACCTGAGATGATGAAGCCCATTTGAAGATCAGAGAATGAAGACCAACTTCCAGAGCTGATGAGGAGTATCTCTTGCTGGAAGCTGTTGAAGTTTCTAGGATCTAGGAGTTAGGCAGAGCTCTAGAGTAGTAAACTTGATTCTCAAACATGGAAGGTCTTGATTGCCTCCATCCTTCTCTGTGATGCAGAGTCTCTCTAAGACACTCACCCCCTTCCTTTGGAAGGCTTGGTGCTAATGTCTAAGAGATAGAACTCTTGAGAGAAATATTCTTTATGTTGATAGCAGTTTGTTTGCCACCTTTGGTGGTCCACTAATTGCTTAACACCCAGTTCATTCCTGTGATGAATTCCTCAGCTTGGAGATTAGGACTTGAAGAAAAGCCATTGGGAGATTGAATATTAAAGACTGATGCTTGCCTGAAACTTGTGGATAGCTAATGTTGACCTGAAGATGGTTGCAAATGCTGATGAAGATTGCTGTGCTGTTTAGTTTTAGCTGTTTTATTTCTTAATATATTGTGTGATTTCCCAGACTGTATTGTTTGCTGTTTACCTTGTTGGGTTGAAAGTGAATCCTGTTCACTTTTGCCTATTGTTTTCCAGGTTCGAGGTTGAGTGGGACTCCCTTGCCTCGCTTGTATTGTTGCATCCATGCATTTTACTGCTTTATTGTATATATCTGTTGTTTCTGTTTTCGTTTATCCCTTAGGATCTCTATTTCTCTCTGCGCAAGAGAGGAGCATGATAGACATTAGGAGTTAACCCATGCATGATAACATTAGGGTAGATTTTTATCCCCTTTTAACCCTAAGATTTGTAGAGTGTCATCTCTTCTTCCCTCAAAACAACAGAAAAACACTAATAAAGGTTATAACAGAGATTAATTCATTTCTTCCGTCAAAAGATTTGAACAAACATCAACCTTTTTGTAATAAGAAAACCCTTGTTTAAGGTGAGATTTTTCATAAAAGACACTTGAACAGCTTGTGTCGTGCGTAGCCCGAACTACGTTTGCTCTGATCTTCCATGCTGTGTGGAAGTACGTAGGCATAGGATGCGATGTCCTAGCGAGCAACCTTTCCCCATCTTCCCCGTAGTTAGGCGAACTACGTTGACTCTGATTTCTCGTTCCAGACGGGAATACGTAGGCATAAAGTGCGATGCTTTGCCGAGTCATGTTTTCTTTTCCTTTTCAGACCTCATCCTTTAGTTTAGATAGAAGTGTAATCCGTACAAACCAAGCAAGCGTGGATCCCATCGAGTACGATGGACGTGAGGGGTGCTAATACCTTCCCCTTGCGTAACCGACTCCCGAATCCAGGTTTTGGTTGCGATGACCATACATTTCCCCGTTTTTTGCGAGGTTTACTTCGAGCGTTTCCTTTCCCTCCGTTGGGATAAATAACGCACGGTGGCGACTCTTCTGTCAGCCGGAGCCGATTTTCGCAGTAGCGACAGCTGGCGACTCTGCTGGGGATCCAACGTCCCCTGGCTGCTAAGGACTGCGATAGTTCCTTATGCATTTGGGATCCAACGTCCCTTAAGAGAGTCGATCCTAGCGCTTGTTTTCCCGTCGAGGATTTTGTATGGATTTACATTTCTGTATTTACATTTCAGCATTATTATTATTATTATTGCTGTATTGTGGGGTGTGACGGGTGTTCTATGATTGAGAGATAAGTCGGACCTGGGCTTGAGTGCACCTAGACTTAGAGTAGAGATTAGTGGGCGCGCACGTGCTTTGCATGTCCTAGTGTCCCGCAAAATCTACACTCAGACGAGGTTCTTCTGGTTGGCCTCCTGTCCTGCCCTTTGGGTGGCTCGGGTTGCTGGTTAGTTGGATTGTCGACTCTGGGGACCGATCATTTGGAAGTTGGCTAAGTGAGGCCTCTTCAGGATCTGATGATGCCACTCCTTCTGGGAATCGTATCATCACTCCTGAAAGTCTGTGACGCCGACGACCGTATAGGATGCCATACCTTTGTCAGTTACTAGGACATCCACCTGTGAGAGGGTTTGGGGTTATGCAGGTAACTAGACCTTCAGATACCGGTTATTTCTTGATCAGAGATCCTGGGTATTTATGGATAGTTGTGAGGTCTATCAGAGACCAGCCAAAGTTATGATATGAGGTCTGTCAGAGACCAGTTGGAATTATATTATGGGGTCTGTCAGAGACCAGTTGGGGTTATATTATGGGTCTATCAGAGACCAGTGTGGAGCTTTGTATTGGGTCTATCTGAGACCAGGGTTGATGAGTATTGGAGGGTCTATATGAGAATTTTGATATGGTTCAGGCTTCTCAGCTATAGCATTTGGTCCCTGTTGCATGTTGCTTGCATTGCATTGTTTGCATAAGCATTATCATTGCATCCCAATAACGTGTGTCTGTGCTGCAGGTGCATTTGCATATCCCCCGGTTCTAGTGTCTGGACTTCTGAGTATTGATCATGGCTGGTTTGAGGATGACAGTTGCCTACAAGCTACCTATCCCTGATATTGCTCCCCTCCTGGGCCTGATTTCTCTTGCAGATGAGGATGTTCGTAGAAGCTTTAGACAGAGTTATAGACGGCTGTTGAGTCTGGTTCGCAAATCCACTGATGATGAGTTGAATGGGCTGTACACCTTGATGCAATTCTATGACCCGACTTTGAGATGTTTCATGTTTGCTGATTTTATCTTGGGGCCCACCATGGAGGAGTATGTAGAGTTTACTGAGCTGCCGGTGCAGAATGCAGTTCCTTTTATCCACTCTGCCGCTGAACCTAAGTTGGAGGATTTAGCTAAGGCCTTGCATATGAATGCTTCTGAGTTGTTGATGACTTCTTGGCGAGGGGTTCCGGGTTTCTCTCTCTAGTTTCTGGTTGGTAAGGCTCAAGAGTACGCCAAGAATGGGTGTTGGGTGGTCTTTAACGCTATTTTGGCTCTATGCATTTATGGGATCGTGCTGTTTCCCAATTTCCCAAACTTCGTGGACATGGATGCATTTCATCTGTTTGCTGCTGGCAACCTAGTGCCTACACTGATCGGGGACTTTTACCATTCGATGCACTACAGGAATGAGAACAGGAGAGGCAAGAACGTCTCTTGTTGCGTACCTTTGCTGTACATGTGGTTTAGGAGCCATCTTCCCTTGAAGGGACCTTTTGTGGATAGTGCGACTACAGCTGACTGGCCAGAGCATATGATGAGGCTGTCTTCTGAAGACATTGAGTGGTTTGATCGAGACTTGCTGGGGTCTGAGCTTATCTTCAGTTGTTCTGGGTATCCTAATGTTCCGTTGATAGGGAGAAAAGGGTGCATCAACTACAACCCATCTTTGTTCGTCCGTCAGTTTGGATATGCGCTGAAGAACCCGCCTTAAGAGGAAGAAGTACAGGAATCTCTGTACTTCACCGGTGATTTGAGTGGAGAGCTACTAGCCAAGCTTTGGCATGCCTGGACGCGTATTAACCGAAAAGGGAAACCACTGTTGGGGAAGAATGATTGTCAGGCATACGCACCCTACAAAGTATGGATCCAGGAGAGAGCCAGACAGATATTGATGCCATTTCCAGCTGCTCCAGTCCCTGTTCATACTCCGGTAGAGGAGCCAACCACTGTCGCTAGGGAGGTCTACGAGCAAGTTGTGAAAGAAAAGGAAGCCTTGATGAAGATTAACGAAGAGTTAGAGAAGGAGCTAGCTCAGATGCGGAGTGAGAAGAATAAGGTTGTACGTTCTTTCCAACAGCAGATCGAACTAGTGAACAGGCTAGGTGCTGAGTTGACGGAGGAGAAAAAGAAACGCGAACGTCTGGGTCAAGAGTTCAGAAGCTCCCACGACATGCTAGAGTCCAAAAAGAAAGCACTCGACGCCGCACACAGGGAAATCTCTTCTTGTAACAAGACTTGGAATGCTACGCTGACCAACAATAAAAAGAGGGAAGATAAGTTGAAGCAGCAAATTTCTGACCTCGAAGAGCAGTTGAAGGCTAGCATTGAGAAGCATGAAGAAGAGATGATGACCAGATACAGTCTCCAGAATGCTTTGAACAAGGCCATCGAAGGCAGGAACGAAGTTGTGTCTCAGAAGCGGAAGCTAGAGGATCGCTTCGGAGAAGGGGCATGGGAGGAAACCGCTGGTGACGTGCGACGTGTTCTCAAGAGAAGAAACCAGCTTGTCGAGGGTCTGCTTACCCGACCAAGTCATCCAGAGACCAAGAAGTTAATAGAAGAGTACCGGGCTTATGGGAGTACCTGATCATTTCATGTATTAACTTGTATGCTTTATTTGCATTAGTGTTGACCATCACCAGGATTGTTGGTTGAGGTCATGCCTTCTTATTGTACTCAGTGATATTGTATTCTTGGATTTCTCTGCAATATACGAGGTTTTCTATGATTCAGCTCCGATCACTGTATTGCTAGCACTGTCACTGCACTGGCACACTCACACTAGAATCGGGGAATGATAATCCCTAATGCACAGACACACATTGCATTTTGCATACATACTCATATTTGCATTGCAGGTTTGTGGATCGTGTATCTTATCCCTTGCATCAATTTTCAGGATTGCAGAAAAGCGGGTCCACCGTTACTCTACAAGGATCAACCAGAAGAAGATCATGGACAACGTGCAGGGTGAAATGCAAGAGATGCGTGACAGGATGGCCCTGCTCATGCAAACCATGGAGACTATCGCCAAAGGACAAGAGCAGCTGCAGAATCTGGTTCAACCGATAGTCGCGCGGGCTGAGAACAACGGGACGCCGCATGGTGAAAACATTGCTGCTTCTCCCCGAGTTGAGAATCGTCAAAGTGCTGATGCTATTCCCACGACCGGTTTGAATGCTGGAGAAACTGGTCCTGTAGGTGGAGGCGGGAACGCCGGTAATATGAATGTCAATACAGATACTGCTGGGGTATTTGGGGGCAATGTCAACCAGGGTTTCAATGGGGGTGTTGAGAATGTCGGAATGAATGGTATCAATGGTAACCAGGGCTTCAATGGTGTGAACATGGGATATGGCAGCATGGCTGGCGCCAAAGCTGGGTTTGGTGGCTATGGTAATATTGGATACGGAGCTGGCGCATACAACACTCAAGAGATGGGTAATCTGAGGTATGACCCCAGGTACGGCCAAACGGGTCCGGGCCGTGATGCAGATTATGTTGGATACGATGCAGTACCTCGCTGGGAGGATCGCCAGGAGGATGTGTTCTCTGGGCAGAACGAAGGCTATGAAAGAGCCAGGGATGACAACCATCGGATGAGATTGCTAGAAGAGAAAGTGAACGGGTTGGCCAGCCAGAATGCTCTTGGGCTGGATATGTCAAATATGGGGTTAGTCCCAGGGTTGAGGGTCCCGCTGAAATTCAAAGCGTCGTCATTCGATAAGTACAAAGGGGATACATGCCCTAGGGTGCATGTGCGCGCGTTTTACAAGCGCATGTCTGCGTATTCTGAGGATGAAAAGATGCTAATGCACTTTTTCCAGGATAGCCTGTCAGGGCCATCGCTGGAGTGGTACATGAGCTTGGAGCCGACTCAGATCAGGAGATGGAAAGAGCTGGCAGAGGCTTTTGTTCGACATTATCAATATAATAGTGATCTCGCCCCTAATCGGGTCCAGTTGCAAAGCATGTCTCAAAAGTCTAGCGAGAGCTTTAAAGAATACGCCCAGAGATGGCGAGATTTGGCTGCTAGGGTACACCCTCCTATGGTGGAGCGCGAAATGATGGACATGTTCATAGGAACTTTTTCCGGAATGTACTATGACCGTCTGCTCAATTTTTCGATGAGTACTTTCTCTGAGTTGATCTTGATGGGGGAGCGCATTGAAAACGGGGTGAAGATTGGTAAAATTCAAGCGGGTGAGTCCAGTTCCGCCGGAGGTAATAAGAAGACGTTTGGTGGTAAAAGGCAGGGTGATACCAATGTTGTATACGGTGCTCGACGAAAGAATAAAGGTCATAATTGGCGTCAGCAGTCGCAGGTTGCAAGTGTAACCATTCCAAGGCCTTCTCAGCAGCAGAGACAACAACCGCAGCAGCAGGCTCAGCAGCAGCCTAATAATAATCAGCGCAGACTTCAGAACCCACGACCGAGGAGAGTATTCGAGGTACCTCCGGTATCATATGCAGAACTCCTTCAAACCTTGTTGAAATTGCAGTTAGTCGAGAAGAGGACCTTGGCACCACCAACTGGCCAGCCACCAATCGGATATGATGTTAATGAGCACTGTGACTTCCATTCGGGTGCACCAGGGCACAATATTGAAAATTGTCTAGCTTTTAAGCATAAAGTACAGGATTTGCTTGATAGTACGGCTATTAACTTCGGGAAGGAAGGTCCCAATATCACGCAGCAGCCAATGCCCAAGCATGGTGGGGCTGGGGCCAATGCAATCATGGTAGATGATGAGTTGAACTTGGTCTCAGAAGTGAGCGAGCTGAAAACCCCTTTGAGTTACGTAAAGCGGCGTTTATTGAAAGGAGGTATCTATCCCGGTTGCGGCGAAGAGTGTGATGACTGTTTGGTTCAACCCGAGGGCTGTGAGAAGCTAAAAAGGGGAGTTCAAGGTTTGATTGATGAAGGAATTTTGCAGTTTGACAGGGCCGTGGGGCGAGAGAAGTCTGTTGAGACAGAATCTGAGAAAGAGCGCAGGGAGATCGCTACGATCACCATTCCGTTCAAATCAGTGACAATTTCGGCATCATCGAAAAGGCCGACCATTACTATTACCAACGCTAAGCCAATCCCTTTTGAAAGCATAAAGGCAGTCCCGTGGTGCTATGGTGCTGAGGTGTATTATAATGGAGAAAAGATTGACTTGAACGATCCGCCAGCGGGATCCGTGGACAACATAGTGGGAGCAGGTGGTATAACCCGGAGCGGGAGAATTTTCACTTCACCTGAGGTTGAAGCAGAGAGGCTTGCCAGAGGTAAGAATAAAGTGGTTGAGGGGGAATCTTCGGGGAGTAAAGAGAAAGAGCCGATAACCAAAGATGTGGAAGAATTCATGAGGTTAATCCGCAAAAGTGATTACAAGATTGTAGATCACCTGCAGCAGACCCCGTCAAAGATCTCCATATTATCGCTGCTGTTGTGTTCTGAGGCGCATAGAAATGCCCTGTTGAAGGTACTGGAGACATCTTTCGTGCCGCAAGAGATTTCAGTTAATCTGCTGGAGGGAGTTATGGCACATGTTAACTCTGGGCATGGACTGGGATTCACGGATTTTGACTTAACGCCTCGAGGGCGTGATCACAATAATGCTTTGCACATCTCTATTGAATGTCGGGGCACTGTGTTATCCCATGTGCTGGTGGACACTGGGTCCTCGTTGAATGTGTTACCAAAGAAAGCTCTGTTGAAATTAGATACCCGTGGGTTGTTGTGCACACCTAGTGATTTGGTAGTGAGGGCCTTTGACGGCACAAGGAGGTCAGTATTCGGGTCAATAATGTTGCCCATTCAGGTAGGTCCGGAGGTGTTTGATACAATATTTTACATCATGGACATACAGCCCGCATATAGCTGTTTGATCGGGAGACCTTGGATTCATGCCGCTGGGGCAGTAACTTCTACGCTCCATCAGAAGCTGAAATATATGGTTGAGGGGAGTATTGTGACGGTGTGTGGCGAAGAGGATATCTTAGTCAGTCATTTGTCTTCCTTCAAGTACGTGGAGGTAGATGGAGAGATTCATGAAACGCTGTGTCAGGCGTTCGAGGGGGTGAAGGCCAAAGAAGAAGCTCCGTTAAAGAGTGAAGAGCCAGAGGTGGCAGTCTCCTCATATAAAGAAGCCAAGGCGTTGGTGCAAGCAGGAGAGACTCAGAAGTGGGGGCAGGTTCTGGACATCCCAGTGAAACAAGACAAGTATGGCTTGGGGTATCACCCATCTTCCTCGCAGAGTGCGCCTAAGTACAAGGGACCTGTCGTGTTCACGCCCGGGGGAGTTAGCTTCGAAAGGATTAATGCCGTGTCTGATACAGAAGAAGCGGATAGCGACTGCGACATGGACTCATGGATTCGACCCAACACGCCAGGGCAAAGCCTATGCAACTGGTCCATCCAGGACATCATCCAAGTCACCAAACAGTAATGCATTGTTTTTCAATCATTGTATGATCACATGCCTTACCCGGGGCATTGTTGATCTTGTCTTAGGGCATAACTGTTTACCTGTATGTTTGCATGATTAATAAATAACGGCGTTTTTTACATTCAAATGTTGTGATCCTTTTCTTTCTGTTTTATTTTATTTTTTCAATAAAATGGCAGCGCGGTTATGCATTTTGCTTGTACATCATTTTGAAGCACTTAACCGTTTCCCTCGCAGGATTCATGAATTTTCAGATGACACCGACCAAAAACTTCCTATGACTCGTTTAGACTTCGAGCATCCGATCTTCCAAGCTGAGGATAGTGACTTACCAGAAGAGCTTAGTCGGTTATTGAAGCAAGAGGAGAGAGTCATTCTGCCTCACCAGGAAGAGATTGATATTGTCAACTTGGGGTCTGAAGAATGCGTCAGGAATATCCGTATAGGGGCCGCGTTGCAAGAGGTTATCAAGCGAGAGCTTATTGAGATGCTGCGTGAATACAATGATATATTTGCTTGGTCCTACGAGGACATGCCGGGTTTGGACACTGATATGGTTGTTCATCGTCTGCCGTTGAAGGAGGATTGCCCGCCCGTAAAGCAGAAACTCAGAAGGACTCGTCCTGACATGGCCGTAAAGATAAAAGAAGAAGTGCATAAGCAATGGGATGCTGGATTCCTGGCTGTTACCACTTATCCCACTTGGGTCGCTAATATCGTGCTTGTGCCAAAGAAAGATGGCAAGGTTCGAATGTGCGTTGATTATAGGGATCTAAACAAAGCGAGCCCGAAAGATGATTTCCCGCTGCCGCATATTGACGTGTTAGTTGACAACACAGCTCAGTTTTCGGTATTCTCTTTCATGGATGGATTTTTGGGGTACAACCAGATCAAAATGGCTCCGGAGGATATGGAAAAGACGACCTTTATCACCCCTTGGGGAACCTTCTGCTACAAGGTGATGCCCTTTGGTTTGAAGAATGTTGGGGCAATGTATCAGCGGGCTATGACAACGCTTTTTCACGACATGATGCACAGAGAGATTGAAGTGTATGTCGATGACATGATTGCCAAGTCTCAAACAGAGGAAGAACATCTGGTTAATCTGTTGAAGTTGTTCAAGAGGCTGAGGAAATTCAGGCTGAGGCTGAATCCTAATAAATGTACCTTCGGAGTGAGATCTTGGAAGCTACTGGGGTTCATTGTAAGCAAGAAAGGAATCGAGGTCGATCCTGCAAAAATAAAAGCAATACAGGAGATGCCAGCACCGAGAACAGAAAAAGAAGTTCGTGGATTCTTAGGGAGGTTGAACTACATTGCTAGGTTCATCTCTCACCTAACGACCATGTGTGAACCATTATTCAAGCTGTTAAAGAAAGATCAAGCGGTGGTCTGGAACGACAATTGCCAGAAGGCATTTGAAAAGATAAAAGAATACTTGCAGGAACCTCCGGTGTTGATACCCCCAGTAGCGGGACGACCACTGGTTATGTATCTGACGGTTCTGGAGAACAGTATGGGTTGTGTTCTCGGTCAACATGACGAGACAGGGCGGAAAGAGCATGCAATTTACTACTTGAGTAAAAAGTTCACGGACTGTGAATCTCGATACTCTATGCTCGAAAAGACGTGTTGTGCATTGGCGTGGGCTGCCAAACGTCTAAGACAGTACATGCTGAATCACACAACCATGCTGATATCGAAGATGGATCCGATCAAATATGTGTTTGAGAAACAAGCGCTCTCTGGAAGGATTGCTAGATGGCAGATGGTATTGACAGAATACGATATCCAGTATGTTTCCCAGAAGGCCATTAAGGGAAGTGTTATGTCCGAATATCTCGCCGAACAGCCAATTGAGGATTATCAGCCTATGAAGTTTGAGTTTCCTGATGAGGACATAATGTACTTGAAGGCTAAAGATTGTGATGAGCCGTTGCCTGGTGAAGGACCTGAGCGGAGTTCCCAGTGGCAATTGATTTTTGACGGGGCTGTCAATTCGTACGGTAGCGGGATCGGGGCAATCATTACAACTCCCCACGGGTCGCACATCCCATTCACGGCCAGATTGACTTTTCCAGTGACGAATAATGAAGCCGAGTATGAAGCTTGCATTATGGGGTTAGAAGAGGCTATCGATATGAGGATTAAGAATCTGGATGTATATGGGGATTCAGCATTGGTTGTGAATCAGATTAAGGGAGAATGGGAGACGCGCCAACCTAATCTGGTGCCGTACATGAATTATGCGAGAAGGTTACTACCTTTCTTTGATAGGGTGGAGTTCCATCATGTACCTCGGGCGGAGAATCAAATGGCGGACGCCCTTGCAACGTTATCCTCGATGTATAAAGTCAACCGCTGGAATGAGGCTCCCAGCATTGTCATCTCTCGCCTTGATAGGCCGGCCTTTGTGTTTGCAATTGATGAAGCATCTGACGGTAAACCTTGGTATTTCGACATACAGAATTTCCTGAAGAATAAGGAATATCCGGCTGGGGCATCCAGTCGTGATCAGAAGACTCTAAGGAGATTAGCAAGAAACTTCTATCTGAATCCCGACGGCGTTTTGTATAGAAGGAACCACGATTTGGTACTCCTCCGGTGTGTAGACGAGAAGGAAGCCAACTTGCTCATGGAAGAGGTCCATGAAGGAACTTTTGGTACACATGCTGGTGGGCATGCTATGACTCGAAAGTTGTTGAGAGCAGGGTATTATTGGTTGACCATGGAAACTGACTGTTTCAAGTTTGCCAAGCGGTGTCACAAGTGCCAGGTCTATGCTGATAAGATCCATGTGCCACCCAGTCCACTGAATGTTATGGCTTCGCCGTGGCCATTCTCCATGTGGGGAATTGATATGATCGGCAAGATTGAGCCTACTGCTTCTAATGGGCATCGCTTCATTCTGGTTGCGATTGATTACTTCACTAAGTGGGTGGAAGCAGCATCTTACGGCAATGTGACGAAGCAGGTGATGGCCAGATTTATCAAGAAGGATATAATCTGCAGATACGGTATTCCTGAACGGATCATTACTGATAATGGTTCGAATTTGAACAACAAGATGATGAAAGATCTGTGTCGGGATTTCAGGATCGAGCATCATAATTCATCTCCTTACAGACCCAAGATGAATGGCGCTGTTGAAGCGGCCAACAAGAACATAAAGAAAATTGTTCAGAAGATGGTGGTAACGTATAAGGATTGGCATGAGATGCTGCCATTCGCTTTGCACGGTTATCGTACTACAGTGCGTACATCAACCGGGGCAACACCATTCTCACTAGTATATGGCATGGAGGTTGTCCTGCCATTGGAGGTTGAGATACCATCTTTGAGGGTTTTACTTGATGTTAAGCTGGACGAGGCAGAATGGGTGAGAAGTAGATTGAATCAGCTGAGCTTGATAGATGAGAAAAGATTGGCATCCATTGCACGCGGTCGGCTGTATCAGAGCCGGATGAAGAAAGCGTTCGACAAGAAGATTCGACCTCGAAGCTTTCAGACGGGTGATCTTGTGCTGAAGAAGATTCTCCCACCGCAATCGGATCACAGGGGCAAATGGACTCCCAATTACGAAGGTCCATACGTCGTGAGAAAGGTCTTCTCCGGAGGAGCCTTATTGTTATCCACCATGGATGGTGAAGACTTTTCGTCCCCTGTGAACTCGGACGCAGTTAAAAAATACTTTGCTTAAAATTGACCCGCTGGACAGTAAAAAGAGAGTCCAAGCAAAAATGGGGCATCCTGGCGAACCAAAAACAGAATAAAAAGGTTCGGGCAAAAGTTAGGGACATAATGAAAAAATGTACACCCGCGAAGTCGAAAACCTACACTGGGCGACTTCGGCAAAAAAGGGTATCCCGGTGAATTGAAAACCCGCAAAGGGCGATTCACGCAAAAGTTAGGGATTTAAGAAGCAAATGACTGCGGTCCAAGTTTGATGTTTAGCGGTTTGGGAGCATCTGGGGTCAATTATCCAAAGCAATCTCTTCCGAAGACAAAAGATCGGGAAAGCGTCAGAGTCCGACGAGTCATAGGAGGATCGGTTCATGGTGTTCGTCTGTGACACGTTGCCGACATGTGTACAAATTTTATTCTGTATATTTGTATACTTCTGCGTTTTGTTTATGTGTGACTACCTCTTTTCAGGAGTTGCATCCGATGTACAAATCTTGCCTATTCTCGGGCCGATATCAATAAAGTGCTTTATTCAATATAGCGTGTGATTTTGGTTTTAATTTTTACAGTTTTGTTTGTAAAAAGCGCTGATGTTTTGATTAACTTACATGCGTGTAAACAGGCGGGCCTCAGCCGATGATTGTTAAAACCAAAAATTATCTGAATGGTTGTTGTGGGTGATTACCAAGATGTCTCTTTTTGCATAGATTGCCTTGTGTTTGCTTGTTGACTTTTGCAGGTATTCGAAAGCTTGCAAAGTTCCCCGCCAGAGTCCATGGCAGGCTGGTACCCTCTCCAGAAGATGAATATTGTGTCCTACCCCAGTGAAGTCATCCCAGGCAAGATTGAATGTTGTCTCCCCAGGAGAGTTGAGATTGCGTCGAAGGAAAAGCAATGTATCTTCAGTTCAGAATTAGCTTATCAAGCAGAGGAGAGTCCTCCCCAGTGAAGGTCGAGATGGATGTGATTAACTTCCCCGAGAGCTCTTGTGCAGTGCAAATCAGAATGTATAGTTCAATCCCTAGCCCAGTGATAGCGGGATGATTTCCCCAGCTCAGTGATAGCAGGAGAGGTTCCCCACAGAGTGTGATCAGGTGGTTGGAGCTGCTGAAAGGAGTTTTCCCGAGCAGGATTGTCCTTTCTTTCCCCAGCAAGTCGCTCTTCCTCGTCCGGAGGATCGTCCTCAGCAGATTTCGGAGTTTTGAGTTTGTGAGCTACTTTCCTAGCAGGATGGTCATCCCCAGCGGAGTTAGTTCCTCTTTCCAACATTTATTTTGTTGGAAGCGTATCGGTAGTATTCCGGTCATCCCCAGCGGAGTTAGTTCCTCTTTCCAACAGTTATTTTGTTGGAAGCGTATCGGTAGTATTCCGGTCATCCCCAGCGGATCCAGTTTGTCTTCAGCATTTATTTTGCTGAAGTGGCTCTTTGCATAAACATGCATCATGAGCATTTGCATTTTACCCGAGTACGTAGCATTTCCATGCAGTGTGGAAGCATTATGCCATTATCAAACATGCGTTTTTGAAACATAAGCCAGGTGGTTACCTCTTCAGTTTCAGATATGATTTTCCTTGCCGATAATAGAAATCGTGGTTTCAGGAAGATGTGGATTTTGAGGTCAAAGTACGCAGTGATCGTATTTTGTACCATTTACGGGGTTCATATTGTAGGGCACGCAGTAATCGTGTTGATTTTGAGATGTTAATTTGTGGCCCAAGTGCGCAGTGATCGTATTTGTACCATCTACGGGGTTCATATTGTAGGACACGCAGTGATCGTGTTGATCTTGGTCGAAGGGCGCAGTGATCGTATTCGTCCCGGTCTAAGGAGATTGCTTTGTAGGGCACGCAGTGATCGTGTTGGTATCATCTCGGGGTTTATTGAGCAGGACACGCAGTGATCGTGTTTACCATATCATGTGATGGTGTTGGTCGATATATGCAGTGATCGTATTCGTCCGTTATACAGTGATTATGGGTTGATACGCAGTGATCGTGTTCATCCGGTTTTGTTGGTCGGCATACACAGTAATTGTATTCGTCTTTTTACATGGTTTGTTTGCAACACACGCAGTGATCGTGTTCATCATGTGGGTGGTTGAAGTACGCAGTGAACGTGTTCGCCTCTTCTATGTGGATTTATCCCGTCTGGCACGCAGTGATCGTGTTCGTCGTGTTTGTCCCATTATGTGATTTTGTTTGTGGCATCAAGACGCGCAGTGATCGTGTTTTTCTCATATCAAGAGTGTTGTGGCGTAGAATACGCAGTGATCATGTTCATTTTGTTACAGAGGGTTGTTGTGCCAGACATGCAGTGATCGTCGTGTCATATTCCCCTAGCAGAGTTGCTTGGTCAAGCACTTCTCTTGCTCCCCAGCCGAGTCCTTTCTCAGAGTGTGGCGGAGATAGCATGATACAGATTTTGGGTGGTTACTCACAGTTACCCCAGTATAAAAATAATCCCCAGCGGGGTGGTCTTCAACGGGATACTTGGTTAAGTTCCTCGTGGTCCCCGGCAGGGTATTCTTTGACAAGTCGCTTGGTTAAGTTACTTGTATTCACTAGCGGAGCCTTTCTCGGGATGATGTGGTATCAGTATTAGAAGGTGGTAATACAGATTTTCGGGTGGTGACCCGCAATTCCCCAACAGAGTTATGTTCTCCAACAGGGTGTTACTTCAATGGGTTGCTTGGTTAAGTCCCTCATAGTCCCCAGCAGGGAGCTTGTTACAGGAGTGGTTTGGTTAAATTCCTCGTATTTTTCAACAAGGTTATTCTCGTCAAGGGTGCTTGGTTAAGTTCCCAATTTCCCCAGCAGGTGTTTGACGGTCGTCGTCAGAATCGTCCCCTCAGAGTTACTTAGTCAAGTTTTTCATTTCCCCGCAGAGTCGGTTGTTCATGTCTTCGAACATTGTCCCGTTTGTTTAAGTGTTTGCTCGTTTCTTCAGGATACGAAAGGTTGATCAGTGAAGTCAACATGACAAGTGAAGTCAATATTCTCTCGCTGGTTAGCGTGTGCAGAGGTTGATAAGTGAGATCAACAGAGGTTGATAAGTGAGATCAACAGAGGTTGATAAATGATATCAACAATTGTTTTGTTGTGTGGTGTATGCTCATTTATTCGGAATGGAGTGGTCTGCGGACAACATCAAAAACAGATTGACAGATGGATGGCTAGTTGTTGCTGTGACAACAGAAGTCATTCCCCTGAAGGGTTTTTCCCAAGCAGTAGTCGTTTGCGCAATTTATTTTTTGCGGTTGGCAAATTTCCGGGTTCTTTCGTATTCAACCGTCTCGTGCCTCGATTGTCTGAAGGTTGCGCGCTCTTCATCCAGTCGGGTCGAAGCCGCTTGAATAGGGGCAGCTGTTGCACCCCAAAATTTGCCCAACCTTTTCTAACCTAGGTTTATGTTTCAATTGCATAGTCATTTGCATTGTCATCATGTACATAGTGTATTCATCTGCATTGCATAGCATGAGCAAGCTATCTTAACAGGGGATCAAAGTGCTATTCTTATCTCAAGAGGCATATCCAAGGGTTTCATTCATATTCAAGTCTACTCAGGTCATCAGAGAAGAATTTGAGCTTTGAAGTGTTGACAGGTTGATCAGTGAGTCTCTCCTATCTTGAGGTTGTTTGGGGGTAATCAGAGGAAGTGTGAGCTATAAGCCAAGAGCATGAGGTGTGTATGGATGTTATGAAGAGCCTAGATGATCATTTTGAAGAAGAACCAAGTCATTGGAGTGATTGCAAGAGCCTCAGTTGAAGTCAGTCAACTAGGGTTTTATCTGGGTCAGCAATAGGTCAACTCTAAGTCAAAGAAGTGTTTTGAAGGGCATCAAGGAGAATTTGAAGAATGTGGGATTCATTATTTGCTATATGTATATGGATATGATGTTGTGCTAAAGAAAAATCAAGAGGAGTCAAGGAGAAGAGGAGTTACCAAATTAGGGTTTCAGTGTAAAATCCCCTGATTTAGGTCAAACTTCAAAGCAGTGTAACTCAAGATGCAAGCTTCATGTGAATTTATGGTCCACATGAAACTTGTAGAATATCTTCATAGATTTAATGTGAGTGTTGTAAGTCATCAAGATGATTTATAGAACTCAAGTTATAGCTCTTGCAAGTTACAGGTCATCTGAGGGCACTGAAATTTGTCTGTGAAAGTTGTCTGTCTTCCAAGCAACTTTTGACCTTCAAGGAGATTTCAAATGGATTTCTGGCCAACATGAGAGTTGTTCCTTATTGTCTTATATTTCTAGAAAGGTATGGTATGCCTTCATATGATTTGTGGAACTCCACTTATGTCCTTGGCAAGCAAAGGGTATTTTGGTCATTTGAGGATTACAGGTCATTCTTAGCCTATGCCTAACACTCATACAAGGAAGCTTCAAATGAAAAACTTCACAACATCAAAGTTGCTCAAAATGTCATTTTAAGTCTAGAAAAGAAGTCATGGAAGTTTGGAAATGCATAGAACAAGACTTGACCAAAGTTGGTGAAAAATGACCTAAAAAAGGCATATAAGTTGAAAAAGTTGAAATGAAAAATTGGTTTGAGAGATTTACAAATCCAAAATGGGTCATCCAATATACCAAATTGATTCCCAACAACATTTTGAAGACATTGGTTCAGCCACTTTTTTGAGTTAGGGCTTAAAATATGGACTTGCTTTGTAAGGTTGTTTCTTGCATCATAAGGCACCCTTGCAAAATTCAACATAATGAAAGGAAAGGCTTGTTGTTTCACACATACATTCTCAATATCTCATGTAAGGAGATTTTAACACAAGTTTGAAAGGGTGTATGCATGAGATATGAGATGGTTCAAAGTATCATTAAGTGAGATTTTCATGAACTTTCCACCACATTCTAGAATCATCCTAGAGGCATCCAGAAATTTCTAGATCTGTCCATCATCATCTATAAAAGGAGTGTGGATCATTGGTGCAAGGGGTTGGTGAAAAGAGGGAGAGAAAAAAGAGAATTCCATTGTTGCTTCCATTGTAAGAAAGTGTGAAATTCTCCAATTTACACCAATTCTGATCTTTCTTTTTCTTCATCCATCATCCATTGAAGATTGTGAGTGGGAACAAACAAGCTCAGAGGCACATCCATGGAAGATTGAAGCTCTAGGGTTTGAAATTGCAAGATCCATAACAGATTCGAATCTCACAATCCAAGCATTTTTCTTCCAACTTTTTGCAAACAGAAGCCATAACATCAAGCAAGGACCATTGGTGAGGGATTGCAAATGCTGATTCAAGCTCTTTCTCATCTGTTCCAACAAGAATAGCAGGTTGGTGATTTCTCTTATATCTCCCTAATTAGGTGTTGTTAGGTTAGATTCTTAGTGTAAGAATGTTAGGTTTAGGTAGATGAGCTTGTGCACCATCTGTTATGGCCATTAGTGAAGGTTAGGATTAGGGCAGTTCAACTTCCTTGATCTATAACTCCTAGGTTAGGGCACTATGATCTTAGTTCTTATGTTTAGCATGATCACCATAATCCATAGATCATTATAGGGTAGTTTGAGCAAGAACTATAACCATGCATATCAGGTGCAGTTTGGTACACCATGAGGTTCCAGCTATCGGGTTGAATCATGGAGTGAGTTTTATAAAAATCCAAGGGAAGGATCTTGTAGAGGGCTTTGAGTAGGCCATTTTTGGTTTTGGGATCGAAGGATTTGATTGAGTGAGGAGAGAGCACTGAGCTGTGGAAGTTTGTGCATGCGAGAAGAAATTCTGCAAACCCTAGGGCTCGTTGGGGACCATGACCAATAGCCGTTAGATCCTTTCAATTATTTGACATTTTAATCTCATCGTGTGGCTGACATTCAAAGACGAAAACAGAGGGAATTGACTCAAAGTGAAACGATGCGTTTCACTTAAAACGCAACCATGGGCCTTGGACTCAGATTCATATCCCCACCCCCCATTTGGAAGCCCAATGAGTTTTAACTGGGAATTGTTGCTTTCTGCACCGTTTGCGTTTCAATTTTTCTTTTATTTTTAATTCATTTTTTTGATGCGCGCTGGGCCTTAATGCTTTTGATATCCGCACCCCATTTCCCTGGCCCATCTGGAGAATGAACTGGGCGAAGTTGCTGGCAACACCCCCCTCCCCTTTTAATTCATATTTTGTGATTTTATTTTCTTTATTTTTCTTTGATCTTTTAAAAATCATAAAAAATTGAAAAAAGCTTAGTTTTGATTGGTTCTTTTTGTGGTAGATCAATAATTTTGTTAAGAAAAATACTAAATAATAAAAATGGCATTTTATTTTGTTTTGATATTTTTTGTGTATTTTTCCTTTAAATAGCTTTTTAATGGATTTAGTTTGGTGCTTAAATTTGTTGATTTTAGTTCTCATAGTTCCCTTTAGATTTAGGGCTCATTCTTTTTAGAGTGATTAGAATAGGACTTCAACTTGTATATAGGATTTAATTCACAATTTTAGGATTAAGTTTTAGGTGACTTGATTAGGTGAGATTAAAATGGTGAAAATTAGGGTTTTAAGTGAACATAGGTGAGATAGATTAGTTCTTTTAGGAATTTTGATTTGATTTTGGGGTATGGGACTATAGGGGTTATGGGTATAGGATAGATCCCTTAGAAATTGTTAGGATTCCCCTACTGCTATTAGCATATTGCTTATATTTGATTGATTGTGTGGTGTGCCCTCTTTAGGGTTATTATTTGTCTGTGTGTGAGGTATTGGGTTGTTTGGGGCTTGGGGTTTGAGCTGAGGACCTGAGATGATGAAGCCCATTTGAAGATCAGAGAATGAAGACCAACTTCCAGAGCTGATGAGGAGTATCTCTTGCTGGAAGCTGTTGAAGTTTCTAGGATCTAGGAGTTAGGCAGAGCTCTAGAGTAGTAAACTTGATTCTCAAACATGGAAGGTCTTGATTGCCTCCATCCTTCTCTGTGATGCAGAGTCTCTCTAAGACACTCACCCCCTCCCTTGCCTCGCTTGTATTGTTGCATCCATGCATTTTACTGCTTTATTGTATATATCTGCTGTTTCTGTTTTCGTTTATCCCTTAGGATCTCTGTTTCTCTCTGCGCAAGAGAGGAACATGATAGACATTAAGAGTTAACCCATGCATGATAACATTAGGGTAGATTTTTATCCCCTTTTAACCCTAAGATTTGTAGAGTGTCATCTCTTCTTCCCTCAAAACAACAGAAAAACACTAATAAAGGTTATAACAGAGATTAATTCATTTCTTCCGTCAAAAGATTTGAACAAACATCAACCTTTTTGTAATAAGAAAACCCTTGTTTAAGGTGAGATTTTTCATAAAAGACACTTGAACAGCTTGTGTCGTGCGTAGCCCGAACTACGTTTGCTCTGATCTTCCATGCTGTGTGGAAGTACGAAGGCATAGGATGCGATGTCCTAGCGAGCAACCTTTCCCCATCTTCCCCGTAGTTAGGCGAACTACGTTGACTCTGATTTCTCGTTCCAGACGGGAATACGTAGGCATAAAGTGCGATGCTTTGCCGAGTCATGTTTTCTTTTCCTTTTCAGACCTCATCCTTTAGTTTAGATAGAAGTGTAATCCGTACAAACCAAGCAAGCGTGGATCCCATCGAGTACGATGGACGTGAGGGGTGCTAATACCTTCCCCTTGCGTAACCGACTCCCGAATCCAGGTTTTGGTTGCGATGACCATACCTTTCCCCGTTTTTTGCGAGGTTTACTTCTAGAGTTTCCTTTCCCTCCATTGGGATAAATAATGCACGGTGGCGACTCTTCTGTCAGCCGGCGCCGATTTTCGCAGTAGCGACAGAGACGACAAAATTGGGTACTTAATATTTTTTGCTTGCTGATTTACCGCTCCAACAAAATGGCGTCGTTGTTGGGGATTGGTGTTAAGATATTGAAGTGCATTGCAACAGTTCTATGTTTTTAAGCTTTGTATATTTTGTATATATTTGTTTCTTTTTTATGTTTCCTCTAGTGTTCTCAAGAATGATGAAAACTCCTTCTAGAGTGGTTGTTATCGGTATAAAGGCATTCAATGAAGCTTCGACCGAGTTTGGATGGCTATAATAGTATGAAACAAGTGAATATTGTCAAGGTACATGGTTTCCTTTGTTTAGAATTTTAGAATGCTTAAGAACTTAGGTCTTTATGCAAATGAAATTTGTTCTTTTGGCAACTTGTTTGAATGATTGTTTCACTTAGGACCAAAAACCACAATTTGTGAGAAAGCTTCCATTGTTTACTAAATGCTGGATTTCTGATAAACTTTGTTGATTCATGTGATTCATGCTTTATCTTTTTATCATTGGGAATTTGTGGAAGCATTAGAAATGATCAAGGCACTTGTTTTTATTGAGCACAGCCATGTCTAAATGCAAACTACCCGTGAGTAGAGAGATTTTGTTAACCCCTTTGAGCCTAAACAATGTGAATCTCGTTCTTAATTTTGTGAAATTCTAAAATTCTTGAACCCTTGAATTTGATTTTAATTTCTTCTTTGCCATAAAAAGCCAAGAGCATTCACTTGTGGGTTGAGTAAAAGTTAAGTTGGGGAGAATGAAAAAGAAAGATGGTAGGCTGCTACAACTTTTGAAAAAATTTAAGCAAGCATTGAAAAAAAAATTGTTATGTGAATATAAATGTAAAAAAAAATGAGAAAAAGAATGCTTGCTTGGAAAAGAAAAATAGTGAAAGAATAAGTTGTGAAATAAATTTGGGAAGGTTTGCAATTAAGAAACAAATGGAATGAAGTTGAGGTGTGTAAATAACGTGTACGGTGAATGTCTCTTTTGCATCGACAATTTCGTTTCAATGGCCTTAGAAATGTCTCTTGTTTGTAAACCCGACCAAGCTACAACCTTAAAGACCTTAGTGATCTTCTTGCTTCCATATTTTCACTTTTGATTGTTAGATGTTGTATGAATTGAATTGATATTGGCAGTGTTTGTTAGGTGAGTGAAATTTTCCCCGCGGTTGCAAATGCGTAATTTCTTCAATCCTTATTCAAAGAGGAGAGTTAGAGTGATTCATTCATGAAAAACATAGTTGTTGATTGATACATGGCTTAATATTTGTTTTAAGAATTTAGTTCTTGTGCATAGTTTGATTCTCAATATTTGAAACCATTGCTTGTGTGCATTCTTTGTGTTTGAGCCATTTTATCCATTCTTGGGTGAATCTTAGTCTTGAGTAAATCCTCTTGTTTGAAATGAGAGGCATACTTTGCTTGAAGACAATAAAAAATCTAGTTGGGGAGAGTTGTTAGATTCCTAACTTTCCTTATTTGATCTATCAAATATGGGCATCTTTCACTCTTTTTTGTCAAGAAAGTGTTGAAACCCACTCTTGCTTTGGTTGGTTTGCAACATATTGTGTAAATGTCTTGGTACCTTTGATTTGTGTGTTATTGTGCAGGAATTAGGCATGAAAAAGTAGAAATTAAGACACAAGAAAGATGACAAAGAAATCAAGACAGCATGCAAACAACAGCAAGTTCACTAGGCGAACATGCTAGCGAAACTGCCATCAAAACATCACAAAGTTCGCTACGCGAACTATGTAGCGAAGGCCAGGAAACAATGCACTATTCACAACATAGGAGAAAAGGTCCCTAAATTCTCTAGGCGAAGAAGGCAGCGAAGGACTCTCTAGGAGAAGTGGTAGCGAAGCTCTAGCGAACACTCCCTGACTTGAGACAGAGGCGAAAGGACCATAAACTCGCTAGGCGAAGGAGGCAGCGAAGGCTTCGCTAGGCGAAGAATTGCTCGCCTAGAGAATATTTGAAAATATCTCAGGGGTAGATTAACTGTTCAGAGGCACCTCAGGTGCCTTATTTGTTGTTCGCTAGGCGAACATGACAGATCCTGAATGTACTATTTAAGTATTTTTATTGCTTTTTAGGTCATAATCTAATATGTAATATTTTCTACATTAGAACTTATCTATCTTCATTTATTTTAGAGAGAGAAACACAAAACCCTAAGAGGGAGGAGGTAAGATCTTTGATCTCTTGTTGGGGTTTGGAGGTAATCGTTTGATACCTTATGTATTTCATCTAGTATATGTTTGTGAACTAGTTTTGATTCTCTATTGATTGATTATCTTTGATTACTTATTTGTGGGTCTTGACAAAACCTTTTCACATCTTTGATCTCAGATTTTCTTTTATCAATGGACAAACTTTTGACATGGTTTTGTAAATTGATATTCATTGTATCCTCTTTGGTATGGTGTTGATTAAGTAGAATATGTGGCATGAGTAGGATCAATACGATATTGTGTGGGTGCATGATAATAGTGATGAAGAACGATGTTCACAACCATTTGGCAGATTAGGTGAATACATGTAAAAAGGGTTAAGCGTGTGTACGTATTCTGATCATTGTGTTTATATGAAACAATCGTTTATCTGGTATGGGTGTCGTCTTTGCTTACCTGTTTATCTTTGATTTGAATCGTGATAGAGATATACTCTTCAGATCTAGATCTAGGATGATTACGTGTTAGGTCCTAAATGCTAGAGATAGGTTTAGGCTTAGCATTTGCGTGAGTATCAGTTCGTAATGCTCTGTTTTGTGTTTTTGTTGGATGAGAGATCACCAATGAGACAACATGGTTGTTCTCCCGACACTGTGTTAGAGATAAGCTTTGTCGTGGGTGATACGTAAGCGTATTAGACAAATGATTGTGTTGTGTTTAACATGATCATAAGAATGCATGTGTTATCAATTGATGAGTTCCAATCCCAACAAGGCTCCGGTTATATGTCAGTTTTAATTTATATTTTCTGTTTTTATTTATTGTTCCTTGAACCTTTTAAACCAAAACTTTTGAACAACAGGATTGGAAATATGGAGAATGTTGAATGGTGTTCGTATCGCATTGATCCCTGTGGAGACGACAAAATTGGGTACTTAGTAGTTTTTGCTTGCTGCTTTACCGATCCAACAAAATGGCGCCGTTGCCGGGGATTGGTGTTGAGATATTGAAGTGCATTGCAACGGTTCTATGTTTTTAAGCTTTGTATATTTTGTATATATTTGTTTCTTTTTTTATGTTTCCTCTAGTATTCTTAGGAATGATGAAAACTCCTTCTAGAGTGGTTGCTATCGGTATAAAGGCATTCAATGAAGCTTCGAACGAGTTTGGATGGCTATGATAGTATGAAAAAATTGAATGTTGTCAAGGTACATAGTTTCCTTTGTTTAGAATTTTAGAATGCTTAAGAACTTAGGTCTTTATGCAAATGAAATTTGTTCTTTTGGCAACTTGTTTGAATGATTGTTTCACTTAGGACCAAAAACCACAATTTGTTAGAAAGCTTCCATTGTTTACTAAATGCTGGATTTCTGATAAACTTTGTTGATTCATGTGATTCATGCTTTATCCTATTATCATTGGGAATTTGTGGAAGCATTAGAAATGATCAAGACACTTGATTTTATTGAGCACAACCATGTCTAAATGCAAGCTACCCGTGAGTAGAGAGAATTTGTTAACCCCTTTGAGCCTAAACAATGTGAATCTCGTTCTTAATTTTGTGAAATTCTAAAAAATTCCTTGGACCCTTGAATTTGATTTTAATTTCTTCTTTGCCATAAAAATCCAAGAGCATTCACTTGAGGGTTGAGTAAAAGTTAAATTGGGGAGAATGAAAAGGAAAGATGGTAGGCTGCTACAACTTTTGAAAAAATTTAAGCAAGCATTGAAACAAAAATTTGTTATGTGAATATGAATGTAAAAAAAATGAGAAAAAGAATGCTTGCTTGGAAAAGAAAAATAGTGAAAGAATAAGTTGTGAAATAAAGTTGGGAAGGTTTGCAATTAAGAAACAAATGGAATGAAGTTGAGGTGTGTAAATAACGTGTACGGTGAATGTCTCTTTTGCATCGACAATTTCGTTTCAATGGCCTTAGAAATGTCTCTTGTTGTAAATCCGACCAAGCTACAACATTAAAGACCTTATTGATCTTCTTGCTTCCATATTTTCACTTTTGATTGTTAGATGTTGTATGAATTGAATTGATATTGACATTGTTTGTTAGGTGAGTGAAATTTTCCCTGAGGTTGCAAACGTGTAATTTCTTCAATCCTTATTCTAAGAGGAGAGTTAGAGTGATTCATTCATGAAAAACATAGTTGTTGATTGATACATGGCTTAATATTTGTTTTAAGAATTTAGTTATTGTGCATTGTTTGATTCTCAACATTTGAAACCATTGCTTGTGTGCATTCTTTGTGTTTGAGCCATTTTATCCATTCTTGGGTGAATCTTAGTCTTGAGCAAATCCTTTTGTTTGAAATGAGAGGCATGCTTTGCTTGAGGACAAGCAAAAATCTAGTTGGGGAGAGTTGTTAGATGCCCAACTTTCCTTATTTGATCTATCAAATGTGGGCATCTTTCACTCCTTTTTGTCAAGAAAGTGTTGAAAACGACTCTTGCTTCAGTTGGTTTGGAACATATTGTGTAAATGTCTTGGTACCTTTGATTTGTGTGTTATTGTGTAGGAGTTAGGCATGAAAAAGTAGAAATTAAGACACAAGAAAGATGACAAAGAAATCAAGACAGCATGCAAACAACAGCAAGTTCGCCTAGCGAACTTGCTAGCGAAGTTTCCATCAAAACATCACAAAGTTTGCTAGGCGAACTATGTTGCGAAGGCCAGGAAATAATGCACTATTCACAATAGAGGAGAACAGGTCCCTAAATTCGCTAGGCGAAGGTGGCAGCGAAGGACTCTCTAGGCGAAGTGGTAGCGAAGCTCTAGCGAACACTCTCAGACTTGAGACAGAGGCGAAAGGACCATAAACTCGCTATGTGAAGGAGGCAGCGAAGGCTTCGCTAGGCGAAGAATTGCTCGCCTAGCGAATATTTGGAAATATCTCAGGGGAAGATTAATTGTTCAGAGGCACCACAGGTGCCTAATTTGTTGTCCGCTAGGAGAAGGATCTGTTCGCTAGGCGAACATGACAGATCCTGAATGTACTATTTGTTGCACCCCCAAATTTGCCCCGCCTTTCCTTATCTTGGTTTATGTTTTCATTGCGTGGTTCTAGGATTTGCATTTGCACATAATTGTTCATTTTCAGGGGATCAAGAGGTGTGCATAGCAAGAGAGGGTTTATCAAAGTTTCCAAGCAAGCTTGAGTGCTCATCAAATCCTCAGAAGCTGGTCAGAGCTCTTTGAGAAAGTGAATGGATGTATATTGTTTCTCTCCTATCTTGGAGGCCAATTGAGGATAATTTGAGGATCATAATTTCATGGATATGGATATGAGATATTGTGAAGCTCATTGAGTGCTTTGAGAGCCATTGTGGAGCTTATGCAAATTGTTATATCATGTGCAAGAGGTTGCAGTCAAGGGATTGCACACCTAGGGTTCCATCTGCCTAGTGCAAGATCCATTATGGATTTGAAGGAGATTAAGACTTAGTTCTAAGTATTTAGAGTCATGGAAAGTTGTGTTGAGGCATTTAAGATGTTATTTCAAGATCAATTTAAGAAGAATCAAGAGTGTAAGAATTTACTAAATTAGGGTTTCAGAGGTTTGTCAGTGTAAAATCCCATGTTTAGTGTCTAACTTCAAGACCACATACTTCAAGATACAAGCGTAATCTCACTTTGATATGAACATGAGACTTGTAGATCATGTTCTTAGCTCTCGTTTGAGTATCAGAACTCATCTATTGGGTTTGTGGAGCTCAAGTTATGATGTTGGCAAGTTATAGGTCTCAGATGAATCATATTTTCAATCAATAAAAGTCAACCAACTTCCAAGGCACTTTTGACCTAGAATCATGTTTCTCCTCAACTTTTGATGAACACGAAAGTTGTTCCTCATGATCTTAGCTTTCCAAAAAATCCTAGAAGTCCGTCATCTCATTTTTTGAACTCATGTTATGAAGCTTGCAAGGCAGGGGTATTTTGGGAAAGTGAGATTATAGGTCATTTTTAATTATAGGTCATTTTCATGATCTTAAGCACTTCAAATTAAACTTTCTCCAACATGAAAGTTACTCCAAATGGTCTCAATTCCATCATGGAACACCAAATTATCATGAATTTGGCAAAGATTTGGAAATTGGTGAAGAAAACCAAGTGAAATTTGGATTTAAAGTCATGCCATATTTGTGCCCATTTTGATTGACATTTTGTTCAACAAGAAAGATGCACCAAGAAAATTTGAGGTACAATGTGAAATGCATGTGCAATTCAAGCTTACTTCAAGTAGAAGTTTCACATCAAATATCCACCATTGGATCAAATTAAGGGAAGATTTCAATCCACATGATCCATACACATTGCCAGCAGAGGATTTAAATAAAATTCAGGTGTATTGGAGGGAATTCACGTGTGCATGAAGCTTCCATTTCCAATTTGGACATTTCAAAATTACACTCCAATAAGGCCATGTTGGGCCTCCAAATCACTCTAGATCCATTACATAAAAGCTTCAGATGAATTTTTAGTATTCATTCATGCAATTTCATGGAGAATGGAGCAGAGCACAGTTTGAAATTTCAAGAGCAAAGTGAAAAGTGGAAACTGAGATTCAAGCAATTTCAACTCAAATTAATGCAAACAACATCTTCAGTGAACTTCATTGAGTGATTCTGCACGTTTTTGCTCAAGCTCAACTGCATTAGAAGCTCCAACGGAGAGACTCCGTTAGGTATTCTTTTTTTCCAAAATTCTTTCATAATATGCATCAATTTCACTCCATTTTTGTTGCAAATTGAAGACCTACATGTGTAGGAAAAATCTGGATAGTTCTTTGTGATGTTTGATGAACTTTCAGTGTTGAGCATGAACCTTTGATCGTTCGATTTGCTCTAATTACGCATGATAAATGAAATTGAGTTGTGGATTCGTGATCTAGATAGCATGAGCTTCAATTTGGTATAATTTCACATGTTTTGGTTGAGATTTGCACCTGCAACTCCGGCTGCCTTGCCGGAGAAGATGACCAGAGACTGTTGCTCCATCATCTGGTTTTTTCTCAAGCGAGCTTACTTGGCACGGGTTGAAATTTTGACTGAGCGAGATCTGTGGTTGAGATTTGTTCTGACCTGCCAGCGTGTTGTTTGACTTGCCACGCTTATTAATGATATGTTGTGTTTTGGCTTTGGATTCAGTTTGTTTGGATCTTGGGCTCATAACGCTATTGGCACGCCCCTGCTGGCCAAGCCCAATGCATTGAACTATGAATCTTGCTATTTACACCACATAGCTTTTTATTGTTTTATTTTATTTTATTTTCATTCTGTTTTGATTTTAAATCATTTAAAATACCTCCAATGATGACAAAATTCCCCAAGAATATTTTTGAGACACTTTAATGTGTTAACTAATTTTTGACTTTTATTTTTATTTTTATTTTTGGTTTATTTTTCAATCAAAAAGGAATTTATTATTTGGAGGTGTTTTAATTGAATTCTTTCTTGCTCTTTTTGGTTTCATGCCTTGTTCTTGGACCAATATTTTTCTCCAATGATTGAAACTTTTTTCTCATATCAATGATGATTTGAAGAGTTTTATAGGATGATTTTGGCTCTGGTTTAGTTCATTTTGTGTTTACTTTTAAGGCATTTTTGTTGACCCTCGACAACCCTCCTTTAAAGTGAGACATCCTTGTGAGTCAAATACTTTGATGATGCTTTGAAGTGAGTTTAGTTGTGATCTTTTGGCCTCTGGTTGCCAACTCTTTTATGGTCATTTGAGATTTTATTTGGTTATTTTTTAGCCTTTTTCCTATTTTTGAGGTAACTTGCAAGTCAAGTTACTTCTAAGGGTGGTTCATACAAGTACTTAACCTTGTTTGATTTAGAAATGACACTTGTGGATCCTTTGAGCTCTCAACTCTTCTGGATTCATTTTATTAACATGTTGAGCTTCCTGGTTATCAATTTATAGGTCATACACTTGCTTGCCTCTTGTGCTTGAGTTGCATTCTTTTAGGCTTTCCATTTGAAGTTCAAATGTTGAATGTGTTTAAGACTTAGGTCTTTCTCCTTGCCTATTCTTGCAATTTCTTTTGGTGTGTTTGATATTTGCTTTGTGCATTCTCTTCTCTCATCCCCACTTCTGTCCAAGGATCCTTGATTCTCATTTGAGATGGTTTGGTCCTTCCTTTGGAGGTACTTTGAACATGTCATGAATGATGATTCTTTTGAGGACTTTTGTATGCTTTCTTGCTTGATTTCTTTTGTGTGCATTTTTTATTCTTTGTTCTTGCATCTTCCTATATGCATGCTTGAGGTTGAGATGTGCTTGTGGAGGATAATGCCTCACACTTTTTGCCTCCCTCACTTTCATTCTAATTGTGCATTACATGTTTGCATACTTGCATTTTCTTATGCCTTCTTCTTCTTCTTCTTCTTCTTCTTCTTCTTCTTCTTCTTTATTTTTTGCCTTGTTCCCTTATGACCTATAATCTTCCTTGTTCAAGTTTGATTATGATAGACCTTAGGCTTGAACCCAGGCATGATAGCATCAGGTAGCATCCCCTTTTATCCCAATCATAGGTGCACTTTGCATGAGAACATTAGGTTGAGTTTAGTCTCCCTTTAGGGTTGTGTCTCTCTCTTCTCCTCTTCAAATTTTCTTAAAGCATCTAATAAAGGTTAAGTATTTTTGTACGCTATGAGCCTTAAGTACTTGGGAAATGGTGATTGGGGGGCCTCCTCTCAATTGTCTAGAGTGTTTAGCGTATGACCTTTGGACGATATGCGATGCATTTGCTCCTAAGTCATAGTCTTTAGTGCAACATGAATTACAAACAATAATGAATGCACTTCTTCTCTAAAAAACACAAAAGCAAACTTCAAACTTTTTATCCTTTGGGATCTTAATTTGGAAAACCTTATTCATAAGGAGAGTTTTTTAAACTCTTGATTTTACCGCAAACAGGTAACGCCTAAGTCAACAATGGTCGAGCTGCATACACCTGACTGCTAGAACTAAGTTTTAACCCTATTCGGGACTAAAACATTTTGAACCAACCGGTGGTCTCGTTAGCCTGAACTACATTTGCTCTGATTTCTCATACCAGATGAGAATACGTAGGCACAAGACGATGATGTCTTGGTGAGCAACCTTCCCCACTTTCACCTGTAGTTAGCCGAACTATGTTGACTCTGACTTTCCCATTGCACGAGGGAATACGTAGGCATAGGGCGGTGATGCTCTATCGAGTCTCTTTTCTTTTCTTTTGTCCCTGAGTTGTAGCTTAAATAGTAAACACCCTTTTATATATACAACAAAGCGTGGATCCCGTCGAGTACGACGAACATGAGGGGTGCTAACACCTTCCCCTTGCATAACCGACTCCCAAACCTGAGATATGGTTGCGATGATCTATCTTCTCCCGTTTTCGTTAGGTTTTCTCTGATCGTTTCCTTTCCCTCTTTTAGGATAAATAACAAACGGTGGCGACTCTTCTGTCTTTGTCGGCCCTCTACGCAGCGATGCGACACTATTTAAGTATTTTTATTGCTTTTTAGGTCATAATCTAATATGTAATATTTTCTACATCAGAACTTATCTCTCTTCATTTATTTTAGATATTGAAACACAAAACCCTAAGAGGAAGGAGGTAAGATCTTTGATCTATTGTTGGAGTTTAGATGTAATCTTTTTATGCCTTATGCATTTCATCTAGTATATGTTTTTGAACTAGTTTGGATTCTCTATTGATTGATTATCTTTGATTGCTTATTTGTGGGTCTTGACAAAACCTTTTTCACATCTTTGATCTCAGATTTTCGTCTATCAATGAACAAACTTTTGACATGGTTTTATAAATTGATAGTCATTGTATCCTCTTTGGTATGGTGTTGATTAAGTAGCATGGGTAGCATGAGTAGGATCAATAGGATATTGTGCGGGTGCGTGATAATAGTGATGAAGAACGATGTTCACAGCTATTTGGCAGATTAGGTGAATACATGTAAAAATGGTTAACCGTGTGTACGTATTCTGATCATTGTATTTATATGAAACAATCATTTATCCGATATGGGTGTCGTCTTTGCTTACCTGTTTATCTTTGATTTGAACCGTGATAGAGATATACTCTTCAGATCTGGATCTAGGATGATTACCTGTTAGGTCCTAAATGCTAGAGATAGGTTTAGGCTTAGCATTTGGGTTGAGTATCAGTTCGTAATGCTCTGTATTGTGTTTTTTTTGGATGAGAGATCACCAACGAGACAACATGGTTGTTCTCTCGACGCTGTGTTAGAGATAAAAAATTTCGTGGATGATACATAAGGGTATTAGACATATGATTGTGCTGTGTTTAACTTGATCAGAAGAATGCATGTGTTATCAATTGACGAGATCCAATCCCAACAAGGCTCCGTTTATATTTCAGTTTTAATTTATATTTTCTGTTTTTATTTATGGTTCCTTGAACCTTTTAAACCAAAACTTTTGAACCATAGGCTTAGAAATATGGAGAACGTTGAACGGCGTTCGTATCGCATTGATCCCTGTGGAGACGACAAAACTAGGTACTTAATATTTTTTGCTTGCTGCTTTACCGCTTCAACACCTTTCATTGAGGACAATGCATATTTTAAGTGTGGGGGAGGAAATCATTTATTTGTTTTGATTTCTTTGTTTTCTTAAAATAATAATAATAATAGCATGTTTTTTCTTTGGTTTTTTGAGTTACAAGTATGAGTTTTGTTCTAAACTCTCTTGACTAAAGACTTGGGATGTGATGTGATTGGTTATTTTTGTGCATTCTTAGTAAGATATGTAGGAATAAACTATGAAATGTACATCATTGGTGGTAGATCACTAAACCTTTTGAGTTTTGAACCTTTTATGGATAACATACAAAAATCCATCTCTTTCCTTCTTGTGTGATTCACTCATGTCTGTTAGTCTCTAGAACTTGAATTGATTCTTGTTGATACTTTTTGTTTACTTGTTCACACTATATGATCAAGGCAACTTGTTTTTGTTTTAATTTTAGCCACTTAGCCAAAAAAAAGCCAACCCTAATCAATATCATCACTTTGTTGAAAACCCCTTTGAGCCTATTTATCTTTTTTTTTCTGTGATTAACTCATTACAAGCCGAAAAGTGAAAAACAAAATTATCACCCTAATCAAGGGTAAAAAGAGTTTTGTATGGAGTTGTGTGGGGTTTGAACTTCATTTTCGTGATGTTGTTGTGATGTTCCGGAAAAAAAAGAAAAAAAATTTAAAAATGAAAAAAATAGAGAAGGATTTCATTACATAATCCTTCCAAAACAATAATAAATAAATAAAAGGGAAAAAGAGAAGAGAAGTAAGTTGTGAGTTTTTTTTGTTTGAAAGCAATTGATGTATCATGTAGTTCAACTCCCGCAATCCTTTCGATTTTCTTTTAACCCTTTGATTTTTAGCCTAGTACCCCCTTAGGATTTATCTCACCCTTACCTTGGCCAAGTTACAACCGAATAAAATTCCTTTCGATCTATGTGTGCATGTATTTAAATTTCAGATTTTAGAGTCTTTTCACGCTTATAGTATTATTAACTTTCATGTTATGCTTTGAGTGTAAACAGTTAGCCTAAATACTTGAGAGTGATTAAATTGTATCTTGTGAGGATCCTGCTACTTTTGATGTACTCTTCGGTAATCTATTTTCATATTTGTTTTAAATGTCACAAAAGAGTTGCTCACTAACATCATATTCTTGAAGTTTAGACTTAGGACTCTACTTGTACCTTGTATATTGAATACCTTTGGAAACGGATGCTCTATTTTGTTTTGTTTTAAATTTTTGAACTTATCATTTTTCTCGGAGTGCAAAAGTTCAAGTGTGGGGGAATTTGATCAGTGCATTTCAATACACACTCTCTTATGTTTGTACTTAGGAATTTTCCTAGTTTATTTTGTTTATTTTTCTATTTTATTGTGTTTTTAGATTAGTCTATGTTTGCCTTTAATCTATTTTCGCGACTTATTTTCAGATTTAGCGGTTATTAGATATCTGTCCACTGTTTGGATCATAACTAGAGCTGCGAGAATCGATTTGCGCATTCTAATAGGCGTTGGAAGGTTAAGCAGATTGCTATAACTTTTATGTTTGAGGAAAAAGATGATTTATAGTGTAGCAGGTCCAAATAATTTGTTGAAGTAAGGACACGAAATCTGCCGTTAGAAAAATTTAATTTTGGACCGGGTTTTTTATATTTTTCGATCCAGTTGGATTAAAACCAGAATTGTTAATGCTGTCATATACCTAGAATTCGTGCTACTGTTATGTTTTACCTTCTTTTCACTATTTAGAATTGGAGTTTTTTTGCTTTTGTACGAATATCATGGTGAACTAATCCCAAGGGGAAATCTGTCGAATTCGAATACCACAAAAATTTGAGGTTCTTATCAATTCTAATTCAAGTCAGTTCCTTTCTAATTTATTCTATAATTTCATTTGCTTAATTCGTTTCTTATAGAATAGATTGGATTTAATTCAATTGATATATGTTCCTTACTTTAATCGTGTTTAACTTAGCTTTAATTCACGTTATCTTTAACCGTTTGCTTAATTCGGTGATTAGGAACATAACTCGTGTAGTATTGTCAATGCTTGTTTCTTCAATATTGCAATCGAATAGGGATTGGAACCGCTTAGGGAATTGGAATTATAATGACCAATGATAAGTTGGTAGTTAAACTGGTAGATTAACATGTTATAATCACTTATTTCGGTAATCACTTATTTACTCTGTTTTTCTTAATTGAATCCTAAACCAAAACAACCCCTCATAACTGTTACTGTGTTGGTTAATAAAATTAAGAATCCATGCGATAGGATACTCGAGTTATCGTTACCGTAACTATACTTTTTCAAAAATACTCGTTTTTGATCAGTGCGCGACCGCGGATCAAAGTTGCTGCATGATCATTTCAATTCACATAACTTACTTTTCTTGGATATAACTTGGTGAATATTGGCTGAATTGGTGAGTTCTTGTGCTCCCAAGAAAGCTTGTAGTGTAAGGAACAAATTCCATGTTGATGGAAACTTGAATTGAGGCTTGGAAGATCATGAAATATTGAGTTGAAAACATTTCCACCATTATTCCATAAAAGAAACTTAGAAAAATTCTAAGTCATGAAAGTAGGCAACTTTGAAATCTTGATTTGGAAACCACATAACTTGAGAGTGCTTGGTCCATTTAGAGAGTTCTTGTAATGGATGAAAAGCTTGAAGAGAGATCTACAACTTTCATGTTTAATGGAAGATGAGAAGGAGCATTGATCATAATTAAAAATCCTTTGGAAAACTGGTCCAAAAATCTCCCTAGAAACTTGTCAAACTTGACATCTTTGAAACCCTAACTTGGAGAGATCATAACTTGAGCTCTACACATCCAATGGAGATGATCTAGTACTCAAAAGAAAGCTTGGAGAATGCTCTACAAATTTAGTTTTGGAGGATAATTCATTTGGAGCTTGTATAACCATGAAAGATAGGCTTGAAAGTAGGTACTTCAAGCTGAATTTCTATACTTAGATCAATTTCTAAGTGTTGAAATGACAAAACCTTGATTTTCTCAACTTTAACTCATTATATCTCCCAAACTATGGATCTTTTGGACTTGATTCCTTCTACAAATTTCTATTTTATGATGTCCTCTGTAATTTTATAACAAGTTTGCTTCCATTGGATCAAGTATGAGAAAGTTATGGAAGTTGCAAAATGGCTAGAATTAAAGTTTTCTACACTTGGAAAATATTCCACCCAAACCCTAATTCATCCAAACTCCTGATTTTATGTTTCCTCTTGACTTCACTTGTTTCAAACACATGAAATCAATTGAAAACACCTATCATACCCTTGATTGACCTTGAGATCCAAGATTTTGACTCCATTGACCCACAATTGACTTTTGTTGACTAGATAAAACCCTAGGACCATTTCCACCGATTGAGGCTCTTGTGATGACACATAAACCAGGTAGAGGACCCTCAAGGTGTGTGTTAAGCTTTAGAATAATTTATTGGCCAAAGAACTAGCCACATATGCCTTTTTAACCAAAACCCTAGTCCAATTGTCCATAAGATAGGAGGAGGTGATCAAGGCTTGAATCCTTGACTAAAATGGTCGTGAGACGTGTCTTGATGATGAGGGAACCTTATAACTTGAGATATCCACAAAGTTGAGCATGAACCCTTGATTGAGCTTTTGTAGATGAAGCTCTTGCCTTGAGTGTTGAACCAAAACCTTGATCCCCTGTCTAGAACCAATGCTATGCACTAATGCCCATGCAAAATAGTATGAAACATAAGCCAAGATATAAGAAAAAGGATGGGAAAATTTTGGGGTGCAACAGTGAGGGTATTAGAAGAATGATTTATTTGTGTTTAACTGGTCAGAAGAATGCATGTGTTATTGATTGATGAAATTCAAATCCCAACAAGGATCTTATTTTAAGTATTTACTTTATATTTTCCGTCTTTATACTTTCCGTTTTTATCTATGGTACCTTGAATCTTTCAACCATAATTTTCACAACAAGCTTAGAAACGTAGAGATCGTTGAACGACGTTCTTTCCCTTGCATTGATCCCTGTTGAGACGACAAAACTGGGTACTCAATAATTTTTTCTTGCTGCTTTACCGCAGCTAACCAAATGGCATTATTGCTGGAGATTGGTTTTTAGATATTGAATCGCATTGCAATAGTTTCTATATTTTTGAGCTTTGTATAATTGTTTATATTGTATATATACTTGTTTACTTTCACGTTTGCTCAAAGTGTTGGTTAGGGATAAATGTTGATGAGAACTTCTAGGACCCTTACCCTTTGCTCTTGGAGATTTGAGACGTTGGACTTCTGTGTTACTTTTGTCTGGTTGTCTGGAAATTTTTTGTGTGCAGGTGTTGATACTTTGACATTATGAAATCATTTGATACATGACATTCCTAATTAGTTCTTAAACCTTAGACAGACGTTACTTGAACTTGGCTATGGCTTAACTTGGGATTTCCTCTAATACTTTATTTCATCTAGTTATTATGTTTGTGGTTTAAATCCAAAAGGAAGAGGATTTCTTATGTTGACTTCTTATCAAGTGTTTGTTTCTTGTGTGGTTAGATCTTCCCATATTTAGCTTTTATTTTATGTTTTAGGGTAGCCACTTCTTTTCCTCCCATTATTAAACTTTCAAAATCTTCTCCCTTTTTCAAATAGCTTAACTCATTTTTTCTTTCAAAGGTCTAAATCTTCATATCTCTTGAAGTCAGCAACCAGCCAACCAATCAACAACCTTCTGTATCCAATTTCAACCAAGTAAAAAAATTAGAATTCTTAATAATCATGGTCAATACTTAATCTAAATGACACTTTCTCAATACCTATATATCTTTCTAACATCATTAGCTCCATAATAACCAATTAATTAAATAACATTACAAATATAAAATAAGAATTAGGAAGCACTAATTTTCAAATGGTAGCCAAGATTTTCTTATTTATTTCTCTAAGTTTTGTAAATTTTCAGTTGGACTTGGCCAATCTGTTCCATTCATAAATGCTAGTTTCCTAACTCCTCGAGTTACTTCAACAGAGAAGTAACTTACTATGGTTGTCAATGATGCAGGAAGAAAATAAGCTAAATTCTTAAGCCCTGGTATTAAGAAAAGCGTTACGGTATTAGGATATCATTATGTACATCAAGAAACATTTACATAAACATGAAGATGAACTTGTTTAGTTGCTTTCTATAAGTTTTTCAACGTTATGTTGGATTTATCTCAGAAAAACATGAATACATGTCACCAACTCACGCAGAAAAAATATCCCATGGGCACATGTCGTGACAGTAACATCAATTAAAAAGGGAATGACTTCATGAAAATCCCAAGCAGGCAACTTTGTTCTAGTAGGGGCACCTTCATTTTGATGGCTAGAAGAGTTACTTCTTTCGAATGTAATACTTGTTTGGTTTCCTCTATTAATCTTTTTGAATGTCATGCTAAGAAGTCCCTTAACTATTCGATGAAAAGGAGTTCCATGAACAAGACCAGGGATTGTAAAAGCTATGATTTCTTGATGTTGTCGATACCAGACATATAATTTTGTAAAGGAGTCGACAAATACATAATTTGGGATGATAAACTCGCAATTTTTGAGATTCTGCTCCTATTACTATCCTTGAGGATGTCACCAAATCCCAATAAGTGAGAGTTTCCTACCAATAGCAAGTATTCGGGAGTTAGTTGAGAACCAATAGTTTGTGCATATCCAATTCCAGTATGTTATAGTGTTACTGTAGCTGCAATTTGACAACAATTTAAACTAAACCGGATATCACAAAACAATAATGATTTCTCAAAATTATTCTATGCTATGTGACACAAATTTTTTTTAAAACTTCCTTTACTGCAAAAACAGTTGTGACAAAACGGTAGATGAATCTTCTGATACCGCTATTCATTCTTTTAATGAAGAGAAAAAAAACACAGATGAGAAGTCATTAAGACCGTGATAAAACATTGTTACGGCCGCGAAAAACTGTTACAAATGTTGTGATTAATTCCACTGCAACAATCACAATCTACAATGTAAAACCTATTAAGGTGTATCAGCCAAAACCATGAAAGACTACGTGACCTCAACACTACTGTTATTTAAAATCTTGATGCACTAGTCATTGTAAAGGCCTGTTATATAGAAGGGATTATCATAAATACTATAATGGAATACCTTTTTTTTCCCTAAAATTCACACATTTCAATTACTTGAATGTACTGACAAATAGGTATATGAATCAAATGACTGAATAAGTAAAATTTTGATCATACCTTATGGAAGGACTAGAAACTAGGACATTCACCATCATTGAAGTAAGTGGGGCTCGCTTCATAAATGATGATTGAATAGGTACTTAAGCTGGCATACATTGAAGTATTTGATTGATCTTTCCATTTACATAACCAGACCATAAGTACGCAGATGTGTCCAGTAGATTTCGAGTAATACAAGCCTCAATTATCAAATGATACATGTTTACAACGGAAAAAGAAGAAATAATTTAAACTTTTCAAAATTATATAGTAACTTACGAACAATGAATTATAGGTGAAATTTTTACAATTAAATATTTCTAGTCACACAAATTGATATAGAATATAATATCATATAGAACAATCAACTGGCATCTCCGCCCTGGTAGGAAAGTCAAAATAAGCACTCTCTATAGGGACACAAGAAATAAATATCATAGCCTTTGTAGTATCCTAATTTGCGACAACTGTAAAAAATTAAGATGGAGTGAGCAAGCTTTGATAATCATCTAATATACGGAGACTTAAGACTAACTCATTACGACATATTCTTCGAACCCTCTATTGTTTGTTGTGATATGTATGACCATTTCCATTTCATCAACATGAATCAGTTCTTCCTCCTCCTCTTCAACAAGATTAGCAACAAGAGGTATAATACACAACAACATGCATACGCAGGTATAAGTTGTGAAAAAATATCTGTGCTTTTTTTCTGTAACGGTGACTCCGTAGTTTTGATGAGATACATAGTGATATGAAGTGAAAGATGTAGATTGCTATTTTTATTCTGATAATGTTGTAGCAAAACTGTAGATTTTCGAATGTAGGATTAGGAATAGGTCACTCAATAAATCAATGATATTTTAGGGTTTGAAGGAGATAACAAAATAAATTGATGATTTTTAGTGTTCCACGAAGAAGACGCACAACAAACTAAGGAGTCAATGGAAACGAATTTTGAACTGAAATTAGAAAATTGAAACTTTTTCTAAGATTGAACTGAATTGTTTCAGGAAACTTTATTGTGTGGAAAAGCCGATGAAAGAACCCGTTGGATGTTTTGAATCAAGGAATGGGTGTTTTCTTTATTTGTTTATTTCATGTGATAGCGTTTTCGTTGTATTATAATAATATGTTTCAATGAATTATCATATAAGTTGCATAGCCTAGCTGTAACACCCTTATTCTACCCCAAAGATATTACGGCAAAATAACACGGATTTCAGAGTAAAATATTAACTTTCATTAAAAAGCCACAAAGGGCGTACATTTCTCAATGTCAACAAAATTGGTCAATACTCCGTAACACACGGGTTTTCTCAAAATACATCAAAACATCATATACAGCGGAACTCAAAACATAACTCAATGTTTTCCTCATAAGGGAACACCAGTAAAATAACCCAATGATATACAATCAACTCAAAGAACCCAACCCGATGTTACATATCAGAGCAAGACCCTCTAAATTAATCATAAAGGCTAACGAGTCTAAAACGTCACAATACTCCTCGACGGCGTCCACGGCTAAACTTGCTCATCTGCATGTTACCCACGCGGAGGTAACATTCAAACAGTCAGGGTGAGTAAGACAATTCATAATAATCAATGTATAAAACTTAATGCATAAACGGCATATTACTCATAGCTATATTCAACACATTGATATTCTTCTATTATGCCTCAAAGGCCACAATGTCATAATTATACACAAAGGCTCATAAATGTAAATGCAACATAGACTCAATGCATGCGGTACCAATCATCACAGCACGATGGACACTGGGCCATCAACCCTCCATAGATCCCCATCAATAGGATCGGAGCACATCAAAATACTTCACATCCACACAGTGGGATTGAAGTCAAATTAATCGAGGTCCTGAACCAAAGTCCGGATGCACATGAATGCATGATGCACACTTCATAATACTCCTCATAATAACATCATAGATGCATCATCATTCATCATATTCGTCATATTCATCATCATCAAACGTCATAGCTCATCAACACAGTCATCATTGTATGCTACGTCATCATAATTTGTTATAATAATCATCTTCATACATCATAGCTCATCATAATAATCATTGTCATCACATAAATCATCATATCTCATGTTATCAAATAATTCATCATAATAATCCTCATCATCACATAAATCATCATAATTCATCAAACATCATATAATCATAATTCATCATAATAATTAATCTCATACATCATATCATCATATAATCACATAGAAATCACATATTAACTCATAGTCATATTATCACATATTATCCCATATTAATTCATAATGCTACCCCATATTATCTCATATTAATTTATCAAATTATACTCGCGGTAATCCTCACACTATCGCCTATCAATCACATAAACTTCACAGTCCTAATCATGTTAATTCATCATATTATCACAGTTACCCTCATGGTAATTCATCAGGAAAATTGCAGCATCAAAACATCAAGACATCCTTGAACCAGAACATGATTCATTAATAGAACATATACACAATTGACTTCTCAAACATAATTAGATATAAAAATATTGGGAAAACAATTCACTTATCTATAATATATTATAGCCCGGTTGATTAGCTTTCCAACGCTTCGAACGGGGGTCAAAACGGACTTACGGATCAAAAGTTATGTCCAAAACAATTTCGACCAAAAACATGATCAGTCGTGACGAACATCAAAACGCTGTTACGCTCCGAAACCTAAATCAACCTAAAATTCCACACGATTCACTTCCTTAATACCCCAAAAACATCCTTAAATCATCCCTAAGGTCCTACGGCGATAAAGGCACAAAACCTACGGTTTATTAGGCCAATCCGGCAACATTTGCACTGCCTAAATCACTATTTTCCTGCAATTGCTCTGAGTGCATCAGAGTTACTCACATATGAACATTCCTATTCCTACAGGGTCAAACATATCACAATCCAAGGTTTTGGCCACGAAGGCAAAAATCATTATTTCTCATCTCTACACTAAAAGGGTCAAGAATACTAACCACTAACCTCCAGGGTCTACCGTCAATTTCCTTACAATTTCTCCGAAGGCATCGTAATTTCAAATATCAAATATTCTATCCCATATGGGCAGACATATAACGATCTAAGGTTTTGGCCAAAAAGGCCTAAGGTTTCCTTTCTCATATCAATATTCAGTGTTACATACCATTAACCATAACCTCAAAGCCTTATCACCAATTTCCCTATTTTCCCACAACCAACCCAAAATACCTTAAATCTTAAATCAACCATAAACACACCGAAAGGCATACATGGAAAATCATGAAATGCGATACTCCCCATACCTTAGTCGATTCGCAACTTTCACGATTAATCTTTGGGATCTTCTGCTTCCAGCCTTTCCTTCAGAGCTCTGGCCACGAACCTTAAACACAAAATGAAATCTGATTTCCTTTCAGAACTCAATTTTGTCTAACTTAGTCTTGGGCCTCACAAATTGGGTTTTTCCCATAACACTCTTACTAACTCTTCATACTGCCCAATTTACCCTTATTTCTCTTATATTCATTTTAATCAATAATAATACTAATATTCTCATATAGTATACTATTAATTAAATAAATAGTCCAACATGCACATTTTCTCAGTAATTCCCAAAACCACCGAAAACACCCAAAATACAAATATTCTCAATTAAATAAATTAATTAAAATATTTCGATTAAATTTGGGGTGTTACAACTCTCCCTCACTTAAAAGAACTTTCGCCCTCGAAAATTGCCTCAAGGAACAGAGTCGGATACGACTCCCTCAACTGATCTCCAAGTTCCCAATTCTAACTTTCTCCAGCTGGTCCTCCCAAACTACCTTCACCAAAGGAATCTCTTTACCTCGAAGTTGCTTCTTGTTCATCCACCTGAACTAGCAACGTCTCGACAGTCAAATTACCTCTCACTTGTACACCATCCATCCAAATCAAGGTACTTCTTCAACTTAGGCACATGCCACATCATGTAAATTCAGAAGCGACGGCGGTAAAACAGTCTAACATGCTACCTCTCCCATTCTTCCGCTGTGTCACTTCCGATACAAATCAACAAAACACAGTGTGTGCTTCGGAGACTTTAAAGCTCGACCAACACCAGTCACCATCGTAACTCTCAAAACACGTCTTTTCTTGGATCTTCTTGATCTTTTTAGTCGTCCCTTACACAATTCTCAGGTCTGAGCACAGCACTCTCGCCTGAATCATATCAACACATAGAAGTCCTACACCTTTTACCATACAAATCCTCATACGGTGTCATTCTGATACTAGAATGCTAATTGTTATTGTAGGTAACTCAATTAACGATAATTAACTACCCACGACCAACCTTTGATCCAACATACAAGCTCTCCACAAATTCTCTAAAGACTGGATAGTTCTCTCTGTCTGTCCATCCGCCCACGGATGATAGGCAGAGTTCAACTTCAACATGGTACTCAAAGCGTCTGCAAACTCTCCCAAAATCTCGATGAAAACTCAAATTCCCATCCGACACAATATTCGACGACGTCTCATACAACTTCACAATATCTAGGACACAAACTCTATCACGACATCTCATGATGCCATTTCCATTAATCCGAAAATCAACTCTTCGACTTTAATTCATCAAATTCAACCAATCTGCCAACTCAATTCAGATTTCTAACCTTCTTAAATCTCATTAAGAACACCACTAGTAAGCTCCAACATGTTAAGCTTAACTCCATAAGAAGTCTCTTCACAACCCAAACTCGTATCACCAAATTGCTCAATCAGTTCTAACTCTTTTCACCATCATCATCGGTATATGCAAAGATTTCCAAATCCATGCATAAGCTACCACATTTGCTTCACCCAAATGGCAATTCAATCCAAAACCATCATCCTTCAGGAGTCCCAATTATTTCCTCTGCCTCATATTCAACCCTTCCAAATCAAGCAAATACCTTAAGCTCTTGAGATCACCAAACATTTCAAATTTCAAACTAACTAATTGAAGCCTCCAACTTCGGCACAAATACAACAACAACCAACTCCAAATCACTCTCAGATAATTCCTCTTAATGTACTTTAAATTGCCTTAAAGCATAACCAAAACTTACTGATGTTACACTTAACATATCCCCCAATCATATCGACAGAGCATCACAAAACACAACAAATAGTTCTGTTGGATTCGACAAAAATCAACACATGAGCTATTGACAGCTCTCCCAAAACATCTCTGAACTTTCTTCAAAGTGGCATATCCATGCTTCTTCTCCAACACTGATAACTCAAGTTCACGATTCTCAACATGATCCTCTATACCCTTTGAATATATCAAAATATCATCAGTTAACACAACCACCAACTTGCTTAATTAAGTATGGAAAATCTTGTGCCAAACGGACACTCAATTTGCGAGTTATGGCAGAAACACGAACCGCACCTTCTGCACTTACCACAACATCCAAACATGTTCAATCAATAAATAACTTAATTCCATGCCACTACTTCACCATCACATAGAGCATTGGACTAGCTTTCCAACGCTTCAAACCGTGCGTCATTCCGAGTTACGGTTCTCCCATTATGACAAAAATACCAAAACAACATCCTTCTGCCCAGGACATGCTCGCTAGGCGAACACAGCAGCGAGCGGCTGTTCGCTAAGCGAAGGTCCTAGCGAGCCTGACAGTCCGAAATTCTGTTTTTGACCTTTACCTGACTTCCGGGTGTCCGATTTCGATTCTGTAAAAATCTGCGATCTCAGAATTCAACGTACAACAACAATTTCACACTTAGAAGTCCATTCAACACATTTCCAATTTTTGAAATATTTTAAAACTCAGTTATACCAATATTGCATTTCGCATCTGACCTTCTTTAATAATCATCAGAAGTCACCGTCCACCTTTAATATACTCGACCTCACAATCTGTTACCTTAGCACACACACCAGACACAAGCCTCAAAACTACTCAATTCAATTAGTTCTTCGACCATTCAAACGGACATATAATATGGAGCTCTCAATATCAGATTAGTTCCCGTAACTAAGTCGATCATAACTCCACTTCACGTCCTGGATGTATATCACTATCTTGTCAGGATAACTTCCAGACAACCACAACTAATCGGCAAACCGCCAACTTCCCCACTTTCAGTAACACTCAAAATTCTCATCAAAATAAGCATCTCGGCATCATCCTACATTGAATCACCAAAAAAATTCTAAGCATTGAGCTTAACTCAAAACAATTCACTGCTCACGCCATCTAAGCTTGCAAGACACACCTATACCATCCAACATGACCCCGTCTACTATCAACAACATATTAAGGTTGATCAGTTCCTCAATTTGTCAACAGACAGCCGAAAATCATGATGGGGTATAAACCATATTTACCAAACTATAAGAGCGTTCAACCACACACTGAGCTACAACTCTACACTTGCAGCATCCTAGAGAATCACAGCTTCTCCCCCACTTGTTTCATTCCCACTTCTGCAGACAAAGGTTAGGCAACTAACATGTACCGACAGTGTTTTCACACACATGTCGCATACCAGGGAACAACAACATTAGACAACTTGGCCGGACGGACCGACCTGCTCCGATACCACTAATGTAACACCCTTATTCTATCCCAAAGATATTACGGCAAAATAACACGGATTTCAGAGTAAAATATTAACTTTCATTGAAAAGCCACAAAGGGCGTACATTTCTCAGAGTCAACAAAATTTGTCAATACTCCGTAACACACGGGTTTTCTCAAAATACATCAAAACATCATATACAGTGAAACTCAAAACATAACTCAATGTTTTCCTCATAAGGGAACACCAGTAAAATAACCCAATGATATACAATCAACTCAAAGGACCCAACCCGGTGTTACATATCAGAGCAAGACCCTCTAAATTAACCATAAAGGCCAACGACTCTAAAACGTCACAATACTCCTCGACGGCGTCCACGGCTAAACTTGCTCATCTGCACGTTACCCACTTGGAGGTAACATTCAAACAGGCAGGGTGAGTAAGATAATTCATAATAATCAATGTATAAAATTTAATGCATAAACGGCATATTACTCATAGTTATATTCAACACATTGATATTCTTCAATTATGCCTCAAAGGCCACAATGTCATAATTATACACAAAGGCTCATAAATGTAAATGCAACATAGACTCAATGCATGCGGTACCAATCATCACAGTGCGGTGGACACTGGGCCATCAACCCTCCATAGATCCCCATCAATAGGATCGGAGCACATCAAAATACTTCACATCCACACAGTGGGATTGAAGTCAAATTAATCGAGGTCCTGAACCGAAGTTCGGATGCACATGAATTCATGATGCACACTTCACAATAATCCTCATAATAACATCATAGTGTCGCTTCCGCGAAAATAAGGTGCCAGCAAAACAGAAGAGTCGCCACCTTTCGTTATTTATCCCTCGGAACGGGAAAGGAAACGATCGGAAAAACCTGACGAAAAGGGGAAGGTATTAGCACCCCTCACGTCCGTCGTACTCGACGGGATCCACGCTTGTCGTGTTTACTGGACGAGTTGGTTTATCTATCTACCTATCAAGGCCGGTATGAAAAGAAAGGAAAATGACTCGGCAAAGCGTCGTGCTTTATGCCTACGTATTCTCATCAGAGAATGAGAAATCAGAGTAAACGTAGTTCGACCTACTACGGGATACGGGGAAGGTGGCTCGCCAATACATCAGTATTGTGCCTACGTACTCTCAACAGGTATGATAGATCAGAGCTTACGTAGTTCGGGAAACTACGGATTACGGGGATTCAGATTCATCTGTTTTATCGAGTAGGGTTAAACAGCAGTTCCAGCAGTTAGGGACAAGCCTGTTTGCGTTGGCGCTGAAGTTTAACGACACTCTTTTCTTCAGAAAAGCTTTCCTTTGAATTATGGGCCCACGGGGCAAAAAGGTTTGAAGTTTGTTTTCTGTCTTTTACGAAAGAAGTGTTTTTTATGGTGTTTGCAATTTCAATCGCATTAAAGACTATGACCTGAGAGTGAATGCGTCACATGTCATCCAAAGGGTGCCATACTAAACATCCACACTGTTGAAAAGAAGCTCTCCAACAATCCTTTCTCAGATAGCTTAAGGCTCGTAACGTACGAAAGAAATCATTCATGATTATTGTATCTTAAGCTGTTTTGAGATGAGAAGAGAAAGGGCTCAACTAAAGGGAGACTATCATGTCCTACTGTTGTCATGCCAAGGATTCATCCTATAATTGAGGTTTGAAATAGGGAACTCCTAGAAGTTATCATGCATAGGTTTCAACCTAAAGTTCTATCATCACTTCCTTATCAAGGGAAATGAGAGTCCTAAGGGATCATATCAATGATAAACAGAAATAGATAAAGCATCAGCTTAAACAGTAAACAGATATACAGTAAAATGCATGCAATGCAAGTGAGGGAGGAAATGTGTGCGGGGCAGCAGCCTCCACAAGCTCATCTCAACCTCAAGCCAGATATGAATAACTGAAAATAATAACAACATGCTATCAAGCAAAATACAGTAAACTGCAATCATACAGAAGAAAATAAAATGTTGTCAAGCAAAATAAACCACATGGGCAAGGGAGCTGGGATCTATCGAATACCCGCAAGCAAAGACATACAGTAACAATACAAGCAGAGGGAGCAACTCAACCTCTAGTGCAATCATGCTCCTAGATTAAAGTCAGTCTAGATATGAACCTGTTATAATGCATCAAGCAAATCAAACAAGGCACATCAGCACAGCAAAGAAAACAAACAAGAAAGAAAGCAGATCAACCCCTCTTTCAACTCCAAGCTTCAGCTCTTCTAATAGCAACCCAGTCTTCAGACTTCAATCACCCTTCAAGGCTATCATCTTTCATGACAAGTATCAATTTGCTCTTCCAGTTTTCAATCCACCAAACATAAATGTCAACTTATTCTTTCTTCCTCAAGCCTCAGCTCCTCAGTCAGTTCTACCTTCAGGCTTCACTCTTAACTACAAGCATCAACTTTATTCCTTCAGGCTCTCCAAGCATCAATGCAAGTGTAAACTTACCCTTTGTTCCTCAAGCCTCAGCTCTACATTCAATCTCAATGGAATCCTCTTCATAAGTATCAAATTAGTCTTCAAGCTTCAGCTCTCTTGGCTTTACCAGTGTCAACTTGGTCTTCTTCTCATACAAGCCTCAGCTTCTCAGAGTAGTCTTCAATCACATGGAAGTGTCAACTTCATCTTTAAATCTCTTTCAAGCCTCATCTCTTCATTCAATCTCCATTGAATCTTCAAGTATCAACTTGATCTTCAAGCTTCTCAAGCTTCAGCTACAATGGCAATGCTCAAGGAATCATCCTCTTCCTCACTCTTCAATGAAGTCTTCATCTTCAAACTCAAGTCCAATATCTTTCAAGATACTCAAACCAGAAGATAATTGATTTAACAGGATGAGGGGGAATGATAAACAGCTTATTGACAACCAAAGGAAGCATGTAAGGGTTAATCATTGTGAAAGACTGGTTCCCTCAAAGTTCTACTTCCCAGATAAAGCCACTCATCCCTCCAAAGGAGGGATGGGAATATCTGAGAAGGACTTTTAGTCATTAGGAGGAATGGAAGCACAAGATGTTTTCCATGTTTGTGAAAGAAATCATTCTAACTATAAGGCTTTCCCTATGTCCCTATCTCCTAAACTTTCATCAGACACCTTCAGGCACAAGCAAATCCAAAGCTTCAAGCAACTTCAAGCAAATTCAAGCATCCTCATCTTGTCTTCAACTTGTCTTCAATCTCAACCAAAGACAAACCAAGCACAAACCCTAATCTAAGGGGACTAGGGAAGTTAAACTAGTTGAATTAGTAAGTTAGGATCACCTAAATCCTAGTACGAAAGTTAGCCCTAACTAAAATACTAAAACCAATTTTAAAATCCTACACAAATTACTATGGGACCCTATGTCAATCAAAACTCTACCACATTAATTTCAAAGATCAAATCATCAAATTAGACCTAGAACTAAATTCTACATTACAAGGTATCAAACCTAAACCCTAAAAGGAAGCATCTAAATATCAACCTAGAAAGCACACATATTTTCATCACAGAAATGTGAGAAAAATACTATGGGATCATACATGTCTAACCTAATCACACACAAAAAATTAGGATCAAAATCATAACCATGAGATCATACAAAATTCCACAAAATTATGCATCAAACATAACCATTTTAATATCAATTAAAATGTAAAATTCCAATAAAATCAAAAAATATATGAAATGAAAATATTTTTTCTCTAAAAAATACTAGACTCAATCATGAGTAAAATGCAAAAAGAATGGGGTTGATTGGATTAATTTTCAATTTTATATGATTTTTACAAGAACCATGAATAAAATGAAAATTAAAAGAAAATCCAAATAAAAGAATAAAGACACGGTGTGGATAGCAACCATTTTTAGTACAAATAATGGGTTGGGCCATCAGGGGGTGTGGATAGCACTTAACTCACTAAGCCCAAAACCAGCGGCTAAATGAATCGCAGCGTTTCATTTATTCTGATCCTTCACAAAATGAGATTAAAACGTGGCCATTGGATTGCTTCCTCAGTCAAAGTCCAACCAAGATCCAAGGGTCCCAGAGTCATCTTCTCCATTTGAACATCTGAGCTTCGCACCCAGCTCCGGCCACCACCGGTGGAGCTCCGATCATCTTCCTCAACCCTAGTTCTCTCTACAGGCCTCCATTGCAAATGGTCAAAACATGAAACGCATCCCAAATCTTGCCACGAATTCAACCATACCCTTAACTTCCTATGAAACCTCAAGATTCACCATATCCAAATCTCAACCGAAAATGGTAATTCCCCTATTTTGTCACTAATTCTCCAATTAACTATCTGAAATCCATCCTACACCATTCTACAATAAATCTAACACCTTAATTCAACTTAATTCTACCTAAATCATGCTATAGGAAGAAGGTTACCAACCTGAAAATCTTGGATGAACAGATGCCCTAAACCTCCAAATCAAGCTCTACAATCTTGCAGACACGATCAATGAACCTCCTCCTTGCTTCTGTATGCAAAAGAACTAGTTGAAAGTGCTTGAATCTTGAAACCCGATGGTGAGTTGCAGGTGGAAAAATTCACTTGCTCATACACAATTTAGCCACGAATTCTTCTTGGTAATGATCTGGAATCACTCCTCGACATCCATGGAAGAAGCTTCAATCAAGAAGAGGGATGGAAAATGAAGAATTTGGTGAAACCGATTGCACTTGCAAGCTATGAAATTTCAATCTCAATCTATGCTCTCTCCTTCAATGATCACCAACCTCTTCAATGGATCATCTCTACTCAATATATAGATGATGTTTGGATGATCTAGAACCCTCTAGATCCTTCTAATGAGAATTTCCACTTCTCATGTCATGAGATTTTCAAACACATCTCATGATATGCACCATTCTGTTTGCAGCTTGGAATCAATCCCAATATCTCCTAATTTATCCTCTAGTGACATTTTGGAAGAGTTTAGCTTGCAAAAGACCTTGCTCATGCCTTGATTTTAAGTTTTGTAAGTGTTACTTAATATGCAAGCAAGTGCTTTTCAAAGCAAGTCCACAATTTGGACCTCAAATAAAAAATGTGGCTAAACCAATGTTCTTAGAATGTTTTCTTGAGTCAAAATGATATATTATATGCCATGGTTTGGATGTGTAGGTTGAAAATATCAATTTCCAACTTTGGTTTATTTAACTTATGCCCTTATTTTAGGTCAATTTTGCAACTTTGAGCAACAAGCCTTTCAATCATCTCATGACCTCCTTAATAGCCTTAAAACATCATTTTGAGCAAGATTGATGTTGAAGATTTTTCCATTTGAAGCTTGGAAATAGGAGTTATGGCTTTATGATTGAAATGACCTGTAATCTCCAAATGACCAAAATGCCCTTGACTTGTCAAAGCCATAACTTGAGTTCTACAAATCCTATAAAGGACTTCTAGTACTCTCTAGAAATCTAAGAAGATAAGGAACAACATTAATGTTGACCAAAAGTTCATAGGAATCATCCTTCTTTGGAAAAAGTTTGATGCAAGTTGGGTAACTTTCAAGCCCCCAGATTCACATACCTCAGATGACCTGTAACTTGTCAAAGTCATAACTTGAGTTCTACAAATCCTATCAAGGACTTCTAGTACTCAAATTAAAGCTAAGAACAAGCTCTACAACATTAATTTTGGGGGTAATATGAGATGACAATCACATCTTGGGATAAACTGCCTTGAAGATAGGGGTCAAACTAGGGGATTTTACACTGTCAAGCCTTAGGAACCCTAGCTTGAAACTTCTCAAACTCTTCAATCATGATGAGTTGACCTTGGAATCATCCTTATAACATCTCAATGTGTCAATCCATGATCACATGGCCCTTGAATTAGGTCTTAACCTTCTCCAAATCATCAGTTGACCTAGGGTTGACCCAGTCAAACCCTAATTGCACCACTCATGGCTGAGTCTTCTCAATCTTGCACAATGACCTACCTAGGCCTCATGATGGCTTTCAAGACATCTCATAAGCTCTCTCAAGGCTTCAATTCCACATTCCTGGCTTCAAAATCATCTGAGGAGCTCCCACAACTCTCAAGTTAGGAGGCACACAACCTTGGTTTTAACCACTCTCTCTGAGGATCTTCTAACCTCTCTGACAAAGATATCTACCCTTGAACACTTGAATAACCTTCTTGGCTAGCTTCATAGTCTTGCATAACCCTTGATTGGTAATCATACCTCTTGATCTCTTGCATACATGTCAATGAAATGCAAATGATAATGCTAATGTACATGAAATGAAACACAAGCTAGGTAAAGATATGTTGGTCAAATTTTGGGGTGCAACAGCTGCCCCTATTCAAACGGCTGGGACCTGACTGGGTGAGAAGCGAACGGCTCTCACCCAATCAAGGTGCGAGACGGTTGAATACCGACAAACCCGGAAATTTGCCAACTGCACAAGTACACGGTACTCTGATGGGAATAAATCTTCGAACACTGAAATACTAGCTGTACGGCAACTAGCTGGGGAATTGGTCACATGGTAACCGGTAATATCTAGTCGATCATGCCGTCAGGCATCAAGATTCCTCGGGACTCATCAGGTCAACAATCAAGTTAATCATGCCGTCGGGCATTCAAAGAAACTTTCGGGCATCAGCCGGACTTCATCAGTAAGTCGGGAATAGAATTCCCGGTCAATCATGAACCAATTGGGGATATCCAAACTTCTACCATCAGGCACTCCGCATCAGCTGAGAGAACTGCTTCGCCAATACGGTCGGACTTCAATCATCAAGTCTTCGAGGGAAGTTTCAACTTAGCTGTTCAGAAACCTGCTGGGGATTTCACATCTCCGCTGGGGATTCTGGAGAGCTATCAAGTAACTCTGCTTCGGGGTCCAGAAATCATTCTGGGTGAATCATCTCTGCTGAGGACATCAAGAATCATCTTGGACAAATAACTTTGCGGGGACTTCAAGAATCATCTTGAACCGATAACTCTGCTGGAGATTTCAAGAATCATCCTGAGAAAGAACCACTCTGGTGGAGGAAGGAATCATCCTGCCACGGAGAAAAGGTCACGCCAATCTCAAACGGACTCCGCACGGGGAAACAAACTTCAGTCGACTGCTGCAGGGGAATGAAGCTCTACGAGAACGTGGACCTGCTGAGGAAAGCGATGTCAATCGCGGAAATAAACTGCACGGCCTTCGCAGCCAGAGCTTCTTGGGGATAACGACTCCGGCGGGGAAATACAGCATCAGCTAATTAACACTCTACTGGGGGCAGCCAATCATGGCCTGAACGGCTTTCCACGGACTCGGCTCTCTTAGGGAACTGCAAACTCGGCTGGGGAAGAAGGAATCATCCTGCGTCCTAGGGAGAGTACGACTCTGCGGGGAATCTCAATTCCGCTGGAGACTTCAGTCTGGAACTATCAATTGCTGCACACTTCAGTATACGACTCAGCTGGGGAGGCGACATTCCTTCAGGACGTATCTGATTGGGGAGAGAATCTTCTCCGCCTGGGGAGACATATCAATGCTTACGATCTCACGTCCAGACTCTGCGGGGAGAGACTGCTGAACTTTGCTGGAGGAGGAGGAATCATCCTGCTTGGGGATGCATACGGCGCACTACCTGGTACATGCTACACCTGCACCAACACAAACAAACAGACAAGATACCCTTCTCAAAGGGATCTATCAAGGTTATTATCTCGTGACAATGTTCGAGTAATTCATTGTTTCAACAATCAGTGGCCTAGGCCAGTAAGTTTATGTATGCGCATTTTATCAAAAACATTGCCGTTTTTTCGCAAACAAAACAGATAAGCGCTAAACAGGCAAACAGAATTGCTGAATAGTATACATTTTATTGATAACGAACCCCTGAATGGGTAAAAATGTTTTACAACAGATGCAAGCTCCTGGAATGAGGAAGCCGCGCAAAAATAAAACATAAATATACATCAGTGTATACAAATGTCGGCAACGAGGCGTAGACGAACACCATGAGTTGATCCCTCTATGACCCACTCGACTTCGATACTTCTCCGACGCTTCAACTTCAAAAGATATTGATTCAGATAAACGGCCCTCAGGTCTTCCAAACCACTAAACAAATACAGTCCACACGCGGAACCCAGTCATTTGCTTTTTCAAATCCCTAACTTTTTCCTGAATTGCCCTTTCGGGTTTTCGATTCACCGGGATACCCTTTTTTGCCAAAGTCGCCCATCCGGGTTTTCGACTTTGCGGGTGTACATTCTTTTCAATTTATATCCCTAATTTTTGCCCGAACCTTTTTCCTTTTTTATGATTCGCGGGGATGCCCCATTTTTGCCTGGATATTCTTTTTCTTTCCAGCGGGTCGTTTTTTAAGCAAAGTATTTTTTAACTGCGTCCGCGTTCACCGGGGATGCAAAATCTTCACCATCCATCGTGGATAACAACAAAGCTCCTCCCGAGAAGACCTTGCTGACGACGTACGGACCTTCGTAATTGGGAGTCCACTTGCCCCGGTGATCGGAGTGTGGAGGAAGAATCTTCTTCAGGACGAGATCACCCGTCTGAAAGCTTCTAGGACGCACCTTCTTATCATAAGCTTTCTTCATTCGGCTTTGGTACAGACGACCATATGCAATCGATGCCAACCTCTTCTCGTCCATCAGGCTGAGTTGGTTTAGTCGGTTCTTAATCCATTCTACCTCGTCGAGTTTCACGTCAACCAAAACTCGCAAAGAAGGGATCTCCACTTCTAACGGTAGGATAGCTTCCATATCGTACACCAAGGAGAAAGGAGTTGCCCCTGTTGATGTACGTGCCGTTGTACGATAACCGTGCAGTGCAAATGGCAACATCTCGTGCCAGTCTTTATAGGTCACAACCATCTTCTGTACAATCTTCTTAATGTTCTTATTGGCCGCTTCAACGGCGCCATTCATCTTCGGCCGGTAAGGAGATGAGTTGTGGTGTTCAATCTTGAAACTCTGACACAGCTCCTTCATCATCTTGTTATTCAGATTCGAACCATTATCGGCAATGATCCGCTCGGGAACTCCGTAACGACAGATGATATCCCTCTTTATGAATTTAGCCACCACCTGCTTGGTCACATTAGCATATGAGGCTGCCTCCACCCACTTGGTGAAGTAGTCGATAGCTACTAGAACGAAGCGATGACCGTTAGATGCAGTGGGCTCGATCTTGCCTATCATGTCGATGCCCCACATGGAGAACGGCCACGGGGAGGACATGACATTTAACGGGCACGGCGGCACATGAACTTTATCATCATAGATCTGGCATTTATGACATCTCTTTGAGAATTTGAAGCAATCTGATTCCATCGTCAGCCAGTAGTATCCTGCTCTCAGGATCTTTCTTGTCATAGCATGCCCGCCGGCGTGCGTACCAAATGTGCCTTCATGGACCTCTTCCATGAGCACACTCGCTTCCTTCTCATCTACACATCTGAGTAGCATGAGATCGTGGTTTCTTTTATACAAAACTCCATCAGGATTGAGATAAAAATTTCCAGATAGCCTCCTCAGAGTCTTCTTATCCTTGGTTGACGCACCCGTAGAATACTCCTTAGTCATAAGGAAAGTCTGGATGTCGTGGAACCATGGCTTGCCGTCGGAGGCTTCCTCGATCGCAAAGACGAATGCAGGTCTATCAAGACGAGAAAGGACAATTCTTGGAGCCTCATTCCAAAAATTGACTTTATACATCGAAGCCAACGTGGCTAAGGCATCAGCCATCTGGTTTCCAGCCCTGGGCACATGATGGAGTTCCACTCGATCAAAGAACGGAAGTAGCCTTCTGGCATAATTCCTGTACGGCACCAAATTCGACTGACGAGTCTCCCACTCCCCTTTAATCTCGTTAATCACAAGCGCCGAGTCACCATATACGTCTAGGTTCTTGATTCTCAAATCAATTGCCTCTTCTAGACCCATGATGCATGCTTCGTACTCCGCTTCATTATTGGTGACTGGAAACGTCAGTCTCGCAGTAAACGGGATGTGGGATCCATGGGGAGTCGTGATGATCGCCCCAATGCCACTTCCGTAAGAATTAACCGCCCCGTCAAATATCAATTTCCACTGGGATTTCCTATCTGGACCCTCGTCGGGCAACGGTTCATCGCAATCCTTCGCTTTGAGAAACATGATATCCTCATCAGGGAATTCAAATTTCATCGGCTGGTAATCCTCGATCGGCTATTCGGCAAGGTAATCAGACAATACGCTTCCCTTGATGGCCTTCTGGGACACGTACTAAATGTCATATTCGGTTAACACCATTTGCCATCTGGCAATCCTGCCCGAAAGCGCTTGCTTCTCGAAGACGTACTTGATCGGATCCATCTTCGAAATAGCATGGTGGTGTGATTGAGCATGTACTGTCGTAAACGTTTGGCAGCCCAGGCTAGTGCACAACACGTTTTCTCCAGCATCGAGTAACGAGATTCACAATCTGTGAATTTTTTACTCAAGTAGTAGATGGCATGCTCCTTTCTGCCCGTCTCGTCGTGCTGACCGAGAACACACCCCATACTATTCTCAAGAACTGTCAAGTACATGATTAAAGCCCGTCCGGCCACTGGGGGTATCAAGATTGGAGGTTCCTGCAGATACTGCTTTATCTTGTCAAATGCCTTCTGGCAATCCTCGTTCCAGATAATCGCCTGATCTTTCTTTAACAGTTTGAACATCGGTTCACACGTGGCCGTGAGCTGAGAAATAAACCTTGCAATGTAGTTTATTCTACCCAGGAAACCACGAACTTCTTTTTCTGTTTTTGGCGCTGGCATTTCTTGTATCGCTTTTATCTTCGCAGGATCAACCTCGATGCCTCTTTCACTCACGATAAACCCCAGTAACTTTCCGGACCGTACTCCGAAAGTACATTTGTTAGGATTCAGCCTCAACCTGAACTTCCTAAGCCTCTCAAAAAGCTTCAGCAAATTGACCAGATGTCCCTCCTTCGTTTGGGACTTCGCAATCATGTCATCAACATAGACTTCAATCTCATGATGAATCATGTCATGAAACAAAGTTACCATTGCTCGCTGGTAAGTGGCCCCTGCGTTCTTCAGACCGAAAGGCATTACCTTATAGAAAAATATTCCCCAGGGAGTGATAAACATAGTTTTCTCCATGTCCTCCGGCGCCATCTTGATCTGGTTGTAACCGGAGAAGCCATCCATGAACGAAAACACGGAGAACTGGGCTGTATTGTCGACCAACACATCAATATGAGGCAGCGGGAAATCATCTTTAGGGCTCGCCCTATTCAAATCCCAATAATCGACGCACATTTGTACCTTACCGTCCTTCTTCGGTACAGGCACTATGTTGGAGACCCACGGAGGGTAAGTAGTGACCGCTAAGAAGCCAGCATCAAGCTGTTTCTGCACTTCTTCTTTGATCTTAACGGCCATATCTGGTCGTGTCCTCCTAAGCTTCTGCTTGACGGGAGGGCAATCTTCTCGCAGCGACAAGTGGTGGACCACGATGTCAGTATCAAGTCTGGGCATATCCTCGTATGATCAAGCAAAGACGTCACTATACTCTCTTAGCATCTCGACCAATCTTCGCTTGACATCACTCTGCAATGCAGCCCCTATCCTGACGTTCCTGACAAGTTCTTCAGAACCCAAATTCATGATCTCGATCTCCTCTTCATGAGGCAGAATAACTTTCTCTTCTTGTTTCAACAAGCGGGCCAACTCTTCAGGAAGGTCTTCGTCTTCATCAATCTCTTCTTCGGCTTGATAGATCGCGCAATCGAAGTCGAAGTGAGTCGTAGAAGGTCCAGAGTCGATGTCATCTGCTATGTGGATCCTGCAATAACAAGGGTTAAGCTTAAAACAAGGATATGCAGGTTAGCACAAACCCCATTTTCATTTTATTGTTTTTCAAAACAGATATAAAACATGAATAACAGAGATCACAATATTTGAATACGAAGAAAAATGCCTTTTGATTTATTAACAAAATGCATGTACATAATCCAACAAGGCCCTGACAATAAATCCACTATGCCCCGGGTAGGACATAGGGTTGTACAATGATTGGAAAAAGTAAGTCATTACTCTTCGCTTGTCATTTGGATGATATCCTTGACGGACCAATTGTTGAGGCTTTCGCCTGGCTTGCTTGGCTGGATCCAAGAGTCCAGATCGCAGTCGTTGTCTCCGCCATCTTCAGACACTGCGTTGATGCTTTCAAATATCACCCCGCCACTGGTAAACTGGATCGGCCCTATACCTCACGACGCACTTCTAGAAGAAGAAGCTTCAGCTCCAGGAGAGTATCCCAACCCAAACTTGTCTTGCTTGTTAGGTATCTCTAAAATTCGCCCCCAACCTGGGGTAGATCCGGCTTGAACAACGGCCCGGGCTTCCTTGAATGAAGAGAGAGTCATCTCTGGCTTCTCAGTGATTACAGGAGCTACGTCCTTGACTTTAACAACTTCGAATGCTTGGCATAGGGTTTCGTGGATTTCCCCATCCATCTCAACATACTTGAAGGACGACAAATGGCTCACCATTATATCTTCCTCGCCACACACAGTCATGATGCTACCTCCGACAGCATACTTGAGTTTCTGGTGCAACGTGGAGGTCACGGCACCCGCAGAATGTATCCATGGCCGGCCCAAGAGACAGCTGTAGGCAGGCATGATGTCCATAATGTAAAAGATCGCGTCAAATGTTTCCGGCCCGACTTGGATTGGCAGGGTCACCTCCCCGAAAACATGTCGTTTGGTTCCATCGAACGCTTTCACAACCAGATCACTGGGTGTGCAAATCACTCCACGAGTATCTAACTTCATTAATGCCTTCTTTGGAAGAACATTGAGTGACGACCCCGTGTCCACCAACACGTGGGACATAATCGTTCCCCTACACTCTATCGAGATGTGCAGAGCGCTATTGTGATTCCTTCCCTTCGGCGTCAGCTCTAGGTCAGTGAACCCTAACCCATTTCCAGCATTCATGTGGGCTACGACCTCTTCTAGCTGGTTTACCGATATCTCCTGCGGTACATATGCGGCGTTCAACACCTTCAGCAGTGCATTGCGGTGTGCTTCAGAACACAACAACAGATTCAGGATGGAAATCTTCGAGGGTGTTTGATAGAGATGATCCACGATATTGTAGTCACTCTTTTTAATCAACCTCATAAATTCTTCGGCGTCTTTAACAAGTAAGTCTTTATCTACCCCACGAGGGATCTCTTCAACGACTTTACTCTTCCCTTTATCAGTTGCATCAGCTTTGTTTGCTTTGTCCGCCACAACCTCGGGTGTAACAAATATTCTTCCGCTGCGAGTAATTCCGCTGATTCCCGCTAGGTTCTCCACGGACGACCCAGATGGTTCCAATTCCAACTTTTGTCCGTTGCAGTAGACCTCCGCCCCGTAATGCCATGGGACAGCATTGGTGCTTTCGAACGGTATCGGCCCAGCTTTGGTGATGGTAATCGTAGGCGGTCTGGGTGCAGAAATAGTTATCGTTTGGCGAGGGATGGTGATGGTGGCGACCTTATCATCTTGCTTCAGCATTACCTCTCCCGATCCGCGTTCGACCCTCCGGCTAAATTGTAGTATCCCCTCAGTCATCAGACTTTGAATCCCCTCTATCAACTGTTCACATCCATCAGGACATGTCGCACAGCCCATGCACAGCTCTCCGCAGCCTGGAAAAAAACCCCTTTTCATCAGCTTAACTTTAACGAAGCTAAGCGGTGTATTCAGATCTCTGACGTTAGTCAACAAATCCAAATTCTCGTCTTCAATAATGGCGTTCACCCCACCTCCCCTATGGTTCGGCATAGGGTTCTTCGTGACGTTTGGCACATTATCTGAGAAGTTGATGATCTTAGCGTCCACCATATCCTGCACCTTGTGCTCGAAGGCTTTGCAATTCTCTATTGTGTGGCCCGGTGCCCCTGAGTGAAACTCACAAGTTGCATTCGCGTCATAACCTGGCAGAGGTGCCCCTGTCAAGGGAGCCAAGGTTCTCTTCTGGATCAACTGTAGCTGAAGCAAAGTCTGCAATAGTTGCGCGTACAACATGGGCGGTGTCTCGAGGTGACGGCTCGACAGAGGTGCCCTATTCTGATACTTTCTGTACCCTTGTTGATTCGGTTGCTGCTGTTGTTGCTGCTATGGCTGTTGAACTGTCGGGATAGTTATGCTGGCCACCTGTTGGTGAGGGCCTTTACCCTTCCTTCGAGCGTTGGTCACGACGCTCGTTTCTCCTTCCCGTCTTTTGCCACTATAAGGTTTCTTTCCTCCTCCTCCGGCTGAGGATGAATCACCTTGAATTTTCCCGAGTTTGATCCCATTTTCAATGTGCTCACCCGTGATAATGAGATCTGAGAAGGTTCCAGACATACCGCTGACCAATTTCTCATAGTAAACCCCTGGGAGGGTGGCTACGAACATTTGCACAAGCTCACGTTCAACCATCGGCGGCTGAACCCTGGCTGCCAACTCACGCCACCGCTGGGCGTATTCCTTAAACCCTTCGTTGTTCCTTTGTGACAGATTCTGCAGTTGGACTCGGTTCGGAGCCAAGTCACTGTTATATTGGTAGTGGTGCATGAATGCTTCAGCAAGTTCCTTCCACGTGCGCACACTGGTAGGTTCCAGACTCATGTACCATTCTAGGGAGGGCCCGGACAAGTTGTCCTGAAAGAAGTGCATCAGCAACTTCTCGTCCTCAGAGTGGGCGGACATTTTCCTGTAATATGATCTCAAATGGACGCGAGGGCAAGTGGTGCCCTTGTACTTTTCAAAGTCAGGTACCTTGAACTTGGGAGGCACCTTGAAATCAGCAATCAGTCCCAACCTGGACATATCAACGCCCAGGGTGTTCTGGTTCTCGATATTTCTCATCTTATCCTCGAGTGCCTTGAACCTTAGACGTGCTTCAGCAGTCAGCTCCCCTTCAGCACCTCTCTGAGAGAACACATCGTCTTGACGATCTTCTAACCACGGCTGAGGCCCAAACAGATTCCCAACACCTGCATTGCCGTTGCCCAGCCCAACATTGACATTAACTTCCAGACTCCCATTACCGACGCTCTTCGTATTACCGTTGAGTCCCATGTTAGCTATCACATTGCCGTTGGCACTGTCGTTCCCCCCGGTCACGGGGACGCCATTCTGCGGAGTTTCAACTGGTGGAGGAGTAGGCACGGTCCCACCATGGAGTACGCCGTTGCTATCGACCCTCGAAATCAGAGGCTGGACCAAGGTTCTGAGCTGATCCTGGCCATTGGCGACCGCTTGCATGAGCTCCATGAAGTGATCCATTCTTTCGCGGAGTTCCTGGACATCGGTTTGCACTTGCTCCATGATTCTGGTTTGATTTGCTCTGGTCAGATAGCAGTGGATAGGCCTCTGATCAATCCTGGAACAACCTGAAACAACCTGTGAAACACAAAAGGGTTAGGAAAAACAACAAAGTGCTAGTTATGCAAATGCTTCATGCAAATGCAAACGTGTGTCTGTGCGTTAGGGAGGTTTCCCCCGATCCTAGTGCCTGAGTGCCAGTGCTGATAATAAGAAGTCCGAGTCCAATCATGGAAATAACATCTCATATATAAAGAAAGCCCATCAAGGCAGTACACGACATCAGTGAGTACAAGCAGAATCAATAGCATGACCCCAGCCAACAAGCCTGGTGATGGTCAGCCTACAACGACGATCAAAACAAAAGGAATACAAATAGTCAAGCACGGCCACGGGCGCGAAACTCTTCTAATAAATTCCTCGCTTTTGGATGATCAGGCCGAGTGAGCAACCCTTCGACGAGTAACTCCCTCTACATAATGGTATATTGAAGACCTTCGACTGAATCTTCCCATGCTCCTTCGCCGAAACAATCTTCTAGCTTCCGCTTCTTGGACTCAAACGTCAGTTTGCGCTCCTTCAAGTTAACGAGAGCTTTGTTGAGATGGCCTTCAGCGGCATATCTGCGAGCGGTTTCTTCATCAAACCTTTTCTCACTGGCTTTCACCTGGGCTTTCAGCTTGGAAATCTGTTGCATCAGCTTATCCTCCCGCTCTTTCCGGTTGGCTAGGGAGGCCTTCCAGTGCTGGTTGAACTTGGATATCCTCCGGTACGCTTCGTTCAAGTGCCGCTTCTTTGTGGCCAGTACATCGTTGACAGCTTTGAAGTCTCGACCCATACGCTCACGCTCAGCTATCTGCTTAGTCAAATCTGTACCTAGCTGGTTCACCAGCTCTGTCTGTCTCTTGAAGGAATGAACGGCTTTGTTTCTCTCACTTCTGAGCTACGCCAATTCTTTCTCCAGTTCCTAATTTGCCCTCTTCAATTCATCTCTCTCAGCTAACACCTGATTATGTTGCTGAATGGGCACGGTAGTAGGCTCTTCGATCACTGGAGGGCTTTCTGGCTTGGCAGGAAGAAACGACATCCCTATAGCATCTGCTCTGGCTCTGATCCACGTCACGTACGGAGTGTAGGCTTGACTATTGCTTCTCCCCAGCAATGGTTTTCCCTGCTTACTGATACCGTTCCAAGCGCACTGAAGTTTGGACAACATATCCCCTTCTAGAAGACCAGTGAGGTACAGAGATTCCTGCACCTCTTCATCCTTCGGCGGAGCTCTCAAAGCATAAGCAAACTGTCGGACCAGCAAAGATGGATTGTAGTTTATACAGCCCTTCCTGCCTATCAAAGGCACGTTTGGAAACCCGTTGCAGCTGAAGATAATCTCGGTACCCAACCTATCTCTGTCAAACCAGTCAATATCCTGTGCAGATAAACTCATCAAACGCTCGGACCACTCAGATGTGGCTGCAAACGAAACAAAGGGACCCTTCTTGGGTAAATGACTATTAATCCATTTGTAGAGCAGGGGTACGCAGCACGAGACATTCTTACCCCTTCTGTTCTTGTTTTTGTAGTGGATGGAATGGTAGACATCTCCTATCAAGGTAGGGACTGGATTCCCTGATGCAAAGATGCGGAAGGCGTCGAAGTCTACAAAGTCAGGCATATTGGGGAACAGAATGATGCCATATATGCACAGAGCGAGAATGGCGTTGAACACGACCCAACATCCGTCTTTGGCGCACTGCTGAGCCTTTCCCACTAAGAACTGCAAGGAGAAACCGGGAACCTTGTTCCAACTAGACAATACCAACTCGGAGGCATCCAGATGAAGTGACGGAGCTAGACTAGCCAGATTAGGCTCAGCATCCATGTGAATAAAAGGCATCTGCCTCTTAATAGGCACACCTAACAAATCAGCATATTCCTCTAGGGTGGGTGCGAGAACAAAATCCTGGAAAGTAAAGCATCTCAACGGAGGATCGTAGAACTGCAGCAGAGCGTGCAACCCATTCAACTCGAACGCGGAAGGTTTACGAACCAAGCTGAGCAATTTGCCGTAAGACTTTCTGAACTCATCTCTCACAGAATCATCTGCTAAAGCAATCAAACCAGTCAGCTGAACCACATCAGGGGCAGGGAGCTTGTAAGCCACGGTCTTCCTCAAAGAACCCATAACAATACAATAGGAGGCAAGGAATCTTGGATCGGGGAAAACGGTACCTGCAACACAGACACACGTTAATGAAATGCAAATGAGTATGTAAAGCAATGTAAAATGCAATCATGCAGCAGGAGATCAAGGCAACTGTGATGTGGAGATTCTGCATCAACAAAACCATAATCATGCTCTATCAAGAACAACCACTATCTCTGATAGAAAGAAAACCCTAGTATCGGACCACAAATCTGCTCTGTCGAGAACACACACATGAGACCATAAACCTGCTCTGTCAAGAACAGACATATGATAATAAGGACCTCTGATACAGGACCAAAACTCTGCTCTGTCAAGAACAGCCATCTGATAATAAGGGCCTCTAATCTCAATCAAAACATGTTCTATCAAGAACAATCATACATCTGCTGATGAGATCTTCTGATCCCAATCATAAACCTGCTATGTCATGAACAAATACACATCTTTGAATATAAGGTCCTCTGATACAGGACCAAAGCTCTGCTTTGTCAAGAACAATCATATATCTGATGATGAGAAACTGCGGTACCCCCAAAACTGATTCACTATCAAGAAAACCAGGTAGTCTGAAGGTCAAAGTTTCCTGCAACAAACCCAACCCTTCTCACAGGTATGGACCTAAACTGACTCAAGTTCGGCATCCTATGCGTTCATCAGCGTCACAGACATTCAAGAGGGGTGATACGATACCCAGAAGGTGTGACACCACCAGCTCATGAAGCGGCCTCACTCGGCTGAATCACAAATGATCGGTCCCCAGAGTCGAAAATCCTTCAAACCAACAACCCCCTCAACCCAAAGGGTTGAAAAAGAAGCCAACCGGGAGAACCTCGTCTGAGCGTGGATTTCATGAGACACTAGTGCCTGCCAAGCAAGCACGCGCCCACTAATTTCCACAACTAATGCTATGTTCACTCAAGCCTGGGTCTGGCTTCTCACTCATCAGAATGCCCCTCCCACAACAGCACAGATAATCATATCATACTGAAAATAAAGTGCGGGAAATAAAATGCGTTAAATAAACACAACCCAACAAGTAATCATACAAGCGCTAGGATTGACTCTCGCAGGGGACGTCGGATCCTCAAACTGACTCGCATATGTGACGTTGGATCCCAGGAAACTATCAGGTCCCCAGCAGAGTCGCCAGCTGTCACTTCCGCGAAAATAAGGTGCCGGCAAAACAGAAGAGTCGCCACCTTCCGTTATTTATCCCTCGGAACGAGAAAGGAAACGATCGGAAAAACCTGACGAAAAGGTATAAGACAAGGTCATCGCAACCGTTGTCTGGGTTCGGGAGTCGGTTACGCAAGGGGAAGGTATTAGCACCCCTCACGTCCGTCGTACTCGACGGGATCCACGCTTGTCGTGTTTACTGGACGAGTTGGTTTATCTATCTACCTATCAAGGCCGGTCTGAAAAGAAAGGAAAATGACTCGGCAAAGTGTCGCGCTTTATGCCTACGTATTCTCATCAGAGAATGAGAAATCAGAGTCAACGTAGTTCGACCTACTACGGGATACGGGGAAGGTGGCTCGCCAATACATCAGTATTGTGCCTACGTACTCTCAACAGGTATGATAGATCAGAGCTTACGTAGTTCGGGAAACTACGGATTACGGGGATTCAGATTCATCTGTTTTATCGAGTAGGGTTAAACAGCAGTTCCAGCAGTTAGGGACAAAGCCTGTTTGCGTTGGCACTGAAGTTTAACGGCACTCTTTTCTTCAGAAAAGCTTTCCTTTGAATTATGGGCCCACGGGGCAAAAAGGTTTGAAGTTTGTTTTCTGTCTTTTACGAAAGAAGTGTTTTTTATGGTGTTTGCAATTTCAATCGCACTAAAGACTATGATCTGAGAGTGAATGTGTCGCATGTCACCCAAAAGGTGCCATACTAAACATCCAGACTGTTGAAAAGAAGCTCTCCAACAATCCTTTCTCAGATAGCTTAAGGCTCGTAACGTACGAAAGAAATCATTCATGATTACTGTATCTTAAGCTGTTTTGAGATGAGAAGAGAAAGGGCTCAACTAAAGGGAGACTATCAAGTCCTACTGTTGTCATGCCAAGGATTCATCCTATAATTGAGGTTTGAAACAGGGAACTCCTAGAAGTTATCATGCATAGGTTTCAACCTAAAGTTCTATCATCACTTCCTTATCAAAGGAAATGAGAGTCCTAAGGGATCATATCAATGATAAACAGAAACAGATAAAGCATCAGCTTAAACAGTAAACAGATATACAGTAAAATGCATGCAATGCAAGTGAGGGAGGAAATGTGTGCGGGGCAGCAGCCTCCACAAGCTCATCTCAACCTCAAGCCAGATATGAATAACTGAAAATAATAACAACATGCTATCAAGCAAAATACAGTAAACTGCAATCATACAGAAGAAAATAAAATGTTGTCAAGCAAAATAAACCACATGGGCAAGGGAGCTGGGCTCTACCGAATACCCGCAAGAAAAGCCATACAGTAACAATACAAGTAGAGGGAGCAACTCAACCTCTAGTGCAATCATGCTCTTAGATTAAAGTCAGTCTAGATATGAACCTGTTCTAATGCATCAAGCAAATCAAACAAGGCACATCAGCACAGCAAAGAAAACAGACAAGAAAGAAAGCAGATCAACCCCTCTTTCAACTCCAAGCTTTAGCTCTTCTAATAGTAACCCAGTCTTCAGACTTCAATCACCCTTCAAGGCTATCATCTTTCATGACAAGCATCAATTTGCTCTTCCAGGTTTCAATCCACCAAACATAAATGTCAACTTATTCTTTCTTCCTCAAGCCTCAGCTCCTCAGTCAGTTCTACCTTCAGGCTTCACTCTTAACTACAAGCATCAACTTGATTCCTTCAGCCTCTCCAAGCATCAATGCAAGTGTCAACTTACCCTTTGTTCCTCAAGCCTCAGCTCTACATTCAATCTCAATGGAATCCTCTTCATAAGTATCAACTTAGTCTTCAAGCTTTAGCTCTCTTGGCTTTACCAGTGTCAACTTGGTCTTCTTCTCATACAAGCCTCAGCTTCTCAGAGTAGTCTTCAATCACATGGAAGTGTCAACTTCATCTTTCAATCTCTTTCAAGCCTCAGCTCTTCATTCAATCTCCATTGAATCTTCAAGTATCAACTTGATCTTCAAGCTTCTCAAGCTTCAGCTACAATGGCAATGCTCAAGGAATCATCCTCTTCCTCACTCTTCAATGAAGTCTTCATCTTCAAACTCAAGTCCAATATCTTTCAAGATACTCAAACCAGAAGATAATTGATTTAACAGGATGAGGGGGAATGATAAAAAGCTTATTGGCAACCAAAGGAAGCCTGTAAGGGTTAATCATTTGGAAAGACTGGTTCCCTCAAAGTTCTACTTCCCAGATAAAGCCACTCATCCCTCCAAAGGAGGGATGGGAATATCTGAGAAGGACTTTTAGTCATTGGGAGGAATGGAAGCACAAGATGTTTTCCATGTTTGTGAAATAAATCATTCTAACTATAAGGCTCTCCCTATGTCCCTATCTCCTAAACTTTCATCAGACACCTTCAGGCACAAGAAAATCCAAAGCTTCAAGCAACTTCAAGCATCCTCATCTTGTCTTCAACTTGTCTTCAATCTCAACCAAAGGAAAACCAAGCACAAACCCTAATCTAAGGGGACTAGGGAAGTTAAACTAGTTGAATTAGTAAGTTAGGATCACCTAAATCCTAGTACTAAAGTTAGTCCTAACTAAAATACTAAAACCAATTGTAAAATCCTACAAAAATTACTATGGGAACCTATGTCAATCAAGACTCTACCACATTAATTTCAAAGATCAAATCATCAAATTAGACCTAGAACTAAATTCTACATTACAAGGTATCAAACCTAAACCCTAAAAGGAAGCATCTAAATATCAACCTAGAAAGCACACCTATTTTCATCACAGAAATGTGAGAAAAATACTATGGGATCATACATGTCTAACCTAATCACACACAAAAAATTAGGATCAAAATCATAACCATGAGATCATACAAAATTCCACAAAATTATGCATCAAACATAACCATTTTAATATCAATTAAAATGTAAAATTCCAATAAAATCATAAAATACATGAAATGAAAATATTATTTATCTAAAAAATACTAGACTCAATCATGAGTAAAATGCAAAAAGAATGGGGTTGATTGGATTAATTTTCAATTTTATATGATTTTTACAAGAACCATGAATAAAATGAAAATTAAAAGAAAATCCAAATAAAAGAATAAAGACACGGTGTGGATAACAACCATTTTTAGTACAAATAATGGGTTGGGCCATCAGGGGGTGTGGATAGCACTTAACTCACTAAGCCCAAAACCAGCTGCTAAATGAAACGCAGCGTTTCATTTATTCTGATCCTTCACAAAATGAGATTAAAACGTGGCCATTGGATTGCTTCCTCAGTCAAAGTCCAACCAAGATCCAAGGGTCCCAGAGTCATCTTCTCCATTTGAACATCTGAGCTTCGCGCCCAGCTCCGGCCACCACCGGTGGAGCTCCGATCATCTTCCTCAACCCTAGTTCTCTCTACAGGCCTCCATTGCAAATGGTCAAAACATGAAACGCATCCCAAA